>BTHU01000004.1:142715605-143038105 GCA_036184795.1 Tokudaia tokunoshimensis
TGGGTGCAGGTGTGTCTGGGTGCAGGTGTGTCTGTGTGCAGGTGTGTCTGGGTGCAGGTGTGTCTGGGTGCAGGTATTCCTGGGTGCAGGTGTGTCTGGGTGCAGGTGTTCCTGGGTGCAGGTGTTCTTGGGTTCAGGTGTGTCTGGGTGCAGGTGTGTCTGTGCACAGGTGTGTCTGCGCGCAGCTGTTCCTGGGTGCAGGTGTGTCTGGGTGCAGGTGTTCCTGGGTGCAGGTGTTCCTGGGCTCAGGTTTGTCTGAGTGCAGGTGTGTCTGTATGGAGGTGTTCCTGGGTGCAGGTGTGTCTGCGTGAAGGTGTGTCTGGGTGCAGGTGTGTCTGTGTGCAAGTGTGTCTGGGTGCAGGAGTTCCTGGGTGCAGGTGTGTCTGGGTGCAGGTGTTCCTGGGTGCATGTGTGTCTGGGTGCAGGTGTGTTGAGAGTAGGTGTGTCTGGGTGCAGGTGTGTCTGGGTGCAGGTGTTCCTGGGTACAGGTGTGTCTGGGCGCAGGTGTGTCTGGGTGCAGGTGTGTCTGGGTGCAGGTGTGTCTGGGTGCAGGTGTGTCTGGGTGCAGGTGTGTCTGTGTGCAGGTGTGTCTGGGTGCAGGTGTGTCTGGGTGCAGGTATTCCTGAGTGCAGGTGTTCCTGGGTGCAGGTGTTCCTGGGTGCAGGTGTGTCTGGGTACTGGTGTGTCTGTGTGCAGGTGTTCCTAGGTTCAGGTGTGTCTGGGTGCAGGTGTGTCTGGTTGCAGGTGTGTCTCGGTGCAGGTGTTCCTGGGTGCAGATGTTCCTGGGTGCAGGTGTGTGTGGGCGCAGGTGTGTCTGGGTGCAGGTGTGTCTGTGTGCAGGTGTTCCTGGGTGCAGGTGTTTCTGGGTACACGTGTGTGTGTGTGCAGTTGTTCCTGGATTCAGGTGTGTCTGGGTGCAGGTGTGTCTGGGTGCAGGTGTGTCTGGGTGCAGGTGTTCCTGGGTGCAGGTGTGTCTGGGTGCAGGTGTGTCTGGGTGGAGGTGTGTCTGTGTGCAGGTGTGTCTGTGTGCAGGTGTGTCTGGGTGCAGGTGTGTCTGTGTGCAGGTGTTCCTGGGTGCAGGTGTTCGTGGGTGCAGGTGTGTTTGGGTACAGGTGTGTCTGGGCACAGGTGTTCCTGTGTGCAGGTGTGTCTGGGTGCAGGTGTGTCTGGGTGCAGGTGTTCCTGGGTGCAGGTGTGTCTGGGTGCAGGTGTGTCTGGGTGCAGGTGTTCCTGGGTGCAGTTGTGTCTGGGTGCAGGTGTGTCTGGGTGCAGGTGTGTCTGGGTACAGGTGTGTCAGTTTGCAGGTGTGTCTGGGTGCAGGTGTGTCTGAGAGCAGGTGTGTTTGGGTGCAGGTGTGTCTGGGCGCAGGTGTTCCTGGGTAAAGGTGTGTCTGGGCGCAGGTGTGTCTGTGTGCAGGTGTGTCTGTGTGTAGGTGTTCCTGGGTGCAGGTGTGTCTGGGTGCAGGTGTGTCTGGGTGCAGGTGTGTCTGGGTGCAGGTGTGTCTGGGTGCAGGTGTTCCTGGGTGCAGGTGTGTCTGGGTGCAGGTGTGTCTGGGTTCAGGTGTTTCTGGGTGCAGGTGTTCCTGGGTGCAGGTGTGTCTGGGTGCAGGTGTTCCTGGGTGCAGGTGTGTCTGGGTGCAGGTGTTTCTGGGTGCAGGTGTTCCTTGTTGCAGGTGTGTCTGGGTGCAGGTGTGTCTGGGTACAGGTGTGTCTGTGTGCAGGTGTGGCTGGGTGCAGGTGTGTCTGGGTGCAGGTGTTCCTGGGTGCAGGTGTTCCTGGGTGCTGGTGTGTCTGGGTACAGGTGTGTGTGGGTGCAGGAGTTCCTGGGTGCAGGTGTGTCTCGGTGCAGGTGTGTCTGGGTGCAGGTGTGTCTAGGTGCAGGTGTGTCTGTGTGCAGGTGTGTCTGGGTGCAAGAGTTCCTGGGTACAGGTGTGTCTGGGCGCAGGTGTGACTGTGTGAAGATGTGTCTGTGTGGAGGTGTTCCTGGGTGCAGGTGTGTCTGTGTGCAGGTGTTCCTTGGTGCAGGTGTTCCTGGGTGCAGGTGTGTCTGGGTGCAGGTGTTCCTGGGTGCAGGTGTGTCTGGGTGCAGGTGTGTCTGGGTGCAGGTGTTCCTGGGTCCAGGTGTGTCTGGGTGCAGGTGTGTCTGGGTGCAGGTGTGTCTGTGTGCAGGTGTGTCTGGGTGCAGGTGTGTCTGGGTGCAGGTATTCCTGGGTGCAGGTATGTCTGGGTGCAGGTGTTCCTGGGTGCAGGTGTTCCTGGGTGCAGGTGTGTCTGGGTACAGGTGTGTCTGTGTGCAGGTGTTCCTAGGTGCAGGTGTGTCTGGGTGCAGGTGTGTCTGGTTGCAGGTGTGTCTCGGTGCAGGTGTTCCTGGGTGCAGGTGTTCCTGTGTGGACGTGTGTCTGGGCGCAGGTGTGTCTGGGTGCAGGTGTGTCTTTGTGCAGGTGTTCCTGGGTGCAGGTATGTCTGGGTACACGTGTGTGTGTGTGCAGGTGTTCCTGTGTTCAGGTGTGTCTGGGTGCAGGTGTGTCTGGGTGCAGGTTTGTCTGGGCGCAGGTCTTCCTGGGTGCAGGTGTGTCTAGGTGCAGGTGTGTCTGGGTGGAGGTGTGTCTGTGTGCAGGTGTGTCTGGGTGTAGGTGTGTCTGGGTGCAGGTGTGTCTGTGTGCAGGTGTTCCTCGGTGCAGATGTTCGTGGGTGCAGGTGTGTCTGGGTGCAGGTGTGTCTGTGTGCAGGTTTTCCTGGGTTCAGGTGTTCTTGGGTTCAGGTGTGTCTGGGTGCAGGTGTGTCTGGGCACAGGTGTGTCTGGGCGCAGGTGTTCCTGGGTGCAGATGTGTCTGGGTGCAGGTGTTCCTGGGTGCAGGTGTGTCTGGGTGCAGGTGTGTCTGGGTGCAGGTGTGTCTGGGTGCAGGTGTGTCTGGGTGCAGGTGTGTCTGTGTGCAGGTGTTCCTGGGTGCAGGTGTGTCTGGGTGCAGGTGTTTCTGGGTGCAGGTGTGTCTGGGTGCAGGTGTGTCTGGGTGCAGGTGTTCCTGGGTGCAGGTGTGTCTGGGTGCAGGTGTGTCTGTGTGCAGGTGTGTCTGGGTGCAGGTGTTCCTGGGTGCAGGTGTGTCTGGGTGCAGGTGTGTCTGAGAGCAGGTGTGTCTGGGTGCAGGTGTGTTTAGGCACAGGTGTTCCTGGGTACAGTTGTGTCTGGTCGCAGGTGTCTCTGGGTGCAGGTGTGTCTGGGTGCAGGTGTGTCTGGGTGCAGGTGTGTCTGGGGGCAGGTGTTCCTGGGTGCAGGTGTGTCTGGGTGCAGGTGTGTCTGGGTGCAGGTGTGTCTGGGTGCAGGTGTTCCTGGGTGCAGGTGTGTCTGGGTGCAGGTGTTCCTGGGTGCAGGTGTGTCTGGGTGCAGGTGTGTCTGGGTGCAGGTGTGTCTGGGTGCAGGTGTGTCTGGGTGCAGGTGTTCCTGGGTGCAGGTGTGTCTGGGTGAAGGTGTGTCTGGGTGCAGGTGTGTCTGGGTGCAGGTGTTCCTGGGTGCAGGTGTGTCTGGGTATAGGTGTGTCTGTGTGCAGGTGTTCATAGGTGCAGGTGTGTCTGCGTGCAGGTGTGTCTGGGTGCAGGTGTGTCTGTGTGCAGGTGTGTCTGTGTGCAGGTGTGTCTGAGAGCAGGTGTGTCTGGGTGCAGGTGTGTCTGGGCGCAGGTGTTCCTGGGTACAGGTGTGTCTGGGCGCATGTGTGTCTGTGTGCAGGTGTGTCTGTGTGCAGGTGTTCCTGGGTGCAGGTGTGTCTGTGTGCAGGTGTTCCTGGGTGCAGTTGTGTCTGGGTGCAGGTGTGTCTGTGTGCAGGTGTGTCTGGGTGCAGGTGTGTGTGAGAGCAGGTGTGTCTGGGTGCAGGTGTGTCTGGGCGCAGGTGTTCCTGGTTACAGGTGTGTCTGGGCACATGTGTGTCTGTGTGCAGGTGTGTCTGGGTGCAGGTGTTCCTGGGTGCAGGTGTGTCTGGGTGCAGGTGTTCCTGGGTCCAGGTGTGTCTGGGTGCAGGTGTGTCTGAGAGCAGGTGTGTCTGGGTGCAGGTGTGTCTGGGCGCAGGTGTTCCTGGGTACAGGTGTGTCTGGGCGCAGGTGTGTCTGGGTGCAGGTGTGTCTGGGTGCAGGTGTTCCTGGGTGCAGGTGTGTCTGGGTACAGGTGTGTCTGTGTGCAGGTGTGTCTGGGTGTAGGTGTGTCTGGGTGCAGGTGTGTCTGTGTGCAGGTGTTCCTCGGTGCAGATGTTCGTGGGTGCAGGTGTGTCTGGGTGCAGGTGTGTCTGGGTGCAGGTGTGTCTGTGTGCAGGTTTTCCTGGGTTCAGGTGTTCTTGGGTTCAGGTGTGTCTGGGTGCAGGTGTGTCTGGGCACAGGTGTGTCTGGGCGCAGGTGTTCCTGGGTGCAGATGTGTCTGGGTGCAGGTGTGTCTGGGTGCAGGTGTGTCTGTGTGCAGGTGTGTCTGGGTGCAGGTGTGTCTGGGTGCAGGTATTCCTGGGTGCAGGTGTGTCTGGGTGCAGGTGTTCCTGGGTGCAGGTGTTCCTGGGTGCAGTTGTGTCTCGGTACAGGTGTGTCTGTGTGCAGGTGTTCCTAGGTGCAGGTGTGTCTGGGTGCAGGTGTGTCTGGTTGCAGGTGTGTCTCGGTGCAGGTGTTCCTGGGTGCAGGTGTTCCTGGGTGCACGTGTGTCTGGGCGCAGGTGTGTCTGGGTGCAGGTGTGTCTGTGTGCAGGTGTTCCTGGGTGCAGGTGTGTCTGGGTACACGTGTGTGTGTGTGCAGGTGTTCCTGGGTTCAGGTGTGTCTGGGTGCAGGTGTGTCTGGGTGCAGGTGTGTCTGGGCGCAGGTCTTCCTGGGTGCAGGTGTGTCTGGGTGCAGGTGTTCCTGGGTGCAGGTGTGTCTGGGTGCAGGTGTGTCTGCAGGTGTGTCTGGGTGCAGGTGTGTCTGGGTGCAGGTGTTCCTTGTTGCAGGTGTGTCTGGGTGCAGGTGTGTCTGGGTGCAGGTGTGTCTGGGTGCAGGTGTGTCTGTGTGCAGGTGTGGCTGGGTGCATGTGTGTCTGGGTGCAGGTTTTCCTGGGTGCAGGTGTGTCTGGGTGCAGGTGTTCCTGAGTGCAGGTGTTCCTGGGTGCAGGTGTGTCTGGTTACAGGTGTGTCTGGGTGCAGGAGTTCCTGGGTGCAGGTGTGTCTCGGTGCAGGTGTGTCTGGGTGCAGGTGTGTCTAGGTGCAGTGTGTCTGTGTGCAGGTGTGTCTGGGTGCAAGAGTTCCTGGGTACAGGTGTGTCTGGGCGCAGGTGTGTCTGTGTGAAGATGTGTCTGTGTGCAGGTGTTCTTGGGTGCAGGTGTGTCTGTGTGCAGGTGTTCCTTGGTGCAGGTGTTCCTGGGTGCAGGTGTGTCTGGGTGCAGGTGTGTCTGGGTGCAGGTTTGTCTGAGAGCAGATATGTCTGGGTGCAGGTGTTTCTGGGCTCAGGTGTTCCTGTGTACAGGTGTGTCTGGGCGCAGGTGTGTCTGTGTGCAGGTGTGTCTGTGTGCAGGTGTTCCTGGGTGCAGGTGTGTCTGTGTGCAGGTGTTCCTTGGTGCAGGTGTGTCTGGGCGCTGGTGTGTTTGGGTGCAGGTGTGTCTGGGTGCAGGTGTGTCTGGGCGCAGGTGTTTCTGGGTGCAGATGTTCCTTGGTGCAGGTGTGTCTGGGTACAGGTGTGTCTGTGTTCAGGTGTTCCTGGGTGCAAGTGTGTCTGGGTGCAGGTGTGTCTTGGTGCAGGTGTTCTTGGGTGCAGGTGTTTCTGTGTGCAGGTGTTCCTGGGTGCAGGTGTGTCTGGGCGCAGGTGTTTCTGGGTGCAGGTGTTTCTGGGTGCAGGTGTTCCTGGGCGCAGGTGTGTCTGTGTGCAGGTGTGTCTGTGTGCAGGTGTTCCTGGGTTCAGGTGTGTCTGGGTGCAGGTGTGTCTGGGCATAGGTGTGTCTGGGCGCAGGTGTTCCTGGGTGCAGGTGTGTCTGGGTGCAGGTGTTCCTGGGTGCAGGTGTTCCTAGGCTCAGGTGTGTCTGAGTGCAGGTGTGTCTGTATGGAGGTGTTCCTGGGTGCAGGTGTGTCTCGGTTCAGGTGTTTCTGGGTGCAGGTGTGTCTGGGTGCAGGTGTGTCTGGGTGCAGGTGTTCCTGGGTCCAGGTGTGTCTGGGTGCAGGTGTGTCTGTGTGCAGGTTTGTCTGGGTGCAGGTGTTCCTGGGTGCAGGTGTGTCTGGGTGCAGGTTTTCCTGGGTGCATGTGTGTCTGGGTGCAGGTGTGTCTGAGAGCAGGTGTGTCTGGGTGCAGGTGTGTCTGGGTGCAGGTGTTCCTGGGTACAGTTGTGTCTGGGCGCAGGTGTGTCTGGGTGCAGGTGTGTCTGGGTGCAGGTGTATCTGGGTGCAGGTGTGTCTGGGTGCAGGTGTTCCTAGGTGCAGGTGTGTCTGGGTGCAGGTGTGTCTGGGTGCAGGTGTGTCTGGGTGCAGGTGTTCCTGGGTGCAGGTGTGTCTGGGTGCAGGTGTTCTTGGGTGCAGGTGTGTCTGGGTGCAGGTGTGTCTGGGTGCAGGTGTTCCTGGGTGCAGGTGTGTCTGGGTGCAGGTGTGTCTGGGTGCAGGTGTGTCTGGGTGCAGGTGTGTCTGGGTGCAGGTGTGTCTGGGAGCAGGTGTGTCTGTGTGCAGGTGTGTCTGGGTGCAGGTGTGTCTGGGTGCAGGTATTCCTGGATGCAGGTGTGTCTGCGCGCAGCTGTTCCTGGGTGCAGGTGTGTCTGGGTGCAGGTGTTCCTGGGTGCAGGTGTTCCTGAGCTCAGGTGTGTCTGAGTGCAGGTGTGTCTGTATGGAGGTGTTCCTGGGTGCAGGTGTTCCTGGGTGCAGGTGTGCCTGGGCACAGGTGTGTCTGGGTGCAGGAGTTCCTGGGTGCAGGTGTGTCTGGGTGCAGGTGTGTCTAGGTGCATGTGTGTCTGGGTGCAGGTGTGTCTGTGTGCAGGTGTGTCTGAGAGCAGGTGTGTCTGGGTGCAGGTGTGTCTGGGCGCAGGTGTTCCTGGGTACAGGTGTGTCTGGGCGCAGGTGTGTCTGTGTGAAGGTGTGTCTGTGTGCAGGTGTTCCTTGGTGCAGGTGTTCCTGGGTGCAGGTGTGTCTGGGTGCAGGTGTGTCTAGGTGCATGTGTGTCTGGGTGCAGGTGTGTCTGGGTGCAGGTGTGTCTGAGAGCATGTGTGTCGGTGTGCAGGTGTGTCTTGGTGCAGGTGTGTCTGGGCGCAGGTGTTCCTGGGTACAGGTGTGTCTGGGCGCAGGTGTGTCTGTGTCCAGGTGTTCCTGGGTGCAGGTGTGTCTGGGTGCAGGTGTGTCTGGGTGCAGGTGTGTCTGGGTACAGGTGTGTCTGCGTGCAGGTGTGTCTGCGTGCAGGTGTGTCTGTGTGCAGGTGTGTTTGGGTACAGGTGTGTCTGTGTGCTGGTGTGTCTGGGCGCAGGTGTGTCTGGGTGCAGGTGTGTCTGAGAGCAGGTGTGTCTGGGTGCTGGTGTGTCTGGGCGCCGGTGTTCCTGGGTACAGGTGTGTCTGGGCGCATGTGTGTCAGTGTGCAGGTGTGTGTGTGCACGTGTTCCTGGGTGCAGGTGTGTCTGTGTGCAGGTGTTCTTTGGTGCAGGTGTGTCTGGGCGCAGGTGTGTCTGGGTGCTAGTGTGTCTGTGTGCAGGTGTGTCTGGGTGCATGTGTGTCTGGGTGCAGTTGTTCCTGGGTGCAGGTGTGTCTGGGTGCAGGTGTGTCTGGGTGCAGGTGTTCCTGGGTGCAGGTTTGTCTGGGTGCAGGTGTTCCTGGGTGCAGGTGTGTCTGGGTGCAGGTGTGTCTGGGTGCATCTGTGTCTGGGCGCAGGTGTGTCTGGGTGCAGGTGTGTCTGGGTGAAGGTGTTCCTGGGTGCAGGTGTGTCTGGGTACAGGTGTTTCTGGGTGCAGGAGTTCCTGGGTGCAGGTGTGTCTGGGTGCAGGTGTGTCTGGGTGCAGCTTTGTCTAGGTGCAGGTGTGTCTGTGTGCAGGTGTGTCTGGGTGCAGGTGTGTCTGAGAGCATGTGTGTCGGTGTGCAGGTGTGTCTGGGTGCAGGTGTGTCTGGGCGCAGGTGTTCCTGGGTACAGGTGTGTCTGGGCGCAGGTGTGTCTGTGTCCAGGTGTTCCTGGGTGCAGGTGTGTCTGGGTGCAGGTGTGTCTGGGTGCAGGTGTGTTTGGTACAGGTGTGTCTGCGTGCAGGTGTGTCTGCGTGCAGGTGTGTCTGTGTGCAGGTGTGTCTGGGTGCAGGTGTGTCTGTGTGCTGGTGTGTCTGGGCGCAGGTGTGTGTGGGTGCAGGTGTGTCTGAGAGCAGGTGTGTCTGGGTGCTGGTGTGTCTGGGCACCGGTGTTCCTGGGTACAGGTGTGTCTGGGCGCATGTGTGTCAGTGTGCAGGTGTGTGTGTGCACGTGTTCCTGGGTGCAGGTGTGTCTGTGTGCAGGTGTTCTTTGGTGCAGGTGTGTCTGGGCGCAGGTGTGTCTGGGTGCTGGTGTGTCTGTGTGCAGGTGTGTCTGTGTGCAGGTGTGTCTGGGTGCAGGTGTGTCTGGGTGCAGTTGTTCCTGGGTGCAGGTGTGTCTGGGTGCAGGTGTGTCTGGGTGCATCTGTGTCTGGGTGCAGGTGTGTCTGTGTGCTGGTGTGTCTGGGCGCAGGTGTGTCTGGGTGCAGGTGTGTCTGGGTGAAGGTGTTCCTGGGTGCAGGTGTGTCTGGGTACAGGTGTTTCTGGGTGCAGGAGTTCCTGGGTGCAGGAGTTCCTGGGTGCAGGTGTGTCTGGGTGCAGGTGTGTCTGGGTGCAGCTTTGTCTAGGTGCAGGTGTGTCTGTGTGCAGGTGTGTCTGGATGCAGTTGTGTCTGAGAGCAGGTGTGTCTCGGTGCAGGTGTGTCTGGGCGCAGGTGTACCTAGGTGCAGGTGTGTCTGGGTTCCGGTCTTCTTGGGTGCAGGTGTGTCTGGGTGCAGGTGTTTCTGGGTGCAGGTGTGTCTGGGTGCAGGTGTGTCTGGGTACAGGTGTGTCTGAGTGCAGGTGTGTCTGCGTGCAGGTGTGTCTGTGTGCAGGTGTGTCTGGGTGCAGGTGTGTCTGTGTGCTGGTGTGTCTGGGCGCAGGTGTGTCTGCGTGCAGGTGTGTCTGAGAGCAGGTGTGTCTGGGTGCTGGTGTGTCTGGGCGCCGGTGTTCCTGGGTACAGGTGTGTCTGGGCGCATGTGTGTCAGTGTGCAGGTGTGTGTGTGCACGTGTTCCTGGGTGCAGGTGTGTCTGTGTGCAGGTGTTCTTTGGTGCAGGTGTGTCTGGGCGCAGGTGTGTCTGGGTGCTGGTGTGTCTGTGTGCAGGTGTGTCTGTGTGCAGGTGTGTCTGGGTGCAGGTGTGTCTGGGTGCAGTTGTTCCTGGGTGCAGGTGTGTCTGGGTGCAGGTGTTCCTGGGTGCAGGTTTGTCTGGGTGCAGGTGTTCCTGGGTGCAGGTGTGTCTGGGTGCAGGTGTGTCTGGGTGCATCTGTGTCTGGGTGCAGGTGTGTCTGTGTGCTGGTGTGTTGGGCGCAGGTGTGTCTGGGTGCAGGTGTGTCTGGGTGAAGGTGTTCCTGGGTGCAGGTGTGTCTGGGTACAGGTGTTTCTGGGTGCAGGAGTTCCTGGGTGCCGGAGTTCCTGGGTGCAGGTGTGTCTGGGTGCAGGTGTGTCTGGGTGCAGCTTTGTCTAGGTGCAGGTGTGTCTGTGTGCAGTTGTGTCTGGATGCAGTTGTGTATGTGAGCAGGTGTGTCTCGGTGCAGGTGTGTCTGGGCGCAGGTGTACCTAGGTGCAGGTGTGTCTGGGTTCAGGTCTGCTTGGGTGCAGGTGTGTCTGGGTGCAGGTGTTTCTGGGTGCAGGTGTGTCTGGGTGCAGGTGTTCCTGGGTGCAGGTTTGTCTGGGTGCAGGTGTTCCTGGGTGCAGGTGTGTCTGGGTGCAGGTGAGTATGGGTGAAGGTGTTCCTGGGTGCAGGTGTGTCTGGGTGCAGGTTTGTCTGGGTGCAGGTGAGTCTGGGTGCAGGTGTGTCTGGGTGCAGGTGTGTCTGGGTGCAGGTGTGTCTGGGTGCAGGTGTGTCTGTGTGCAGGTGTTCCTGGGTGCAGGTGTTCCTGGGTGCAGGTGTGCCTGGGTACAGGTGTGTCTGGGTGCAGGAGTTCCTGGGTGCAGGTGTGTCTGGGTGCAGGTGTGTCTGGGTGCAGGTGTGTCTAGGTGCAGGTGTGTCTGGGTGCAGGTGTGTCTGGGTGCAGGTGTGTCTGAGAGCAGGTGTGTCTGGGTGCAGGTGTGTCTGGGCGCAGGTGTTCCTGAGTACAGGTGTGTCTGGGCGCAGGTGTGTCTGTGTGAAGGTGTGTGTGTGTGCAGGTGTTCCTGGGTGCAGGTGTGTCTGGGTGCAGGTGTTCCTGGGTGCAGGTTTGTCTGGGTGCAGGTGTTCCTGGGTGCAGGTGTGTCTGGGTGCAGGTGTGTCTGGGTGCATCTGTGTCTGGGTGCAGGTGTGTCTGTGTGCTGGTGTGTTGGGCGCAGGTGTGTCTGGGTGCAGGTGTGTCTGGGTGAAGGTGTTCCTGGGTGCAGGTGTGTCTGGGTACAGGTGTTTCTGGGTGCAGGAGTTCCTAGGTGCCGGAGGTCCTGGGTGCAGGTGTGTCTGGGTGCAGGTGTGTCTGGGTGCAGCTTTGTCTAGGTGCAGGTGTGTCTGTGTGCAGTTGTGTCTTTATGCAGTTGTGTCTGAGAGCAGGTGTGTCTCGGTGCAGGTGTGTCTGGGCGCAGGTGTACCTAGGTGCAGGTGTGTCTGGGTTCAGGTCTGCTTGGGTGCAGGTGTGTCTGGGTGCAGGTGTTTCTGGGTGCAGGTGTGTCTGGGTGCAGGTGTTCCTGGGTGCAGGTGTGTCTGGGTGCAGGTGTTCCTGGGTGCAGGTGTGTCTGGGTACAGGTGAGTCTGGGTGAAGGTGTTCCGGGGTGCAGGTGTGTCTGGGTGCAGGTTTGTCTGGGTGCAGGTGTGTCTGTGTGCAGGTGTTCCTGGGTGCAGGTGTTCCTGGGTGCAGGTGTGCCTGGGTACAGGTGTGTCTGGGTGCAGGAGTTCCTGGGTGCAGGTGTGTCTGGGTGCAGGTGTGTCTGGGTGCAGGTGTGTCTAGGTGCATGTGTGTCTGGGTGCAGGTGTGTCTGGGTGCAGGTGTGTCTGAGAGCAGGTGTGTCTGGGTGCAGGTGTGTCTGGGCGCAGGTGTTCCTGGGTACAGGTGTGTCTGGGCGCAGGTGTGTCTGTGTGAAGGTGTGTGTGTGTGCAGGTGTTCCTGGGTGCAGGTGTGTCTGTGTGCAGGTGTTCCTTGGTGCAGGTGTTCCTGGGTGCAGGTGTGTCTGGGTGCAGGAGTTCCTGGGTGCAGGTGTGTCTGGGTGCAGGTGTGTCTGGGTGCAGGTGTGTCTAGGTGCATGTGTGTCGGTGTGCAGGTGTGTCTGGGTGCAGGTGTGTCTGAGAGCAGGTGTTTCTGGGTGCAGGTGTGTCTGGGCGCAGGTGTTTCTGGGTACAGGTGTGTCTGGGCGCAGGTGTGACTGGGTACAGGTGTGTCTGCATGCAGGTGTGTCTGCGTGCAGGTGTGTCTGTGTGCAGGTGTGTCTGGGTGCAGGTGTGTCTGTGTGCAGGTGTTCCTGGGTGCAGGTGTTCGTGGGTGCAGATGTGTCTGGGTGCAGGTGTGTCTGTGTGCAGGTGTGTCTGGGTGCAGGTGTGTCTGTGTGCAGGTGTTCCTTGGTGCAGGTGTTCCTGGGTGCAGGTGTGTCTGGGTGCAGGTGTGTCTAGGTGCATGTGTGTCTGGATGCAGGTGTGTCTGGGTGCAGGTGTGTCTGAGAGCATGTGTGTCGGTGTGCAGGTGTGTCTGGGTGCAGGTGTGTCTGGGCGCAGGTGTTCCTGGGTACAGGTGTGTCTGGGCGCAGGTGTGTCTGTGTCCAGGTGTTCCTGGGTGCAGGTGTGTCTGGGTGCAGGTGTGTCTGGGTGCAGGTGTGTCTGGGTACAGTTGTGTCTGCGTGCAGGTGTGTCTGCGTGCAGGTGTGTCTGGGTGCAGGTGTGTCTGTGTGCTGGTGTGTCTGGGCGCAGGTGTGTCTGGGTGCAGGTGTGTCTGAGAGCAGGTGTGTCTGGGTGCTGGTGTGTCTGGGCGCCGGTGTTCCTGGGTACAGGTGTGTCTGGGCGCATGTGTGTCAGTGTGCAGGTGTGTGTGTGCACGTGTTCCTGGGTGCAGGTGTGTCTGTGTGCAGGTGTTCTTTGGTGCAGGTGTGTCTGGGCGCAGGTGTGTCTGGGTGCTGGTGTGTCTGTGTGCAGGTGTGTCTGTGTGCAGGTGTGTCTGGGTGCAGGTGTGACTGGGTGCAGTTGTTCCTGGGTGCAGGTGTGTCTTGGTGCAGGTGTGTCTGGGTGCAGGTGTTCCTGGGTGCAGGTTTGTCTGGGTGCAGGTGTTCCTGGGTGCAGGTGTGTCTGGGTGCAGGTGTGTCTGGGTGCATCTGTGTCTGGGTGCAGGTGTGTCTGTGTGCTGGTGTGTCTGGGCGCAGGTGTGTCTGGGTGCAGGTGTGTCTGGGTGAAGGTGTTTCTGGGTGCAGGTGTGTCTGGGTACAGGTGTTTCTGGGTGCAGGAGTTCCTGGGTGCAGGAGTTCCTGGGTGCAGGTGTGTCTGGGTGCAGGTGTGTCTGGGTGCAGCTTTGTCTAGGTGCAGGTGTGTCTGTGTGCAGGTGTGTCTGGATGCAGTTGTGTCTGAGAGCAGGTGTGTCTCGGTGCAGGTGTGTCTGGGCGCAGGTGTACCTAGGTGCAGGTGTGTCTGGGTTCAGGTCTTCTTGGGTGCAGGTGTGTCTGGGTGCAGGTGTTTCTGGTTGCAGGTGTGTCTGGGTGCAGGTGTTCCTGGGTGCAGGTGTGTCTGGGTGCAGGTGTTCCTGGGTGCAGGTGTGTCTGGGTGCAGGTGAGTCTGGGTGCAGGTGTTCCTGGGTGCAGGTGTGTCTGGGTGCAGGTTTGTCTGGGTGCAGGTGAGTCTGGGTGCAGGTGTTCCTGGGTGCAGGTGTGTCTGGGTGCAGGTGTGTCTGGGTGCAGGTGTGTCTGGATGCAGGTGTGTCTGGGTGCAGGTGTTCCTGGGTGCAGGTGTTCCTGGGTGCAGGTGTGCCTGGGTACAGGTGTGCCTGGGTGCAGGAGTTCCTGGGTGCAGGTGTGTCTGGGTGCAGGTGTGTCTAGGTGCATGTGTGTCTGGGTGCAGGTGTGTCTGGGTGCAGGTGTGTCTGAGAGCAGGTGTGTCTGGGTGCAGGTGTGTATGGGCGCAGGTGTTCCTGGGTACAGGTGTGTCTGGGCGCAGGTGTGTCTGTGTGAAGGTGTGTCTGTGTGCAGGTGTTCCTGGGTGCAGGTGTGTCTGTGTGCAGGTGTTCCTTGGTGCAGGTGTTCCTGGGTGCAGGTGTGTCTGGGTGCAGGTGTGTCGGTGTGCAGGTGTGTCTGGGTGCAGGTGTGTCCGAGAGCAGGTGTGTCTGGGTGCAGGTGTGTCTGGGCGCAGGTGTTTTTGGGTACAGGTGTGTCTGGGCGCAGGTGTGTCTGTGTCCAGGTGTTCCTGGGTGCAGGTGTGTCTGGGTGCAGGTGTGTCTGGTTGCAGGTGTGTCTGGGTGCAGGTGTGTCGGGGTACAGGTGTGTCTGCGAGCAGGTGTGTCTGCGTGCAGGTGTGTCTGTGTGCAGGTGTGTCTGGGTGCAGGTGTGTCTGAGTGCAGGTGTTCCTGGGTGCAGGTGTTCCTGGGTGCAGGTGTGTCTGGGTGCAGGTGTGTCTGTGTGCAGGTGTGTCTGGGTGCAGGTGTGTCTGTGTGCAGGTGTTCCTTGGTGCAGGTGTTCCTGGGTGCAGGTGTGTCTGGGTGCAGGTGTGTCTAGGTGCATGTGTGTCTGGGTGCAGGTGTGTCTGGGTGCAGGTGTGTCTGAGAGCATGTGTGTCGGTGTGCAGGTGTGTCTGGGTGCAGGTGTGTCTGGGCGCAGGTGTTCCTGGGTACAGGTGTGTCTGGGCGCAGGTGTGTCTGTGTCCAGGTGTTCCTGGGTGCATGTGTGTCTGGGTGCAGGTGTGTCTAGGTGCAGGTGTGTCTGGGTACAGGTGTGTCTGCGTGCAGGTGTGTCTGCGTGCAGGTGTGTCTGTGTGCAGGTGTGTCTGGGCGCAGGTGTGTCTGGGTGCAGGTGTGTCTGAGAGCAGGTGTGTCTGGGTGCTGGTGTGTCTGGGCGCCGGTGTTCCTGGGTACAGGTGTGTCTGGGCGCATGTGTGTCAGTGTGCAGGTGTGTGTGTGCACGTGTTCCTGGGTGCAGGTGTGTCTGTGTGCAGGTGTACTTTGGTGCAGGTGTGTCTGGGCGCAGGTGTGTCTGGGTGCTGGTGTGTCTGTGTGCAGGTGTGTCTGTGTGCAGGTGTGTCTGGGTGCAGGTGTGTCTGGGTGCAGTTGTTCCTGGTTGCAGGTGTGTCTGGGTGCAGGTGTGTCTGGGTGCAGGTGTTCCTGGGTGCAGGTTTGTCTGGGTGCAGGTGTTCCTGGGTGCAGGTGTGTCTGGGTGCAGGTGTGTCTGGGTGCATCTGTGTCTGGGTGCAGGTGTGTCTGTGTGCTGGTGTGTCTGGACGCAGGTGTGTCTGGGTGCCGGTGTGTCTGGGTGAAGGTGTTCCTGGGTGCAGGTGTGTCTGGGTACAGGTGTTTCTGGGTGCAGGAGTTCCTGGGTGCAGGAGTTCCTGGGTGCAGGTGTGTCTGGGTGCAGGTGTGTCTGGGTGCAGCTTTGTCTAGTTGCAGGTGTGTCTGTGTGCAGGTGTGTCTGGATGCAGTTGTGTCTGAGAGCAGGTGTGTCTCGGTGCAGGTGTGTCTGGGCACAGGTGTACCTAGGTGCAGGTGTGTCTGGGTTCATGTCTTCTTGGGTGCAGGTGTGTCTGGGTGCAGGTGTTTCTGGGTGCAGGTGTGTCTGGGTGCAGGTGTTCCTGGGTGCAGGTGTGTCTGGGTGCAGGTGTTCCTGGGTGCAGGTGTGTCTGGGTGCAGGTGAGTCTGGGTGCAGGTGTTCCTGGGTGCAGGTGTGTCTGGGTGCAGGTTTGTCTGGGTGCAGGTGAGTCTGGGTGCAGGTGTTCCTGGGTGCAGGTGTGTCTGGGTGCAGGTGTGTCTGGGTGCAGGTGTGTCTGGGTGCAGGTGTGTCTGGGTGCAGGTGTTCCTGGGTGCAGGTGTTCCTGGGTGCAGGTGTGCCTGGGTACAGGTGTGCCTGGGTGCAGGAGTTCCTGGGTGCAGGTGTGTCTGGGTGCAGGTGTGTCTAGGTGCATGTGTGTCTGGGTGCAGGTGTGTCTGGGTGCAGGTGTGTCTGAGAGCAGGTGTGTCTGGGTGCAGGTGTGTCTGGGCGCAGGTGTTCCTGGGTACAGGTGTGTCTGGGCGCAGGTGTGTCTGTGTGAAGGTGTGTCTGTGTGCAGGTGTTCCTGGGTGCAGGTGTGTCTGTGTGCAGGTGTTCCTTGGTGCAGGTGTTCCTGGGTGCAGGTGTGTCTGGGTGCAGGTGTGTCTGGGCGCAGGTGTTTCTGGGTACAGGTGTGTCTGGACGCAGGTGTGTCTGTGTCCAGGTGTTCCTGGGTGCAGGTGTGTCTGAGTGCAGGTGTGTCTGGTTGCAGGTGTGTCTGGGTGCAGGTGTGTCTGGGTACAGGTGTGTCTGCGTGCAGGTGTGTCTGCGTGCAGGTGTGTCTGTGTGCAGGTGTGTCTGGGTGCAGGTGTGTCTGTGTGCAGGTGTTCCTGGGTGCAGGTGTTCGTGGGTGCAGGTGTGTCTGGGTGCAGGTGTGTCTGGGCACAGGTGTGTCTGGGCGCAGGTGTTCCTGGGTGCAGGTGTGTCTGGGTGCAGGTGTGTCTTGGTGCAGGTGTTCCTGGGTGGAGGTGTGTCTGTGTGCAGGTGTGTCTGTGTGCAGGTGTGTCTGGGTGCAGGTGTGTCTGGGTGCAGGAGTTCCTGGGTGCAGGTGTGTCTGGGTGCAGGTGTGTCTGGGTGCAGGTGTGTCTGTGTGCAGGTGTTCCTTGGTGCAGGTGTGTTTGTGTGCAGGTGTGTCTGGGTACAGGTGTGTCTGTGTGCAGGTGTTCCTGGGTGCAGGTGTATCTGGGTGCAGGTGTGTCTGTGTGCAGGTGTGTCTGGGTGCAGGTGTGTCTGAGAGCAGGTGTGTCTGGGTGCAGGTGTGTCTGGGCGCAGGTGTTCCTGGGTACAGGTGTGTCTGGGCGCATGTGTGTCTGTGTGCAGGAGTGTGTGTGCAGGTGTTCCTGGGTGCAGGTGTGTCTGTGTGCACGTGTTCCTTGGTGCAGGTGTGTCTGGGCGCAGGTATGTCTGGGTGCAGTTGTTCCTGGGTGCAGGTGTGTCTGGGTGCAGGTGTGTCTGGGTGCAGGTGTGTCTGTGTGCAGGTGTTCCTTGGTGGAGGTGTGTTTGTGTACAGGTGTGTCTTGGTACAGGTGTGTCTGTGTGCAGGTGTTCCTGGGTGCAGGTGTGTCTGGGTGCAGGTGTGTCTGTGTGCAGGTGTGTCTGGGTGCAGGTGTGTCTGGGCGCAGGTGTTCCTGGGTTCAGGTGTGTCTGGGCGCATGTGTGTCTGTGTGCGGGAGTGTGTGTGCAGGTGTTCCTGGGTGCAGGTGTGTCTGGGCGCAGGTGTTCCTGGGTACAGGTGTGTCTGGGCACAGGTGTGTCTGTGTGAAGGTGTGTCTGTGTGCAGGTGTTCCTGGGTGCAGGTGTGTCTGTGTGCAGGTGTTCCTTGGTGCAGGTGTTCCTGGGTGCAGGTGTGTCTGGGTGCAGGTGTGTCGGTGTGCAGGTGTGTCGGTGTGCAGGTGTGTCTGGGTGCAGGTGTGTCTGAGAGCAGGTTTGTCGGGTGCAGGTGTGTCTGGGCGCAGGTGTTCCTGGGTACAGGTGTGTCTGGGCGCAGGTGTGTCTGTGTCCAGGTGTTCCTGGGTGCAGGTGTGTCTGGGTGCAGGTGTGTCTGGGTGCAGGTGTGTCTGGGTGCAGGTGTGTCTGGGTGCAGGTGTTCCTGGGTGCAGGTGTTCCTGAGTGCAGGTGTGTCTGGGTGCAGGTGTTTCTGTGTGCAGGTGTTCCTAGGTGCAGGTGTTCGTGGGTGCAGGTGTGTCTGGGTGCAGGTGTGTCTGGGGACAGGTGTGTCTGGGCGCAGGTGTTCCTGGGTGCAGGTGTGTCTGGGTGCAGGTGTGTCTGGGTGCAGGTGTTCCTGGGTGCAGGTGTGTCTGTGTGCAGGTGTGTCTGGGTGCAGGTGTGTCTGGGTGCAGTAGTTCCTGGGTGCAGGTGTGTCTGGGTGCAGGTGTGTCTGGGTGCAGGAGTGTCTGTGTGCAGGTGTTCCTGGGTGCAGGTGTTTCTGGGTACACGTGCGTGTGTTTGCAGGTGTGCCTGGGTGCAGGAGTGTCTGTGTGCAGGTGTGTCTGGGTGCAGGTGTGTCTGGGTGCAGGTGTGTCTGTGTGCAGGTGTTCCTTGGTGCAGGTGTGTTTGTGTGCAGGTGTGTCTGGTTGCAGGTGTGTCTCGGTGCAGGTGTTCCTGGGTGCAGGTGTTCCTGGGTGCAGGTGTGTCTGGGCGCAGGTGTGTCTGGGTGCAGGTGTGTCTGTGTGCAGGTGTTCCTGGGTGCAGGTGTTTCTGGGTACACGTGTGTGTGTGTGCAGGTGTTCCTGGATTCAGGTGTGTCTGGGTGCAGGTGTGTCTGGGTGCAGGTGTGTCTGGGCGCAGGTCTTCCTGGGTGCAGGTGTGTCTGGGTGCAGGTGTGTCTGGGTGGAGGTGTGTCTGTGTGCAGGTGTTCCTGGGTGCAGGTGTGTCTGGGTGCAGGTGTGTCTGGGTGCAGGTGTTCCTGGGTGCAGGTGTGTCTGGGTGCAGGTGTGTCTGGGTGCAGGTGTGTCTGGGTGCAGGTGTTCCTGGGTGCAGGTGTGTCTGGGTGCAGGTGTGTCTGGGCGCAGGTGTTCCTGGGTACAGGTGTGTCTGGGCGCATGTGTGTCTGTGTGCGGGAGTGTGTGTGCAGGTGTTCTTGGGAGCAGGTGTGTCTGTGTGCAGGTGTTCCTTGGTGCAGGTGTGTCTGAGAGCAGGGGTGTTTGGGCGCAGGTGTGTCTGTGTGCAGGTGTTCCTTGGTGCAGGTGTGTCTGGGCGCTCGTGTGTCTGGGTGCAGGTGTGTCTGGGTGCAGGTGTGTCTGGAAGCAGGTGTGTCTGGGCGCAGGTGTTTCTGGGTGCAGATGTTCCTGGGTGCAGGTGTGTCTGGGTGCAGGTGTGTCTGTGTGCAGGTGTGTCTGGGTTCAGGTGTTCCTGGGTGCAGGTGTGTCTGGGTGCAGGTATTCCTGGGTGCAGGTGTGTCTGGGTGCAGATGTTCCTGGGTGCAGGTGCTCCTGGGTGCAGGTGTGTCTGGGTGCAGGTGTGTCTGGGTGCAGGTGTGTCTGGGTGCAGGTGTGTCTGTGTGCTGGTGTGTCTGGGCGCAGGTCTGTCTGGGTGCAGGTGTGTCTGGGTGAAGGTGTTCCTGGGTGCAGGTGTGTCTGGGTACAGGTGTTTCTGGGTGCAGGAGTTCCTGGGTGCAGGTGTGTCTGGGTGCAGGTGTGTCTGGGTGCAGCTTTGTCTAGGTGCAGGTGTCTCTGTGTGCAGGTGTGTCTGGATGCAGTTGTGTCTGAGAGCAGGTGTGTCTCGGTGCAGGTGTGTCTGGGCGCAGGTGTTCCTGGGTACAGGTGTGTCTGGGCGCAGGTGTGTCTGTGTGAAGGTGTGTCTGTGTGCAGGTGTTCCAGGGTGCAGGTGTGTCTGGGTGCAGGTGAGTCGGTGTGCAGGTGTGTCTGGGTGTAGGTGTGTCTGGGTGCAGGTGTGTCTGGATGCAGGTGTGTCTGGGTGCAGGTGTGTCTGTGTGCAGGTGTGTCTGGGTGCAGGTGTGTCTGTGTGCAGGTGTGTCTGGGCGCTGGTGTTCCTGGGTACAGGTGTGTTTGGGCGCAGGTGTGTCTGTGTGCAGGTGTTCCAGGGTGCAGGTGTGTCTGGGTGCAGGTGTGTCTGTGTGCTGGTGTGTCTGGGCGCTCGTGTGTCTGGGTGCAGGTGTGTCTGGAAGCAGGTGTGTCTGGGCGCAGGTGTTTCTGGGTGCAGATGTTCCTGGTGCAGGTGTGTCTGGGTGCAGGTGTGTCTGTGTGCAGGTGTGTCTGGGTTCAGGTGTTCCTGGGGGCAGGTGTTCCTGGGTGCAGGTGTGTCTGGGTGCAGGTATTCCTGGGTGCAGGTGTGTCTGGGTGCAGATGTTCCTGGGTGCAGGTGTTCCTGGGTGCAGGTGTGTCTGGGTACAGGAGTGTCTGTGTTCAGGTGTTCCTGGGTGCAGTTGTGTCTGGGTGCATGTGTGTCTGGGTGCAGGTGTTCCTGGGTGCAGGTGTGTCTGGGTGCAGGTGTCTCTGGGTGCAGGTGTTCCTGGGTGCAGGTGTGTCTGGGTGCAGGTGTGTCTGGGTGCAGGTGTGTCTGGGTGCAGGTGTGTCTGGGTGCAGGTGTGTCTGTGTGCAGGTGTGTCTGGGTGCAGGTGTGTCTGGGTGCAGGTATTCCTGGGTGCAGGTGTGTCTGGGTGCAGGTGTTCCTGGGTGCAGGTGTTCTTGGGTTCAGGTGTGTCTGAGTGCAGGTGTGTCTGGGCACAGGTGTGTCTGCGCGCAGCTGTTCCTGGGTGCAGGTGTGTCTGGGTGCAGGTGTTCCTGGGTGCAGGTGTTCCTGGGCTCAGGTTTGTCTGAGTGCAGGTGTGTCGGTATGGAGGTGTTCCTGGGTGCAGGTGTGTCTGGGTGCAGGTGTGTCTGGGTGCAGGTGTGTCTGTGTGCAAGTGTGTCTGGGTGCAGGTGTTCCTGGGTGCAGGTGTGTCTGGGTGCAGGTGTTCCTGGGTGCATGTGTGTCTGGGTGCAGGTGTGTATGAGAGCAGGTGTGTCTGGGTGCAGGTGTGTCTGGGTGCAGGTGTTCCTGGGTACAGGTGTGTCTGGGCACAGGTGTGTCTGGGTGCAGGTGTGTCTGGGTGCAGGTGTGTCTGGGTGCAGGTGTGTCTGGGTGCAGGTGTGTCTGTGTGCAGGTGTGTCTGGGTGCAGGTGTGTCTGGGTGCAGGTATTCCTGAGTGCAGGTGTGTCTGGGTGCAGGTGTTCCTGGGTGCAGGTGTTCCTGGGTGCAGGTGTGTCTGGGTACTGGTGTGTCTGGGTGCAGGTGTTCCTAGGTGCAGGTGTGTCTGGGTGCAGGTGTGTCTGGTTGCAGGTGTGTCTCGGTGCAGGTGTTCCTGGGTGCAGGTGTTCCTGGGTGCAGGTGTGTCTGGGCGCAGGTGTGTCTGGGTGCAGGTGTGTCTGTGTGCAGGTGTTCCTAGGTGCAGGTGTTTCTGGGTACACGTGTGTGTGTGTGCAGGTGTTCCTGGATTCAGGTGTGTCTGGGTGCAGGTGTGTCTGGGTGCAGGTGTCTCTGGGCGCAGGTCTTCCTGGGTGCAGGTGTGTCTGGGTGCAGGTGTGTCTGGGTGGAGGTGTGTCTGTGTGCAGGTGTTCCTGGGTGCAGGTGTGTCTGGGTGCAGGTGTGTCTGGGTTCAGGTGTGTCTGGGTGCAGGTGTGTCTGGGTGCAGGTGTTCCTGGGTGCAGGTGTGTCTGGGTGCAGGTGTGTCTGGGTGCAGGTGTGTCTGGGTGCAGGTGTTCCTGGGTGCAGGTGTGTCTGGGTGCAGGTGTGTCTGGGCGCAGGTGTTCCTGGGTACAGGTGTGTCTGGGCGCATGTGTGTCTGTGTGCGGGAGTGTGTGTGCAGGTGTTCTTGGGAGCAGGTGTGTCTGTGTGCAGGTGTTCCTTGGTGCAGGTGTGTCTGGGCGCAGGTGTGTCTGGGTGGAGGTGTGTCTGGGTGCAGGTGTTCCTGGGTGCAGGTGTGTCTGGGTGCAGGTGTGTCTGGGCGCAGGTGTTTCTGGGTGCAGATGTTCCTGGGTGCAGGTGTGTCTGGGTGCAGGTGTGTCAGTGTGCAGGTGTGTCTGTGTGCAGGTGTGTCTGAGAGCAGGTGTGTCTGGGTGCAGGTGTGTTTGGGCGCAGGTGTTCCTGGGTACAGGTGTGTCTGGGCGCAGGTGTGTCTGTGTGCAGGTGTGTCTGTGTGCAGATGTTCCTGGGTGCAGGTGTGTCTGGGTGCAGGTGTGTCTGGGTGCAGGTGTGTCTGGGTGCTGTTGTGTCTGGGTGCAGGTGTTCCTGGGTGCAGGTGTGTCTGGGTGCAGGTGTGTCTGTGTGCTGGTGTGTCTGGGCGCAGGTGTGTCTGGTTGCAGGTGTGTCTGGATGAAGGTGTTCCTGGGTGCAGGTGTTCCTGGGTGCAGGTGTGTCTGGGTGCAGGTGTGTCTGTGTGCTGGTGTCTCTGTGTGCAGGTGTGTCTGGATGCAGTTGTGTCTGAGAGCAGGTGTGTCTCGGTGCAGGTGTGTCTGGGCGCAGGTGTTCCTGGGTACAGGTGTGTCTGGGCGCAGGTGTGTCTGTGTGAAGGTGTGTCTGTGTGCAGGTGTTCCAGAGTGCAGGTGTGTCTCGGTGCAGGTGTGTCGGTGTGCAGGTGTGTCTGGGTGCAGGTGTGTCTGGATGCAGGTGTGTCTGGGTGCAGGTGTGTCTGTGTGCAGGTGTGTCTGGGCGCAGGTGTTCCTGGGTTCAGGTGTGTTTGGGCGCAGGTGTGTCTGTGTCCAGGTGTTCCTTGGTGCAGGTGTGTCTGGGCGCTCGTGTGTCTGGGTGCAGGTGTGTCTGGAAGCAGGTGTGTCTGGGCGCAGGTGTTTCTGGGTGCAGATGTTCCTGGGTGCAGGTGTGTCTGGGTGCAGGTGTGTCTGTGTGCAGGTGTGTCTGGGTTGAGGTGTTGCTGGGGGCAGGTGTTCCTGGGTGTAGGTGTGTCTGGGTACACGTGTGTGTGTGTGCAGGTGTTCCTGGATTCAGGTGTGTCTGGGTGCAGGTGTGTCTGGGTGCAGGTGTGTCTGGGCGCAGGTCTTCCTGGGTGCAGGTGTGTCTGGGTGCAGGTGTGTCTGGGTGGAGGTGTGTCTGTGTGCAGGTGTGTCTGTGTGCAGGTGTGTCTGGGTGCAGGTGTGTCTGTGTGCAGGTGTTCCTGGGTGCAGGTGTTCGTGGGTGCAGGTGTGTTTGGGTACAGGTGTGTCTGGGCACAGGTGTTCCTCTGTGCAGGTGTGTCTGGGTGCAGGTGTGTCTGGGTGCAGGTGTGTCTGGGTGCAGGTGTTCCTGGGTGCAGTTGTGTCTGGGTGCAGGTGTGTCTGGGTGCAGGTGTGTCTGGGTACAGGTGTGTCAGTGTGCAGGTGTGTCTGTGTGCAGGTGTGTCTGGGTTGAGGTGTTGCTGGGGGCAGGTGTTCCTGGGTGCAGGTGTGTCTGGGTACACGTGTGTGTGTGTGCAGGTGTTCCTGGATTCAGGTGTGTCTGGGTGCAGGTGTGTCTGGGTGCAGGTGTGTCTGGGCGCAGGTCTTCCTGGGTGCAGGTGTGTCTGGGTGCAGGTGTGTCTGGGTGGAGGTGTGTCTGTGTGCAGGTGTGTCTGTGTGCAGGTGTGTCTGGGTGCAGGTGTGTCTGTGTGCAGGTGTTCCTGGGTGCAGGTGTTCGTGGGTGCAGGTGTGTTTGGGTATAGGTGTGTCTGGGCACAGGTGTTCCTCTGTGCAGGTGTGTCTGGGTGCAGGTGTGTCTGGGTGCAGGTGTGTCTGGGTGCAGGTGTTCCTGGGTGCAGTTGTGTCTGGGTGCAGGTGTGTCTGGGTGCAGGTGTGTCTGGGTACAGGTGTGTCAGTGTGCAGGTGTGTCTGGGTGCAGGTGTGTCTGAGAGCAGGTGTGTCTGGGTGCAGGTGTGTCTGGGTACAGGTGTGTCAGTGTGCAGGTGTGTCTGGGTACAGGTGTGTCTGGGCACAGGTGTTCCTCTGTGCAGGTGTGTCTGGGTGCAGGTGTCTCTGGGTGCAGGTGTTCCTGGGAGCAGGTGTGTCTGGGTGCAGGTGTGTCTGGGTGCAGGTGTGTCTGGGTGCAGGTGTGTCTGGGTGCAGGTGTGTCTGTGTGCAGGTGTGTCTGGGTGCAGGTGTGTCTGGGTGCAGGTATTCCTGGGTGCAGGTGTGTCTGGGTGCAGGTGTTCCTGGGTGCAGGTGTTCTTGGGTTCAAGTGTGTCTGAGTGCAGGTGTGTCTGGGCACAGGTGTGTCTGCGCGCAGCTGTTCCTGGGTGCAGGTGTGTCTGGGTGCAGGTGTTCCTGGGTGCAGGTGTTCCTGGGCTCAGGTTTGTCTGAGTGCAGGTGTGTCGGTATGGAGGTGTTCCTGGGTGCAGGTGTGTCTGGGTGCAGGTGTGTCTGGGTGCAGGTGTGTCTGTGTGCAAGTGTGTCTGGGTGCAGGTGTTCCTGGGTGCAGGTGTGTCTGGGTGCAGGTGTTCCTGGGTGCATGTGTGTCTGGGTGCAGGTGTGTATGAGAGCAGGTGTGTCTGGGCGCATGTGTGTCTGTGTGCGGGAGTGTGTGTGCAGGTGTTCTTGGGAGCAGGTGTGTCTGTGTGCAGGTGTTCCTTGGTGCAGGTGTGTCTGGGCGCAGGTGTGTCTGGGTGGAGGTGTGTCTGGGTGCAGGTGTTCCTGGGTGCAGGTGTGTCTGGGTGCAGGTGTGTCTGGGCGCAGGTGTTTCTGGGTGCAGATGTTCCTGGGTGCAGGTGTGTCTGGGTGCAGGTGTGTCAGTGTGCAGGTGTGTCTGTGTGCAGGTGTGTCTGAGAGCAGGTGTGTCTGGGTGCAGGTGTGTTTGGGCGCAGGTGTTCCTGGGTACAGGTGTGTCTGGGCGCAGGTGTGTCTGTGTGCAGGTGTGTCTGTGTGCAGATGTTCCTGGGTGCAGGTGTGTCTGGGTGCAGGTGTGTCTGGGTGCAGGTGTGTCTGGGTGCAGTTGTGTCTGGGTGCAGGTGTTCCTGGGTGCAGGTGTGTCTGGGTGCAGGTGTGTCTGTGTGCTGGTGTCTCTGTGTGCAGGTGTGTCTGGATGCAGTTGTGTCTGAGAGCAGGTGTGTCTCGGTGCAGGTGTGTCTGGGCGCAGGTGTTCCTGGGTACAGGTGTGTCTGGGCGCAGGTGTGTCTGTGTGAAGGTGTGTCTGTGTGCAGGTGTTCCAGAGTGCAGGTGTGTCTCGGTGCAGGTGTGTCGGTGTGCAGGTGTGTCTGGGTGCAGGTGTGTCTGGGTGCAGGTGTGTCTGGGTGCAGGTGTGTCTGTGTGCAGGTGTGTCTGGGCGCAGGTGTTTCTGGGTGCAGATGTTCCTGGGTGCAGGTGTGTCTGGGTGCAGGTGTGTCTGTGTGCAGGTGTGTCTGGGTTGAGGTGTTGCTGGGGGCAGGTGTTCCTGGGTGCAGGTGTGTCTGGGTACACGTGTGTGTGTGTGCAGGTGTTCCTGGATTCAGGTGTGTCTGGGTGCAGGTGTGTCTGGGTGCAGGTGTGTCTGGGCGCAGGTCTTCCTGGGTGCAGGTGTGTCTGGGTGCAGGTGTGTCTGGGTGGAGGTGTGTCTGTGTGCAGGTGTGTCTGTGTGCAGGTGTGTCTGGGTGCAGGTGTGTCTGTGTGCAGGTGTTCCTGGGTGCAGGTGTTCGTGGGTGCAGGTGTGTTTGGGTACAGGTGTGTCTGGGCACAGGTGTTCCTCTGTGCAGGTGTGTCTGGGTGCAGGTGTGTCTGGGTGCAGGTGTGTCTGGGTGCAGGTGTTCCTGGGTGCAGTTGTGTCTGGGTGCAGGTGTGTCTGGGTGCAGGTGTGTCTGGGTACAGGTGTGTCAGTGTGCAGGTGTGTCTGGGTACAGGTGTGTCTGGGCACAGGTGTTCCTCTGTGCAGGTGTGTCTGGGTGCAGGTGTCTCTGGGTGCAGGTGTTCCTGGGTGCAGGTGTGTCTGGGTGCAGGTGTGTCTGGGTGCAGGTGTGTCTGGGTGCAGGTGTGTCTGGGTGCAGGTGTGTCTGTGTGCAGGTGTGTCTGGGTGCAGGTGTGTCTGGGTGCAGGTATTCCTGGGTGCAGGTGTGTCTGGGTGCAGGTGTTCCTGGGTGCAGGTGTTCTTGGGTTCAGGTGTGTCTGAGTGCAGGTGTGTCTGGGCACAGGTGTGTCTGCGCGCAGCTGTTCCTGGGTGCAGGTGTGTCTGGGTGCAGGTGTTCCTGGGTGCAGGTGTTCCTGGGCTCAGGTTTGTCTGAGTGCAGGTGTGTCGGTATGGAGGTGTTCCTGGGTGCAGGTGTGTCTGGGTGCAGGTGTGTCTGGGTGCAGGTGTGTCTGTGTGCAAGTGTGTCTGGGTGCAGGTGTTCCTGGGTGCAGGTGTGTCTGGGTGCAGGTGTTCCTGGGTGCATGTGTGTCTGGGTGCAGGTGTGTATGAGAGCAGGTGTGTCTGGGTGCAGGTGTGTCTGGGTGCAGGTGTTCCTGGGTACAGGTGTGTCTGGGCACAGGTGTGTCTGGGTGCAGGTGTGTCTGGGTGCAGGTGTGTCTGGGTGCAGGTGTGTCTGGGTGCAGGTGTGTCTGTGTGCAGGTGTGTCTGGGTGCAGGTGTGTCTGGGTGCAGGTATTCCTGAGTGCAGGTGTGTCTGGGTGCAGGTGTTCCTGGGTGCAGGTGTTCCTGGGTGCAGGTGTGTCTGGGTACTGGTGTGTCTGGGTGCAGGTGTTCCTAGGTGCAGGTGTGTCTGGGTGCAGGTGTGTCTGGTTGCAGGTGTGTCTCGGTGCAGGTGTTCCTGGGTGCAGGTGTTCCTGGGTGCAGGTGTGTCTGGGCGCAGGTGTGTCTGGGTGCAGGTGTGTCTGTGTGCAGGTGTTCCTAGGTGCAGGTGTTTCTGGGTACACGTGTGTGTGTGTGCAGGTGTTCCTGGATTCAGGTGTGTCTGGGTGCAGGTGTGTCTGGGTGCAGGTGTCTCTGGGCGCAGGTCTTCCTGGGTGCAGGTGTGTCTGGGTGCAGGTGTGTCTGGGTGGAGGTGTGTCTGTGTGCAGGTGTTCCTGGGTGCAGGTGTGTCTGGGTGCAGGTGTGTCTGGGTTCAGGTGTGTCTGGGTGCAGGTGTGTCTGGGTGCAGGTGTTCCTGGGTGCAGGTGTGTCTGGGTGCAGGTGTGTCTGGGTGCAGGTGTGTCTGGGTGCAGGTGTTCCTGGGTGCAGGTGTGTCTGGGTGCAGGTGTGTCTGGGCGCAGGTGTTCCTGGGTACAGGTGTGTCTGGGCGCATGTGTGTCTGTGTGCGGGAGTGTGTGTGCAGGTGTTCTTGGGAGCAGGTGTGTCTGTGTGCAGGTGTTCCTTGGTGCAGGTGTGTCTGGGCGCAGGTGTGTCTGGGTGGAGGTGTGTCTGGGTGCAGGTGTTCCTGGGTGCAGGTGTGTCTGGGTGCAGGTGTGTCTGGGCGCAGGTGTTTCTGGGTGCAGATGTTCCTGGGTGCAGGTGTGTCTGGGTGCAGGTGTGTCAGTGTGCAGGTGTGTCTGTGTGCAGGTGTGTCTGAGAGCAGGTGTGTCTGGGTGCAGGTGTGTTTGGGCGCAGGTGTTCCTGGGTACAGGTGTGTCTGGGCGCAGGTGTGTCTGTGTGCAGGTGTGTCTGTGTGCAGATGTTCCTGGGTGCAGGTGTGTCTGGGTGCAGGTGTGTCTGGGTGCAGGTGTGTCTGGGTGCAGGTGTGTCTGGGTGCAGGTGTTCCTGGGTGCAGGTGTGTCTGGGTGCAGGTGTGTCTGTGTGCTGGTGTCTCTGTGTGCAGGTGTGTCTGGATGCAGTTGTGTCTGAGAGCAGGTGTGTCTCGGTGCAGGTGTGTCTGGGCGCAGGTGTTCCTGGGTACAGGTGTGTCTGGGCGCAGGTGTGTCTGTGTGAAGGTGTGTCTGTGTGCAGGTGTTCCAGAGTGCAGGTGTGTCTCGGTGCAGGTGTGTCGGTGTGCAGGTGTGTCTGGGTGCAGGTGTGTCTGGGTGCAGGTGTGTCTGGGTGCAGGTGTGTCTGTGTGCAGGTGTGTCTGGGCGCAGGTGTTCCTGGGTCCAGGTTTGTCCGGGTGCAGGTGTGTCTGGGTGCAGGTGTGTCTGTGTGCAGGTGTGTCTGGGTGCAGGTGTGTCTGGGTGCAGGTATTCCTGGGTGCAGGTGTGTCTGGGTGCAGGTGTTCCTGGGTGCAGGTGTTACTGGGTGCAGGTGTGTCTGGGTACAGGTGTGTCTGTGTGCAGGTGTTCCTAGGTGCAGGTGTGTCTGGGTGCAGGTGTGTCTGGTTGCAGGTGTGTCTCGGTGCAGGTGTTCCTGGGTGCAGGTGTTCCTGTGTGGACGTGTGTCTGGGCGCAGGTGTGTCTGGGTGCAGGTGTGTCTTTGTGCAGGTGTTCCTGGGTGCAGGTGTGTCTGGGTACACGTGTGTGTGTGTGCAGGTGTTCCTGTGTTCAGGTGTGTCTGGGTGCAGGTGTGTCTGGGTGCAGGTTTGTCTGGGCGCAGGTCTTCCTGGGTGCAGGTGTGTCTAGGTGCAGGTGTGTCTGGGTGGAGGTGTGTCTGTGTGCAGGTGTGTCTGGGTGTAGGTGTGTCTGGGTGCAGGTGTGTCTGTGTGCAGGTGTTCCTCGGTGCAGATGTTCGTGGGTGCAGGTGTGTTTGGGTGCAGGTGTGTCTGGGTGCAGGTGTGTCTGTGTGCAGGTTTTCCTGGGTTCAGGTGTTCCTGGGTTCTGTGTGTCTGGGTGCAGGTGTGTCTGGGCACAGGTGTGTCTGGGCGCAGGTGTTCCTGGGTGCAGATGTGTCTGGGTGCAGGTGTTCCTGGGTGCAGGTGTTCCTGGGCGCAGGTGTGTCTGAGTGCAGGTGTGTGTGGATGGAGGTGTTCCTGGGTGCAGGTGTGTCTGGGTGCAGGTGTTTCTGGGTGCAGGTGTGTCTGGGTGCAGGTGTGTCTGGGTGCTGGTGTCTCTGTGTGCAGGTGTGTCTGGATGCAGTTGTGTCTGAGAGCAGGTGTGTCTCGGTGCAGGTGTGTCTGGGCGCAGGTGTTCCTGGGTACAGGTGTGTCTGGGCGCAGGTGTGTCTGTGTGAAGGTGTGTCTGTGTGCAGGTGTTCCAGAGTGCAGGTGTGTCTCGGTGCAGGTGTGTCGGTGTGCAGGTGTGTCTGGGTGCAGGTGTGTCTGGGTGCAGGTGTGTCTGGGTGCAGGTGTGTCTGTGTGCAGGTGTGTCTGGGTGCAGGTGTTCCTGGGTCCAGGTTTGTCCGGGTGCAGGTGTGTCTGGGTGCAGGTGTGTCTGTGTGCAGGTGTGTCTGGGTGCAGGTGTGTCTGGGTGCAGGTATTCCTGGGTGCAGGTGTGTCTGGGTGCAGGTGTTCCTGGGTGCAGGTGTTACTGGGTGCAGGTGTGTCTGGGTACAGGTGTGTCTGTGTGCAGGTGTTCCTAGGTGCAGGTGTGTCTGGGTGCAGGTGTGTCTGGTTGCAGGTGTGTCTCGGTGCAGGTGTTCCTGGGTGCAGGTGTTCCTGTGTGGACGTGTGTCTGGGCGCAGGTGTGTCTGGGTGCAGGTGTGTCTTTGTGCAGGTGTTCCTGGGTGCAGGTGTGTCTGGGTACACGTGTGTGTGTGTGCAGGTGTTCCTGTGTTCAGGTGTGTCTGGGTGCAGGTGTGTCTGGGTGCAGGTTTGTCTGGGCGCAGGTCTTCCTGGGTGCAGGTGTGTCTAGGTGCAGGTGTGTCTGGGTGGAGGTGTGTCTGTGTGCAGGTGTGTCTGGGTGTAGGTGTGTCTGGGTGCAGGTGTGTCTGTGTGCAGGTGTTCCTCGGTGCAGATGTTCGTGGGTGCAGGTGTGTTTGGGTGCAGGTGTGTCTGGGTGCAGGTGTGTCTGTGTGCAGGTTTTCCTGGGTTCAGGTGTTCCTGGGTTCTGTGTGTCTGGGTGCAGGTGTGTCTGGGCACAGGTGTGTCTGGGCGCAGGTGTTCCTGGGTGCAGATGTGTCTGGGTGCAGGTGTTCCTGGGTGCAGGTGTTCCTGGGCGCAGGTGTGTCTGAGTGCAGGTGTGTGTGGATGGAGGTGTTCCTGGGTGCAGGTGTGTCTGGGTGCAGGTGTTTCTGGGTGCAGGTGTGTCTGGGTGCAGGTGTGTCTGGGTGCAGGTGTTCCTGGGTGCAGGTGTGTCTGGGTGCAGGTGTGTCTGTGTGCAGGTGTGTCTGGGTGCAGGTGTTCCTGGGTGCAGGTGTGTCTGGGTGCAGGTGTTCCTGGGTGCAGGTGTGTCTGGGTGCAGGTGTGTCTGAGAGCAGGTGTGTCTGGGTGCAGGTGTGTTTGGGCACAGGTGTTCCTGGGTACAGTTGTGTCTGGTCGCAGGTGTGTCTGGGTGCAGGTGTGTCTGGGTGCAGGTGTGTCTGGGTGCAGGTGTGTCTGGTGGCAGGTGTTCCTGGGTGCAGGTGTGTCTGGGTGCAGGTGTGTCTGGGTGCAGGTATCCCTGGGTGCAGGTGTGTCTGGGTGCAGGTGTTCCTGGGTGCAGGTGTTCCTGGGTGCAGTTGTGTCTTGGTACAGGTGTGTCTGTGTGCAGGTGTTCCTAGGTGCAGGTGTGTCTGGGTGCAGGTGTGTCTGGTTGCAGGTGTGTCTCGGTGCAGGTGTTCCTGGGTGCAGGTGTTCCTGGGTGCACGTGTGTCTGGGCGCAGGTGTGTCTGGGTGCAGGTGTGTCTGTGTGCAGGTGTTCCTGGGTGCAGGTGTGTCTGGGTACACGTGTGTGTGTGTGCAGGTGTTCCTGGGTTCAGGTGTTTCTGTGTGCAGGTGTTCCTTGGTGCAGGTGTTCCTGGGTGCAGGTGTGTCTGGGTGCACGTGTGTCTGTGTGCAGGTGTTCCTCGGTGCAGGTGTGTCTGTGTGCAGGTGTTCCTGGGTGCAGGTGTGTCTGGGTGCACGTGTGTCTGTGTGCAGGTGTTCCTCGGTGCAGGTGTGTCTGTGTGCAGGTGTTCCTTGGTGCAGGTGTTCCTGGGTGCAGGTGTGTCTGGGTGCAGGTGTGTCTGGGTGCAGGTTTGTCTGAGAGCAGATGTGTCTGGGTGCAGGTGTTTCTGGGCGCAGGTGTTCCTGTGTACAGGTGTGTCTGGGCGCAGGTGTGTCTGTGTGCAGGTGTTCCTGGGTGCAGGTGTTTCTGGGCGCTGGTGTGTTTGGGTGCAGGTGTGTCTGGGTGCAGGTGTGTCTGGGCGCAGGTGTTTCTGGGTGCAGATGTTCCTGGGTGCAGGTGTGTCTGGGTACAGGTGTGTCTGAGTTCAGGTGTTCCTGGGTGCAAGTGTGTCTGGGTGCAGGTGTGTCTTGGTGCAGGTGTTCTTGGGTGCAGGTGTTTCTGTGTGCAGGTGTTCCTGGGTGCAGGTGTGTCTGGGCGCAGGTGTGTCTGGGTGCAGGTGTGTGTGTGTGCAGGTGTTCCTGGGTACAGGTGTGTCTGGGTGCAGGTGTTTCTGGGTGCAGGTGTGTCTGGGCGCAGGTGTTCCTGGGTGCAGGTGTGTCTGGGTGCAGGTGTGTCTGGGCACAGGTGTGTCTGCGCGCAGGTGTTCCTGGGTGCAGGTGTGTCTGGGTGCAGGTGTTCCTGGGTGCAGGTGTTCCTAGGCTCAGGTGTGTCCGAGTGCAGGTGTGTCTGTATGGAGGTGTTCCTGGGTGCAGGTGTGTCTCGGTTCAGGTGTTTCTGGGTGCAGGTGTGTCTGGGTGCAGGTGTGTCTGGGTGCAGGTGTTCCTGGGTCCAGGTGTGTCTGGGTGCAGGTGTGTCTGTGTGCAGGTGTGTCTGGGTGCAGGTGTTCCTGGGTGCAGGTGTGTCTGGGTGCAGGTGTTCCTGGGTGCATGTGTGTCTGGGTGCAGGTGTGTCTGAGAGCAGGTGTGTCTGGGTGCAGGTGTGTCTGGGTGCAGGTGTTCCTGGGTACAGTTCTGTCTGGGCGCAGGTGTGTCTGGGTGCAGGTGTGTCTGGGTGCAGGTGTGTCTGGGTGCAGGTGTGTCTGGGTGCAGGTGTTCCTAGGTGCAGGTGTGTCTGGGTGCAGGTGTGTCTGGGTGCAGGTGTGTCTGGGTGCAGGTGTGTCTGGGTGCAGGTGTTCCTGGGTGCAGGTGTGTCTGGGTGCAGGTGTTCCTGGGTGCAGGTGTGTCTGGGTGCAGGTGTGTCTGGGTGCAGGTGTTCCTGGGTGCAGGTGTGTCTGGGTGCAGGTGTGTCTGGGTGCAGGTGTGTCTGTGTGCAGGTGTGTCTGGGTGCAGGTGTGTCTGGGTGCAGGTGTTCCTGGGTGCAGGTGTGTCTGGGTGCAGGTGTTCCTGGGTGCAGGTGTTCTTGGGTTCAGGTGTGTCTGGGTGCAGGTGTGTCTGGGCACAGGTGTGTCTGCGCGCAGCTGTTCCTGGGTGCAGGTGTGTCTGGGTGCAGGTGTTCCTGGGTGCAGGTGTTCCTGGGCTCAGGTGTGTCTGAGTGCAGGTGTGTCTGTATGGAGGTGTTCCTGGGTGCAGGTGTGTCTGGGTGCAGGTGTGTCTGGGTGCAGGTGTGTCTGTGTGCAGGTGTTCCTGGGTGCAGGTGTGTCTGGGTGCAGGTGTTCCTGGGTGCATGTGTGTCTGGGTGAAGGTGTGTCTGAGAGCAGGTGTGTCTGGGTGCAGGTGTGTCTGGGTGCAGGTTTTCCTGGGTACAGGTGTGTCTGGGCGCAGGTGTGTCTGGGTGCAGGTGTGTCTGGGTGCAGGTGTGTCTGGGTGCAGGTGTGTCTGGGTGCAGGTGTTCCTGGGTGCAGGTGTGTCTGGGTGCAGGTGTGTCTGGGTGCAGGTGTGTCTGTGTGCAGGTGTTCCTGGGTGCAGGTGTGTCTGGGTGCAGTTGTTCCAGGGTGCAGGTGTGTCTGGGTGCAGGTGTGTCTGGGTGCAGGTGTTCCTGGGTGCAGGTGTGCCTGGGTGCAGGTGTGTCTGGGTGCAGGTGTGTCTGGGTGCAGGTGTGTCTGTGTGCAGGTGTGTCTGGGTGCAGGTGTGTCTGGGTGCAGGTATTCCTGGGTGCAGGTGTGTCTGGGTGCATGTTTTCCTGGGTGCAGGTGTTCCTGGGTGCATGTGTGTCTGGGTACTGGTGTGTCTGTGTGCAGGTGTTCCTAGGTGCAGGTGTGTCTGGGTGCAGGTGTGTCTGGTTGCAGGTGTGTCTCGGTGCAGGTGTTCCTGGGTGCAGGTGTGTCTGGGCGCAGGTGTGTCTGGGTGCAGGTGTGTCTGTGTGCAAGTGTTCCTGGGTGCAGTTGTTTCTGGGTACAGGTTGTGTGTGTGCAGGTGTTCCTCGGTTCAGGTGTGTCTGGGTGCAGGTGTGTCTTGGTGCAGGTGTGTCTGGGCGCAGGTCTTCCTGGGTGCAGGTGTGTCTGGGTGCAGGTGTGTCTGGGTGGAGGTGTGTCTGTGTGCAGGTGTGTCTGTGTGCAGGTGTGTCTGGGTGCAGGTGTGTCTGTGTGCAGGTGTTCCTGGGTGCAGGTGTTCGTGGGTGCAGGTGTGTCTGGGTACAGGTGTGTCTGGGCACAGGTGTTCCTGTGTGCAGGTGTGTCTGGGTGCAGGTGTGTCTCGGTGCAGGTGTTCCTGGGTGCAGGTGTGTCTGGGTGCAGGTGTGTCTGGGTGCAGGTGTTCCTGGGTGCAGTTGTGTCTGGGTGCAGGTGTGTCTGGGCGCAGGTGTTTCTGGGTGCAGATGTTCCTGGGTGCAGGTGTGTCTGGGTGCAGGTGTGTCAGTGTGCAGGTGTGTCTGGGTGCAGGTGTGTCTGAGAGCAGGTGTGTTTGGGTGCAGGTGTGTCTGGGCGCAGGTGTTCCTGGGTACAGGTGTGTCTGGGCGCAGGTGTGTCTGTGTGCAGTTGTGTCTGCGTGCAGTTGTTCCTGGGTGCAGGTGTGTCTGGGTGCAGGTGTGTCGTGGTGCAGGTGTGTCTGGGTGCAGGTGTGTCTGGGTGCAGGTGTTCCTGGGTGCAGGTGTGTCTGGGTGCAGGTGTGTCTGGGTGCAGGTGTTCCTTGTTGCAGGTGTGTCTGGGTGCAGGTGTGTCTGGGTGCAGGTGTGTCTGTGTGCAGGTGTGGCTGGGTGCAGGTGTGTCTGGGTGCAGGTGTTCCTGGGTGCAGGTGTTCCTGGGTGCAGGTGTGTCTGGGTACAGGTGTGTCTGGGTGCAGGAGTTCCTGGGTGCAGGTGTGTCTCGGTGCAGGTGTGTCTGGGTGCAGGTGTGTCTAGGTGCAGGTGTGTCTGTGTGCAGGTGTGTCTGGGTGCAAGAGTTTCTGGGTACAGGTGTGTCTGGGCGCAGGTGTGTCTGTGTGAAGATGTGTCTGTGTGCAGGTGTTCCTGGGTGCAGGTGTGTCTGTGTGCAGGTGTTCCTTGGTGCAGGTGTTCCTGGGTGCAGGTGTGTCTGTGTGCAGGTGTGTCTGGGTGCAGGTGTGTCTGGGTGCAGGTATCCCTGGGTGCAGGTGTGTCTGGGTGCAGGTGTTCCTGGGTGCAGGTGTTCCTGGGTGCAGTTGTGTCTTGGTACAGGTGTGTCTGTGTGCAGGTGTTCCTAGGTGCAGGTGTGTCTGGGTGCAGGTGTGTCTGGTTGCAGGTGTGTCTCGGTGCAGGTGTTCCTGGGTGCAGGTGTTCCTGGGTGCACGTGTGTCTGGGCGCAGGTGTGTCTGGGTGCAGGTGTGTCTGTGTGCAGGTGTTCCTGGGTGCAGGTGTGTCTGGGTACACGTGTGTGTGTGTGCAGGTGTTCCTGGGTTCAGGTGTTTCTGGGTGCAGGTGTGTCTGGGTGCAGGTGTGTCTGGGCGCAGGTCTTCCTGGGTGCAGGTGTGTCTGGGTGCAGGTGTTCCTGGGTGCAGGTGTGTCTGGGTGCAGGTGTGTCTGTAGGTGTGTCTGGGTGCAGGTGTTCCTGGGTGCAGGTGTGTCTGGGTGCAGGTGTGTCTGGGTGCAGGTGTTCCTTGTTGCAGGTGTGTCTGGGTGCAGGTGTGTCTGGGTGCAGGTGTGTCTGTGTGCAGGTGTGGCTGGGTGCAGGTGTGTCTGGGTGCAGGTTTTCCTGGGTGCAGGTGTGTCTGTGTGCAGGTGTGTTGGGTGCAGGTGTGTCTGTGTGCAGGTATCCCTGGGTGCAGGTGTGTCTGGGTGCAGGTGTTCCTGGGTGCAGGTGTTCCTGGGTGCAGTTGTGTCTGGGTACAGGCGTGTCTGTGTGCAGGTGTTCCTAGGTGCAGGTGTGTCTGGGTGCAGGTGTGTCTGGTTGCAGGTGTGTCTCGGTGCAGGTGTTCCTGGGTGCAGGTGTTCCTGGGTGCACGTGTGTCTGGGCGCAGGTGTGTCTGTGTGCAGGTGTGTCTGTGTGCAGGTGTTCCTCGGTGCAGGTGTGTCTGGGTACACGTGTGTGTGTGTGCAGGTGTTCCTGGGTTCAGGTGTGTCTGGGTGCAGGTGTGTCTGGGTGCATGTGTGTCTGGGCGCAGGTCTTCCTGGGTGCAGGTGTGTCTGGGTGCAGGTGTGTCTGCAGGTGTGTCTGGGTGCAGGTGTTCCTGGGTGCAGGTGTGTCTGGGTGCAGGTGTGTCTGGGTGCAGGTGTTCCTTGTTGCAGGTGTGTCTGGGTGCAGGTGTGTCTGGGTGCAGGTGTGTCTGGGTGCAGGTGTGTCTGGGTGCAGGTGTGTCTGTGTGCAGGTGTGGCTGGGTGCAGGTGTGTCTGGGTGCAGGTTTTCCTGGGTGCAGGTGTGTCTGGGTGCAGGTGTTCCTGGGTGCAGGTGTTCCTGTGTGCCGGTGTGTCTGGTTACAGGTGTGTCTGGGTGCAGGAGTTCCTGGGTGCAGGTGTGTCTCGGTGCAGGTGTGTCTGGGTGCAGGTGTGTCTAGGTGCAGGTGTGTCTGTGTGCAGGTGTGTCTGGGTGCAAGAGTTCCTGGGTACAGGTGTGTCTGGGCGTAGGTGTGTCTGGGTGAAGATGTGTCTGTGTGCAGTTGTTCCTGGGTGCAGGTGTGTCTGTGTGCAGGTGTTCCTTGGTGCAGGTGTTCCTGGGTGCAGGTGTGTCTGGGTGCAGGTGTGTCCGGGTGCAGGTTTGTCTGAGAGCAGATGTGTCTGGGTGCAGGTGTTTCTGGGCGCAGGTGTTCCTGTGTACAGGTGTGTCTGGGCGCAGGTGTGTCTGTGTGCAGGTGTGTCTGTGTGCAGGTGTTCCTGGGTGCAGGTGTGTCTGTGTGCAGGTGTTCCTTGGTGCAGGTGTGTCTGGGCGCTGGTGTGTTTGGGTGCAGGTGTGTCTGGGTGCAGGTGTGTCTAGGCACAGGTGTTTCTGGGTGCAGATGTTCCTGGGTGCAGGTGTTTCTGGGTACAGGTGTGTCTGTGTTCAGGTGTTCCTGGGTGCAAGTGTGTCTGGGTGCAGGTGTGTCTTGGTGCAGGTGTTCCTGGGTGCAGGTGTTTCTGTGTGCAGGTGTTCCTGGGTGCAGGTGTGTCTGGGCGCAGGTGTGTCTGGGTGCAGGTGTGTGTGTGTGCAGGTGTTCCTGGGTACAGGTGTGTCTGGGTGCAGGTGTTTCTGGGTGCAGGTGTGTCTGGGCGCAGGTGTTCCTGGGTGCAGGTGTGTCTGGGTGCAGGTGTGTCTGTGTGCAGGTTTTCCTGGGTTCAGTTGTTCTTGGGTTCAGGTGTGTCTGGGTGCAGGTGTGTCTGGGCACAGGTGTGTCTGCGCGCAGGTGTTCCTGTGTGCAGGTGTGTCTGGGTGCAGGTGTTCCTGGGTGCAGGTGTTCCTGGGCTCAGGTGTGTCTGAGTGCAGGTTTGTCTGTATGGAGGTGTTCCTGGGTGCAGGTGTGTCTCGGTTCAGGTGTTTCTGGGTGCAGGTGTGTCTGGGTGCAGGTGTGTCTGGGTGCAGGTGTTCCTGGGTCCACGTGTGTCTGGGTGCAGGTGTGTCTGTGTGCAGGTGTGTCTGGGTGCAGGTGTTCCTGGGTGCAGGTGTGTCTGGGTGCAGGTGTTCCTGGGTGCATGTGTGTCTGGGTGCAGGTGTGTCTGAGAGCAGGTGTGTCTGGGTGCAGGTGTGTCTGGGTGCAGGTGTTCCTGGGTACAGGTGTGTCTGGGCGCAGGTGTGTCTGGGTGCAGGTGTGTCTGGGTGCAGGTGTGTCTGGGTGCAGGTGTGTCTGGGTGCAGGTGTTCCTGGGTGCAGGTGTTTCTGGGTGCAAGTGTGTCTGGGTGCAGGTGTGTCTGGGTGCAGGTGTTCCTATGTGCAGGTGTGTCTGGGTGCAGGTGTTCCTGGGTGCAGGTGTGTCTGGGTGCAGGTGTGTCTGGGTGCAGGTGTTCCTGGGTGCAGGTGTGTCTGGGTGCAGGTGTGTCTGGGTGCAGGTGTGTCTGGGTGCAGGTGTGTCTGGGTGCAGGTGTGTCTGGGTGCAGGTGTGTCTGCCTGCAGGTGTGTCTGGGTGCAGGTATTCCTGGGTGCAGGTGTGTCTGGGTACAGGTGTGTCTGGGCGCAGGTGTGTCTGTGTGCAGGTGTGTCTGTGTGCAGGTGTTCCTGGGTGCAGGTGTGTCTGTGTGCAGGTGTTCCTGGGTGCAGGTGTGTCTGTGTGCAGGTGTTCCTTGGTGCAGGTGTGTCTGGGCGCTGGTGTGTTTGGGTGCAGGTGTGTCTGGGTGCAGGTGTGTCTGGGCACAGGTGTTTCTGGGTGCAGATGTTCCTGGGTGCAGGTGTTTCTGGGTACAGGTGTGTCTGTGTTCAGGTGTTCCTGGGTGCAAGTGTGTCTGGGTGCAGGTGTGTCTTGGTGCAGGTGTTCCTGGGTGCAGGTGTTTCTGTGTGCAGGTGTTCCTGGGTGCAGGTGTGTCTGGGCGCAGGTGTGTCTGGGTGCAGGTGTGTGTGTGTGCAGGTGTTCCTGGGTACAGGTGTGTCTGGGTGCAGGTGTTTCTGGGTGCAGGTGTGTCTCGGTTCAGGTGTTTCTGGGTGCAGGTGTGTCTGGGTGCAGGTGTGTCTGGGTGCAGGTGTTCCTGGGTCCACGTGTGTCTGGGTGCAGGTGTGTCTGTGTGCAGGTGTGTCTGGGTGCAGGTGTTCCTGGGTGCAGGTGTGTCTGGGTGCAGGTGTTCCTGGGTGCATGTGTGTCTGGGTGCAGGTGTGTCTGAGAGCAGGTGTGTCTGGGTGCAGGTGTTCCTGGGTACAGGTGTGTCTGGGCGCAGGTGTGTCTGGGTGCAGGTGTGTCTGGGTGCAGGTGTGTCTGGGTGCAGGTGTGTCTGGGTGCAGGTGTTCCTGGGTGCAGGTGTTTCTGGGTGCAAGTGTGTCTGGGTGCAGGTGTGTCTGGGTGCAGGTGTTCCTATGTGCAGGTGTGTCTGGGTGCAGGTGTTCCTGGGTGCAGGTGTGTCTGGGTGCAGGTGTGTCTGGGTGCAGGTGTTCCTGGGTGCAGGTGTGTCTGGGTGCAGGTGTGTCTGGGTGCAGGTGTGTGTGTGTGCAGGTGTTCCTGGGTACAGGTGTGTCTGGGTGCAGGTGTTTCTGGGTGCAGGTGTGTCTGGGCGCAGGTGTTCCTGGGTGCAGGTGTGTCTGGGTGCAGGTGTGTCTGTGTGCAGGTTTTCCTGGGTTCAGTTGTTCTTGGGTTCAGGTGTGTCTGGGTGCAGGTGTGTCTGGGCACAGGTGTGTCTGCGCGCAGGTGTTCCTGTGTGCAGGTGTGTCTGGGTGCAGGTGTTCCTGGGTGCAGGTGTTCCTGGGCTCAGGTGTGTCTGAGTGCAGGTTTGTCTGTATGGAGGTGTTCCTGGGTGCAGGTGTGTCTCGGTTCAGGTGTTTCTGGGTGCAGGTGTGTCTGGGTGCAGGTGTGTCTGGGTGCAGGTGTTCCTGGGTCCACGTGTGTCTGGGTGCAGGTGTGTCTGTGTGCAGGTGTGTCTGGGTGCAGGTGTTCCTGGGTGCAGGTGTGTCTGGGTGCAGGTGTTCCTGGGTGCATGTGTGTCTGGGTGCAGGTGTGTCTGAGAGCAGGTGTGTCTGGGTGCAGGTGTGTCTGGGTGCAGGTGTTCCTGGGTACAGGTGTGTCTGGGCGCAGGTGTGTCTGGGTGCAGGTGTGTCTCTGTGCAGGTGTGTCTGGGTGCAGGTGTGTCTGGGTGCAGGTGTGTCTTTTTGCAGGTGTTCCTTGGTGCAGGTGTTCATGGGTGCAGATGTGTCTGGATGCAGGTGTTCCTGGGTGCAGGTGTGTCTGGGCGCAGGTGTGTCTGGGTGCAGTTGTTCCTGGCTGCAGGTGTGTCTGTGTGCAAGTGTGTCTTTGTGCCGGTGTTCCTGGGTGCAGTTGTTCCTGGGTGCACGTGTGTCTGTGTGCAGGTGTGTCTTTGTGCAGTTGTGTCTGTGTATTCGTTCCTGGGTGCAGGTGTGTCTGTGTGCAGTCGTTCCTGGGTGCAGGTGTGTCTGTGTGCAGGTGTGTCTGGGTGCAAGTGTGTCTGGGTGCAGGTGTGTCTGTGTGCAGGTGTGTATGGGTCCAGGTGTGTCTGGGTGCAGGTGTGTCGGTGTGCAGGTGTGTCTGGGTGCAGGTGTGTCTGGGTACAGGTGTGTCTGGGTGCAGGTGTTCCTGGGTGCATGTGTTCCTGGGCGCAGGTGTTCCTGGGTGCAGGTGTGTGTGTCCAGGCGTTCCTGGGTGCAGGTGTGTCTGGGTGCAGGTGTGTCTGGGTGCTGGGACCTTTTGGGGGCTCCTGCATCCCATCTTCACTTTCTATGTAGGAAGAAAGTTTGAGGGTCCCCTTATAATTTCCCGCTCAACCTCAGTCCCCGTGATTTTCGAGGTGTTGGATGTCTTTGGTCAACAACCAGCTGTCCCAGGAGTCACCTCCTCCATCTGTCTAGAAACTACTCCCTGGCAGAGAGGTCCTGGCTGCTTTCTTTTTTCTCTGGATACTGGCCCTGGCGGCAGCAGCAGCAGCATGTGGCTCCCTCTAGTGGCAAAGGCCTTGCTAGGCCTGCGTATGGGGGACCTTGGGGTTGTGAATGTACAACCTTGGCCTAAAAGACTTGGTGGCTCTCCGGAACTCGGTGACCAGGGCTGGCAGGCTCTCTGCTCTGGCTCCTCACCGTCTTTCTTCTTTGGTCCCAGGGTTTTGGGGACTGGAGCAGCTACAGCTCCCTTGCCTAGTACCGGGACCACAGTTGCCTCCCTGGGATGTAGACTGCATGTGGGAGCTGCTGGCTGTGCAGGGCCAAGGTCCATCTTTTCATCTGCCTGCTAGAAAGTTCTATCCATGTAGGATCAAGAATAAGACCGGAGAAGCATCCTCAGGGGCAAAGGTAAGATGGCTCAGTGTGTAAGGTGATTACCACCAAGCCTGATGACCTGAGTTCAATATCCAGGACCCAGAAAGAGAAAACCTGCTAAGGCATCTCTCTCTCTCTCTCTCTCTCTCTCTCTCTATCTCTCTCTCTCTCTCTCTCTCTCTCTCTCTCTCTCTCTCTCTCTCTCTCTCTCTGTTTGTCTGTCTGTCTGTCTGTCTGTCTGTCTGTCTCTCTCACACACACACACACACACACAAACACACACACATTAAAATGCCATACAAAACAATTAAAAAAAGAAAGTTTGACGACAGGTGACATTCTTCCCCCCCAAACACGCAGAAGCGCTGGAGTAAGGACAAAGTGTCAACTAATTAATGTTTTGTTTGTCACCATGAAAAGCCTGCCGCACTCCCGTCGCTCAGCTTCTTCCGCCTCCAGTCGCAGCCACTCAGATAGTGATGCATCTCCTAATGTTCTAAACATTCTCAGCCTGGCCCCCGAGCTCCAAACTTAAATCGTGTTTAAGTCCGATTTGTCCCCCAGCCGCAGCCTGTGTGCGGGGCGGATGGCTTTGATCTGGGTCAAGGCTGTGTACGGAATTGCTACCGTGTGTGCTGGCCTATGGCTTCAGCAGCAGTCAAGAGTTTCAGGGTGAGGCTGGGAGCCAGGACCACCTTTCTGGGTCCTGGGGGGGAGGGGTGGCAGGAAAAGACCCCGGGGAAGGAAGACCCAGGAGAACCCTGAAATAGCCTGCTTCTTTGTGGTGTGTTGGGATGTCTGCTGGTGCGAGGCAAAGGAGGGATATGGCCAGCTTAGCTTCTGCAGGTGCCCAGGGGAGGGAGTCTCAGGAATGGAGTGTGTGTGTGTGTGTGTGTGTGTGTGTGTGTGTGTGTGTGCGCGCGCATGCACACACGTGTCTATACCCGCTGTTGACTTTGTGTTTGGCACAAGCCTCGGCAGCTGATCCTACTACCCAGTGCGGAGCTGGGGAGTCAGACAACGGAGTTATAGCTGCTGGGCTTTTTCTGGAACCCTCATAATGAAGATGAATGAGCTGCCTGTTAGGAACGCCTTTGGAGCAGGGCCCTTTCCCTTTCTTCTGCACATTATGGAGAGAAATTGTCTTAATCTAAAAATGAAAAAAAAAATCACAGAAAGTCTAAGAAATGTGCGTGCCAGTCCTCCGAAGAGGGAGACAGGCTGAGGGAGTGAATGTTCTAGAACCCTTTGAGCTCTCTAGCTGTTGTGAGAACTTGGGGGTGGTGGTGGTGGTGAGTATGGTCTTTCCTTGCCTCCCCCCTCCCCATGTTTTGGAGCTCTAGCCCCCACCCCTATCTGAAGATAGGATAACTAAACCAGCAAGAGGAAGGGAGGGCAGAAGCTTAGTCCGTGGCCCCAAGCTCGGTCTCTGTCTATGAGCACAGTAGAGGCCTCTCCAGGATTCTGCAAAGGAGGCCTGCCTTCTGGAGGTCGCACCCACTAGAGCTCCCACAAAAGCCCAAGTGCCTGGCACCTGGGCTCCCAGAGCTGGACCACACTGGGATGCGGGGTCTGGCGTCTTTACACAGCCTGAGCTGAGTCCAGTGCCCTCCTGCCTCTGTGTGAAGCACTAACCTCTAAACTCCCCAGCCCTCGCTGAGGCTAAGATGCTGTCTAGAGCGCATGGGCTCAGTGTGGCCGCTTCACTCACTTTAACCAGCTCGTGGTGTGGCAGGAACTCCACATCACTCCTTGGGACCCTGAGCAGGTTGTCCAAGGGCGCACAAGCACGAAGAACGAGTGAGGTGCAGGGCCTAAGTCTCCCAGCCCTAGTTGATCTGTCTTTCCCTGGGAGACTCGGGGTGGGCCTGTAATGGGTCACTTGAGCCTCAGGGCTTTGCAAAAACATGTTTGCCTCCCAACCCCCTCCTTAACATCTACCTGGAAGGGCCAATCTGTGGGTACAGCAGCCCCCGGGTCACCTGACTACAGGCCTCAAGTGGTTCCGGAAAACCACGGTATTGAGGGATTTGGGTCCTCTGGCCTTTCCACAGAGCAATCTGCCATGCCGCACCTCCCATCTTCCTCCTCTTGGTTGTCACATTCCGCCCCTCCCAAGGGACAACAAGAGGACCAGCCTCTTAGACACTATGGCTTGATGTCCAGAGCCCCAAATGTCTCCATTTGGGTCATTTTGCTCCTACGACATTTATACCTCTTCAGAAGCAGCTTGTTGTGACTGGCTCTTTTGGAGCCTTGAGCTGAGGTCATTGCTTTGGGGCGACAGGGTGTTATCCCCAGGGGAATCTCCTCTGTCACCTCGCACAGTGTGAAAGAGAAGATGACGGGGGGGGGTAGCAAGTCCCCTTCTCACATCTCACCTCCTAACAGGAGCTGTTAGGGCCAGAGCCTGAGTCCCAACAGTTCTAAAACCGGGATCTGCTGCCCCTCCTCACTGTGCTGATTAAAGAGGCAGGCGGCAGTGGGAAGTAAAGGAAGGAGGTTTACTCAGGGTGGCCACACTGGGGAGAGAATGAGTAGGGAGGTGGCAGAAACCCCCAACTCCATCTTCAAGGTCCCCCCTGAGGTTTAGGTTATAGAGACCCAGAGGTCTGCGCGGCTAAGCAGGCCTGGCCAAGGTGTGTCCTCCACATCACTGACCCATCTGTCTGGACTCCTGAAAGGTGATCTGGGCCTCTGGGACACTGTGTGTGAGGCCAGCCCCCCTGACTGGCACCAGGCTCTAGGCTTTCCCTTCTCCCAGCCTGAGAATCTGCTGAAATTCTTCCTCAGGAACCCTGCTCCAACCCCGTGATCGCCAAAGAGAGACACGGTGTCTTTTTAGAATATCTTCACTCCTACCAGCAGGGTGACAGTCTCACTCACTGGGCCCTAGGGAGGAGGTGCTGGGATGTATATCTGGGGCCATTTTCCAAAGGAGAAAATTGACGCTGGCGGAAAGGTTTTGGAGTCAGGTCTCGATTAGGGTGTCCTGCTGTGGTCTTTGTGCAAGGACTTTTCTCACAACTGTAGAACTGACTTCTGATCCCAGAGAGGGACAGAGACCAGTATGTGGTAAGCCAGCACGGGTTATCAACAATTACAGAGAGCACACAGAGCCCGGACCAAGTCTTTTGAAACCTCAAAGCTCACCGCGGTGACCCATCTGCCCCAACAAGGCCACACCTCCTAACCCTTCCCAAACAGTTCCACCAACAGGAGAGCAAGTATTCAAACACGTGAACATATGGGAGTCATTATCAAACTTCCACATCCTCCTTTTGTGTGCATGTGCAGGTTTGAGTGCATGTTTGTGCACATATGTGTGCATGCCTGTGGATGTACATCCATGCGTACATGGGTGACCAGATGACTTCCATCGGCATTACTTCCATGAGGACGGGCGACATGCCAGTGGCTACAGCTCTTCCTTCTCTATCAACCAATCCCTCGGCAGCTGGTGAGGACACCTTGAAGTCCCTCTTCTCTCCACAGCAGAGAGGATGGTGACGGCTCCATCTTGCGCTGTCCTGTGCATATGTCAGAGGTTCAATGACACTCTTCTCCTCTTCTGCTCTCACAGCAGTCTCTCTGTCCTTTCCTCCCTGGGGCTCCCTGAGGTGACAGATAATGGCAGAGGACTCGACAGTCACTTATTCACAAGCCTTTGGGTGTCTGCAGTGGCCATTACTGATGGACTGAAGCTAATGGTTACCCTTGTTACCCCCACAGCTTATCAAGGACAAGGCTCTCCATCAACCTGCATAGCACCTTCTCCCACAACGAAAACTAACCAGCAGGACAGAAGCTTCCAGACAGTCCTAGCTTGATTTCTCTACATCCTACAAACAGAGCATGTGATATCTTCGGGAATAGGGTCTTGCCATCGGCTTCTGGTAGGCAGCCAACAGATGTAGCAATCGCCTGTATTGTTTTGGGGTCTCTGGAGCCTCCAACAGCTTATAGGGAGTAGTCTACCCCTGACACTGGGATTTTTGTGTATTAGCCCATGGCTTCTGGGTACAGCTTTATCTACCCTCAGAACATGACTTCTCACCTCCACTCTACTGGAGAACATTAATAGAATGATTCTTGGTCAAGAATGGTCCTAGCTTGGTATACTACCCACCATGCCTCACACGCCTCTGGCCTCTATCCTCCAGGTGGCAGCACCTCTGGCCTCTGCCCACCAGGTGTTGTCTGGGAACCACATCTTGGGCCGCTTTGCTTGAGTTTACCCAGTTTCTGGTCACTCAGGTCACTGGTGGCTGTGATGGATGTCACCACCTTAGTACACGCCTCTGGGGAATGCATTTCTGCCCCAATGGGTACTGCTGTGGCCTCCACACGCCATGATGCTTGGATTGGGTATCTGCCCACTGGGCCTGACTCAGTATTCATAGCCTTGCCTTCTGGCGTGGTGAGTCACCACAGAAGATATTAGCTGTCAGGTGACTGTTAACTAGCTTTTCTGGAGCTTTGAACAAAATACTTGCAAGAACTTGAAGAGAGGGATTCTCTAGTTCAGTACGCAGGTTCAGAGGTCATCCCGTGGTCCTGACCTCTGCTGACTCTGGCCTGCAGTGAGGTATAAACACTGTGGGGACATAGCATGGGGGAAGGGCTGATTGTCTCCCAGAAGACAGGAACAGAGAGAGATGACCCAGGATGACAGACAGGACCCACCCCTGGTGATGTGCCTCCTCGAACCAGGCCCCTACCTCCTAAAGTTTCTAGAACCTTCCAAAATATCACCACCAGCTAGGGATCAAGCCTTCAACTCATGAGTCTTTGGGGGACTTTCATATCTACACAGTAACAATAGTGATGGTGTGGGTCCGTCCCTTGCCTCTGCCACAGCCTCCAGACATCATAGTTGGCCGTCAGCAGCAGCAGGCTTCTCTACAGTTGCCACAGTTCCTGAGCTTTTCCACTTCCATGATGATCCTGATGTGACTGTCAAAGCCAAATGACACAGCCGTGGCTTCTACCGATCTCTCACGGTGTCTCTGTCTCTCTGGAAGACCTGCCAATCAAGCGAGAATCTGATTTTCTACCTAAGCTGCAGGGTATTTTTATAGCAGGTGGGAAGCTCGCCTCTCGGTGAGTCACTTTCCTCCCAGCTGTCCTGCGTGTCCCTCCGGTGTTAAGGATGTTGGCAGCACGAGTCACCACGGTGGGCTTACCGTGTTGCTGCGGATGGCATTTCATGTCTTTCAAATCTCCCCGTGTGTTTTAATTACTTTTCTGTTGCTGTGATAAAACACCGCTGCCAAGGCTGCTCATGGAAGGAAAGGTTTATTTGCAGCTTACAGTTCAGGACAGAGAAAACACCGTCAACACTATGGTGGGAGAGCTTGGCAGCCGAGCAGCAGCCGTGCGCTCACATCCTAAGCCACAAACAGGAAGTACAGGGAAAGTGGCGAGACTCTTAGACCCTCAAAGTCCGCCCCCAGTGATGTACTTCCGGTCGCAAGGCCACACCCCCTAAACCTCCCCACACAGCGCCACCAACTGAGAAGCAAGTATCCCAATGTCCTAGATGGCAGAGAATTCTCATCATAAAACCCAGGCAGAGCTTAGACTGTGAGCTCCTTAGACCGTGAGCCAAGAGAAATCATTTCCCCTGAAGTTGCTCTTGTCGGGAATTTTCATAGCAAGAAGAAAAGTAGCTGATGACGACGAGACTCAGGGGACCCCACCAGTGTCAAGAGAAGCTGCCAGGAAGAAGCACCCCACCGGACATAGCCACTTGACTCTGGCTTCCAGAACCAAGAGCCAACATGTCTCGACTGTATGAACTGCCTGTCTGAGTATCAGGGACAGTGCCAGCTCACAGTGGGGTTGTGCCTGTGTCCCCTCCCCCGACCCCCAGCCTGTGGAGAGGGGCAAGGAGGAAACACCTGTTACTGTCCACATCTCTCTTCTCTCCAAGTCTTTTTAGGTAGCCCAGAGAAGCGCATTATTTCAAAGACCCTCCCAGCTGTGGCCGGAAGTCTTCAATGAAGGAAGCATTTTGCAGTCCCCTCTCCTGGGTTGCAGCATATCTTGACCCCTGACCCCCACATCTGCTCTTCCTGACTGCTGCTCTTGTATTGTCTTGTAACTATGTGGGCCATACCATGGTTCAATATAGCCAAGGCTGGCCTCAAACTCAAGGTAACTCTCCTGACTCGGCCTCGTGGGTCAAGCCTTTCCTCCTGGTTTAAGCATGGTGCTGGAGTTCCTGCCCAGGCGGGAAGGCTCCCTTGAACTGGCGGGGATGCTGCTATGCTATCCTGGGAATTATATTTACCAAGATACAGCTAGCCTGCAGAGGTGAGACTGCGTCCATGCTGCCTTAGGTGTCTTTGCTGCAGGATGCATCCCCATTCTGTCACCAAAGAATGCATTTGTCTCCCTTGGACAGAGTAATGCTACCTGTCACCTCCACACTGGCAGTGACCACGTGACTCAGTACTGTGTCTTGTATTTATATCTTCTCAAGAAAGTGTGACCAGAGTTAGGTGGGCTCATCTGTGTTGATGTCCCCAAGTGCTGCTGGGCAGGCCTGCTGAAGAAGCCTTAGGGACACCAATATGCCAAGGAGGCAGCTGAGGAACTTCTAGGTTTACGTACCCCTAGAGCAGTGGCTCCCAACCTTCCTAACGCTGTGACCCTTTAATACATGTTGTGGTGACCCCCCCAACCATAAAACTATATTTATTGCCACTTGATAGCTATACTTTTGCTACTCTTACAAATCATAATGTAAATCTCTGAAATGCAAACTCTCTGATATGGGATTCCCGTGAGAAAGCTATTCAACACCCCACCACCAGGGGTCACTATCCACAGGTGAGGACTGCTACCCTTGAGCATCTTACACCAGTGGGCTTGCAGGCCTCACCTGTCACCCTTAGAGTCCATGCGAGTCAGTCTTGGGAGCTCAGCAGTGGGGACACATCGACCCTCCTGCCCTCCAGTCCCATACCACCAGGAAGCTTGGGGACGGGCAAGTCAGCATGAACAAGATCAGCAGGGGAAGGATCTGGGGTCAGTGCAGAAGACCCGGGGCTGAACTTGAAATCTAGCAGGGCCCCCTAGGGTGCCGGGCAGAGGGGACACACAAGGTGTGATATTTGTATATGCTCGTCCCAGGGAGTGGCACTATTAGAAGGTGTGGCCTTGTTGGAGGAAGTATGGCACTGTGGGGATGGGCTTGGAGCTCTTCCTCCTGGATGCCTGAGCATGCCCAGTCTGTTCCTGGCTTCCTTTGGATAAACATGTAGAACCCTCAGCTCCTCCTGCACCATGCCTGCCTGGATGTTGCCATGCCTCTGCCTTGATGACAATGAACTGAACCTCTGAACCTGTGAGCCAGCCCCAATTAAATGTTGTCATTTATAAGACTTTCATTGGTCATGGTAGCTGTTCACAGCAGTAAAACCCTAACACACAAGGGATAGCGTGGGCCAGGGCTGAGCGGACCACAGAAGTTCCACCTGCTTCAGAGAGTACAGGAGGTAAGACCAGAGGAAGTCAGGGTTCTCTAGAGTCACAGAACTTATGGAATATATCTGCATATTAAGGTAACCTGTTCTGATGACGTACAGTCTGCAGTCCCACTAACCCAACAATGGACAGCTGTGAACGGGAAGTCCAAGAATCTAATAGTAGCTCAGTCCCACGAGGCCGGGTGTCTCAGCTGGTCTTCTGTAAACTCTGGGATCCTGAAGAAGTGGGTTCCACCAGATGTGCTGGCAAGTAAGTGCAAGCAGGTGCCTGTCTTCTTCCAGTGTTCATAGGTAGACCTCCAGCAGAAGGTGTGGCCCAGATTAAGGGTGAGTACCACCACACCTGGATTTGGAATTTACTCTGTCTCAGGCTGGCCTTGAACTCAGAGATCTGATTGCCTGTGTCTCCTGCAGTTAATGGTGTGTACTACCCGGCCTGGGCCTAAGCTTTTCATGGCCGCTATGCCTCAAGATCAGGATCGCAGGTGTGCCCACCATTTCTGGATTGTAGTCCATTCCCGATGTAATCAAGTTGACAACCAGGAATAGCCATCACAGCAAGGCCGCTGCTAGTAGGCTAGAGAAGCCACAGGTCCCGGGCCCGGAACGGGGACAGCAGGAATGTGAACCATCTGGACACTGAGCCTGGCCCAGGCTCACAGTTGCTGGGTGAATGGATGCCCGAGAGGAGGCTCTATATCCCCAGCGTCCGCTGCTTATGCAGCAGACGAAGCCATCTTATAAAAGCTCAGGAAATGTGTAAATTCAGCCTGCAGTTCAGCTACTGAAGAGGAATCCCAAAATAGTGATGCCTACATGTCTTTTTCTGGTTGACAGTCTGTGTAAGCATATGGGGCCAGTAGGGCAGCTTTGCCACCTTCAGAAAACCGGGTTCTTTATCCTCTGCTATGGCGTCTCTCTCATGGCCCAGTGTGGCTGCATTAGCTCCGGCCATCGTGTCTGCACTCTGACCATGTCCACTGCCTGCCAACCAAAGGCAGAGTTAAAAGCAGGACTTTTCCTTGAAGGGAAGACCCAAAAACTGCGCACAGTCTCCGGTCGTTTGCTCTGAACGGTCCTCTTGTGAGGCTCCACTCAGGGCGGGAACAGCTGGCCATGCTACCTTCAACCTAGAGGATGTAACTCCAGCTTAGCAAGATTCTCTTAATGGGAGAGGGGATATGAAAACGCGGGGGGTCAGCCTTCTCTGTGCAATTTGGAGCTATGACAGTAGCACTTTGTTTTACTTTGTTTCCTTTTTTAAAATTTTTTTCTCAAGACAGAGTTTCTCTGTTGTAGCCCTGGCTGTCCTGGAACTCACTCTGTAGACCTGGCTGGCCTCGAACTCACAGCCACCTGCCACTGCCTCCTGAGTGGAGTGCTGGGATTAAAGGTGTGTGCCACCCCCGCCTGGAAAGAGTGGTATTTTTTTTTCACTAAACCATTTTTATTTGTATGTGTTTGGGTGTTTTACTTGTACCTGTGACTTATGCATCACACGCGTGCCTGGTGCTCATGGAAGCCAGAAGAGGGCGCTAGATCCCTGGAGCTGGGGTTATATATAATTGTGAACTGCCACATGGGTGCTGGGAAACAAACCCAGGTCCCCCGCAAGAGCAGCCAGTAGCCCTGAACACTGAGCTGTGGGACTGTGAAAGGCAGTCTGTGGCCTGGTTGAGCGAGGCTTACTCCGGAGACCCAGTAGAATATTCTACAAGGGACAGAACCGTGAGCCAGGCTCCCAGATACTTGGGCTCCTGACACCAACTCCATATCCCTGACTCCTCAGCTCCATAACCCTGTGGCCATCAGTCACGTGGGGTCAGGCCCCTAGTGTTCTGGCTGGACTCCACCCCCACAGTCACCTGGCTACAGCCAGGTTTTCCCCACCCCACAGTTACCTGGCAACAGTCAGGTAACCGAGCCCACTATAAAAGGGGCTGCTGGGACCCTCCTAGCTCTCTTGCCCCTTCTCTCTTGTCTCTCTCTCTCTTGCCCCCCTGTTTCCTCTCTCCCTCTCCCTATTCTTCTCCCCTCTTTCCACGTGGTCATGGCCAGCTCTCACCCCTCTATCTTTTTTTCTCTCTTTACTTTTCTATCTCTTTTTCTTTTTCTGCTTTACTATAATAAAGCTTTAAAGTCATGGGCTGCCTGGCCGGGCATCTTCAGCAGGTACATGGGCCTGTCTCAGGATGGCCCACAGCTGGGATCCCCCTGCCCCAGCCAGGCAGCCTCCCTCTGCAGGTACTCGGACGCCCGCCATCCCTATACGGATATGAGGGCCTCTCTTGTTTTCCCTACACTGAGCCAACCCCCCACCTCTCAGAGAGTACATTTTAACCTTTATCTAGTTCTACATGGCTGCATTCATGGATCTTCATAGATTGCTCTCTGCACAACTGTGTGTATAAAATGTTCAATAACAATGAAACACACTATCCCGGGACAGCGACCCTCCTGACTCTCCATTTCCTGACATATGCATTGCTGGGCCTCATCTGTGGGGAGGGTTCCAAGAATGCAAAGCCTGCATTCGTCCTTGTAAGGACGTGTGCTCTTGGGCTAAGGCCAACCCTGAACTATGTAGAGCTGAAAAGGAGTCTGAACTGGATCTGAATAATAGGACTTGCCTGTTATTTCCTGACAAGAACCCTTTTTCAGGCTGGCGTCAGCAGCTGGTGCGTGTGGGACTCTCTCTGAGTTTCTAGCTATGCTCATCTGACACTTTGACATTGTGGTGTGATGGCATTGTTATCTAAGCCCCAAGAGCCCTGCCATCAAGTGGGAGGGAATCACTGAGTTTGTGGAAGCCTAGAGTGGCAAACGCAGGCCTCCAGTGGACAGGCAGGTATGGGGTCCTGCGAGAGGAGCAGGTTAAAAGGTCACATGGACGGCAGAGGGTGGTCCGGCTTTAGGGGGTCATCTCCATTGTCCAGCCCTTCCTCTGCCTACCTGGAGGGGATGTGTCTTATGACATGGCCTCCCCCTACGGAGACACAGAAGCCGACTCCACAGTGAATTGCAGAGTCTGGGAAAGGGTAGCTCTGCTGTTCCTGTTTCGTTCTGAGACAGGCTCTCACTGTGCAGCCCTGGCTAGCCTGGGATTCATAGTGCAGCCCAGGCTGGCCTCTGACTCACAGCTCTCTGCTTGTTTCTGCTTCCTGAGTGCTGGGGTCAAAGGCGAACACCACCAAGTCCAGAAATGATTCTGATTCTACATTATCAATATAAAGCATAAGTCATGGGGTGACTCTGTTAGAACTAATGTTCAGCTAGATCAATGGTTCTCAACCTTCCTGATGCTGCCACCCTTTAATTGGGTTCCTAGTATTGTGGTGACCCCCCCACACACACACCGTAAACTTATTTTCGTTGCTACTATATACCTGTAATGTTGCTATTGTTCCAAATGTCAATGTAAATCTCTGTGTTTTCCTAAGGTCTCAGGGGATCCCTGTGAAAGTGTTGTTTGATTCCCCCAAAGGGGTCACAATCCACAGACTGAGAACCACTGATCTGGCGGATTGTCTGGCCACCCAAGTTCCCCTGAAGTGTGGAGGGGGTTGCCTTGCTAGGTCTGCACGAAAGGTAAGAAAGACATACTGAAGGGAGGCTTGTGAAGGACGGATCCTTCTGGGAGCCAGCGAGGGCCTTCTCTCCCCATCCACCTTGAAGCCCCACTTACCCAACTGAGTCCCAGGCCAGCCAAGGTAGGGCTGGAACTTGTTCAAACTGGAACTCAGGACTGCAGGGTGACACCTTGACCTTCAGCTTCAAGCCAACACCGTAAAGGTGATGGTTTGTGTATGCTCGCTCCAGGGAGCATATTAGGAGGTGTGGCCCTGTTGGAGTAGGTGTGTCACTGTGGGTGTAAGCTTTAAGACCTTCCTTGTAGCTGCCTGGAATTCGGCTAGCAGCCTTCAGAGGAAGATATAGAGCTCTCAGCTCCTCCTACACCATGCCTGCCTGGATGCTGCCATGTTCCCACCTTGATGATAATGGACTGAACCTCTGAACCTGTAAGCCAGCCCCAATTAAATGCTGTCCTTATAAGAGTTGCCTTGGGTGCTCGCTTTGGCAGCACATATACTAAAATTGGAACAATACAGAGAAGATTAGCATGGCCCCTGTGCAAAGATGACATGCAAATTCGTGAAGCGTTCCATATTTTAGCCGGGCGGTGGTGGTGCACGCCTTTAATCACAGCACTTGGGAGGCAGAGGCAGGAGGCTTTCTGAGTTCGAGGCCAGCCTGGTCTACAAAATGAGTTCCAGGACACTCAGGGCTACACAGAGAAACCCTGTCTCGAAAAACCAAAAAAAAAACAAAAAAAAAAAAAAAAACACAAGAGTTGCCTTGGTCATGGTATCTGCTCACAGTGGTGAAACCTGACTGAGACAGTAACCCACATCCGATGTCCAGGGCTCACATCTGAGCCCACCAATGAGTGTCCTTCCCAAGACTGCTCAGGGGAGACCCTAGCTGGTAAATGTCACATAAATAGTGAGGTTACCTCTGCTCGAGTCTCTGTGTCTGAGGAGTAAACATGAGCACACGTGACAGGTGCAGTCCAGTGAGGGACACTGGAAAGGCCCAGGGCCACAGACTCCGAGGGGAGTCTGTGGGCGTCTGTCTGTAGCTACCCCTTCCCTTCTCCCTAGCTTCCTGCAGGGAAACGAGTTGGCCCCTCCCCTTTCTATCCACACTGAGTCCTGACCGTTTCCTTTACAGGGTCCATTTTCTTGTGTGGTCATTGGCTCACAAGCAAGTACATGACCTTGAGCAGTCAATCAGTGTACACAAGGTCTCTAGAATGGGAACCTGGAAAGATACAACCTCTGGGTGCCAGGAACCCCACGGAGGATGCTGGGAACGTGCAGTGGAAAGAAAGGGTCACAGATGGCATGGTTAGAGGCATGGACGACCCATGAGGCTTATGGGTCATCCAACCTATTGAGAAAAGGCCTGGCTGTGTAGTCTATTCTGGCCTCAAACTCATGATCCTCCTGCCTCAGCTCCCTGAATCCTGGGGTCCCAGGCATGAGCCTCCACCGCTCTGAAGCTGCATTTTACTCTGCTTTCTGTTTACACAAAGCACTCTTAGATCTCTGCCGTCACGTGACCCCTACGCCCCGCCCCACAGTCACGTGATCCCTACGCCCCGCCCCACCGCGGGTTTCTTGGCCACCGTCCGCTCTTCCTTCTGCCTCTCAGAGCCTGGCAGCCTCTTCCGCTATGGTCTATGTGCCCAGGTTCCCACCAGGGTCCAGGGCACCTCGGAGTCATTAATCACTGTTGGTTGGATTCATGGGACATAATGCTCATGCCCTGGAACTTTCCGTCTCATTAGGAATGAGACACCGTGTATGTCTCTAAATGAGATGTGAGACAGGCTGTGACCGGTGCCACCGGTACTTCTGTGGCAGTTAATGATGTCGTTATTAATCCTCTTCACCTTCACTGGGAAGTTTTCTCTTTCTTTTAAAAGATTGGCTTAGTCTCACTTTTTCATGTAGATGAGTTATCTTGCCTGCGGGTATGCCTCTGCGCAATGTGTTTGCCTGGTGCACCTAGAGGTCAGAAGAGGGCATCGGATCCCCGGAAGCTGGAGTTAGAGACGGCTGCGAGCTGCCGTGTGGGTGCTGTGGGCTGGCCGCAGCAGCAAGAGCAGTAAGTACTTCACTCTCTGAGTCATCGCCCCAGACCCTGCAAAGCTTTTCTTGCTGTCCTAAGTGAATGGGACTCATAGCTGGTGATAGACCAGCTCTGGTAAACCAGCCGGGGGCAGGCCCTAAGAGGGTGAATTGACATCATTACTGAAAGTAGGTGTGGCAGGCCCCAACAATGCACTTATTAAAACATTGTTGGTTCAGATGGGTGGAAAATTGTTTGCAGACTGCAAAAAGAGAATTTGCTGGTCCACATTCAAGAAGACTGCAGACAGGTGTCAACAGCCCTCGGCTTCTGTCTCCATCTCTGCCCAGTTTCCTCAGTGTTGGCTTGCACTGTCTCCCTCTCTCCCTCTCCTTCCCTTTCTCCCTCCCCTCCCCTCCCCCTTTCCCTCCTCCCTCCCCTCCCCTCCCCCTCCCCTCCCCCTTTCCCTCCTGCTCCCCCTCCCCCTCTCCCTTTCCCTCTCCTCCCCTCCCCTTTCCCTGCTTTCCCTCTCCCTCCCCTCTTCCCTCCCCCTCCCCCTCTCCTTCCCTCCCTCCCTCCCTCTCCCCCTCCTCTCTCTCTCTGTATATGTCTCTCTCTCTCTCTCTCTCTCTCTCTCTCTCTCTCTCTCTCTCCCTCCTTCCCTCCCTCCCTCCCTCCCTCCCTGGGAGCAAGATGATGACAGACTGCATCACACACCTGCGCAACCTCACTGGTGGGTTTCCTTCTCCCTCCCTGGCTCAAACAGCCATCCCGGAAGCAGGTGTGTGGGTGTGTCAGGTCTGCCCAAGTTTAGATTTTGGCAATGGGCTTCCCTGCTGAGGCTGAGCCAAATGATAATTCCCAAAGACACCAGGGCCGTTGTGCTGCAGCAGAAGTCAGTGGCCATGGGACCATGGATGCGAGGAGCTGAACCAAGGTTAATGGTTTCTCCATCAATAAGGCTGGATGAGGCAGTCTAAGCAAGAACGGTGGCTTCGTGGGGCCCAGATTCCCTGCTGCGGTGGCTCTGGGCTGCCTTGGGCCCTCTTTTCACTCCTCAGGCCAGAATCGCCTCTGTCCAGCTGTGGTTTGGGATGAAGGGTAGAGGGGAGGGGGGAGAACATGTCTCCTCCCTTCAAAGCTATCTGCGGAGAAGGATGTAAGTCTCCTGGTCATTCCTGCAGCTGACCCTGTGAACAGGGAGATGGTGAGGAGGCATAGGGGTCATAAGCAGCCACATCTATCCCAAGTTCTGCACTGTATAGGTAATGGAGAGCAGAAGGAGGAGAGTTGGGGGTATCTCAGGACAAGGGTCCTTCAGTAGGCGAGACAGTGACAGGGGTCTCAGACCCTGACCAGGACACTTCTCTTCTGTGGGTCCAACAAGGCCCAGGAGAACCTACTTAACTCTAGGATCCTGTGAAGGCCCTTTCAAGGTCAAAGAAGGATTAGTTTCACTACATTCCACACCCAGGGTCTCATCAAAGAGATGGAGAGGACCTGGTCCAGAGAATTGAGGGGAACTCAAGAAGCATGGTAACCCCAAATGTCCGCCGAGTGCCAGGCCAGCTTAGAATCACAGGAGCAAGCTGACATGCCTAAGGGACGGAGACTCTCTCTAGGTGACGATGTAGCTTTTGCAGGGGACCTTGCTGTTGGGGCCTCGGGTGCCCTGGGGCCTACACGGGGCCCTCAGGTGCACGGTAGGTTATGCTTTTGTGTGAAAGTCTCATCTCATTCCCCTGAAAACTCTTCAGGGAGTGAATATTTTCTTAGTTTTTAAGAACTGAAATCATGAAGGTAGATACCTGGCACACAGTAGGTCTTGTTTTTGGTTTGGTTTCCAGAACCTTCTATATACATCATAGTGTGCTGTCAGACCTTTGACAAAGAAAAGATCTCAACCTCATTACATAGAGTCAGGACTGCTGATCCCTTGACAGTGCAGAAGGGGGGGGGATAATAATATTGGTCTTGATGCTAATGGTCCCCCACTGAGAGCATGCTGTGCACTAAGTTCTATGCCAGTCGAGTCCTTTCATGTCTTCTGACACTTCAACACAGGCGGTGTCTCTACTTAGTATTTCACTCACTGATTTAAAGCAGAGGCTGGCAAGGTGTGGTTCATGGTCCAAATCTGGCCCTCCATTTGTTTCTGTGAATAAAGTTTTATTGACACACAACCATAGCCATTCATGCACACATACACTTGCTATTTCTTCCTGCAACAGATCAAATGACCTACCAAAACCAATATGTCTTCTGCAGGAAGAATACTGTGATTTAGAGCATGAATTTGAAGACTGTCTTTGTGCTAGGACTGAAATCACTCAGGGTGGGGTTGGGGGTGGTCATCTGTAAGCCACTGTGGGGAAATGGAGGCTTGTTCTGCTGGACTAGATCTGGGCTTCAGGATGACCAGTCTGAGTGCTAGAGGTACTGGAAGTGGAGGCTGGGGCTTCTCATAGGATTCTGATGGCATAACCTGGGCTGGAGAAGCCAGATTGGAAAACCACAGAGGGATGGAAGAGAAGCATCAGGCGGCTACCGTATCGGTGAATTTGATCAAAGCTCTGACCATGTTCCTGATAGAAGGATCTGAGGACAAAGAACTTATTTTGGCACGTAGCTAAGGGGCCTCAGCTTATCATGGCGGGAGGCTGCGACTGAGCTGAGTTCATCAGTCCCATCATGGCTGACCAGCAGAGACTGGGGAATGGCAGCATCTGGGTGGCTGCCCTCTTCCTCCTCTTACTGTGCCCTGGCCCTCAGACTACAGGTGGCGATGCCCAGTCAGTAGGAGCCTTTCCCCCTCACTGAATCCCCACGAGAGAGAAATGCCTTTGAGACATCCCAGAATCGATGAACCTTGCCAATCTCTTGAGTGACTCTAAATCCTCTCCTACAAACAATGAAGATTAAATATGACAGTGGCCGTTTGCCTCTCTCGTGGGCAGAGGGAGAGGGACCAGAGAAAACACCCGAGCTTGGGTTTCATTAGAAATGCCATTCACTGGGCTAGGAAGTGTGCGGGTGGGGTGAGGTGCCGTAAGAAGGAGGAGAAAGAGAAGGGAGGAGGAGGAGGAGGAGGGCTGGTAGGGTAAGGACCCACACACACACACAGCTGAAAGATCCCAGTCCCATTACATTGGGGACTCTTTGGGGGATGTCTCCATAGGTGTGTCATCCTATAAGGACAGACACTGGCAAGTGGAGGAGGGAGGTTCTGATCTCTCTAGCACTGAGCTATTCATGGGGGAAGCTCAGAGCTCTGCCTGGATGTTCCAGCTCAAGTCCCTGGGCAGCTCCAGCCCCATCTCCTGAGCGCCCTGAAAGCCACAGTCAGAGAGCAGGGGTCCAGCACATCAGCTCAGCTCCTGGGAGGCCCCAGACACCAGACCCCGAAGCAGGAAGAGAACTGTCTCTCTCACGTCAAAGGTCCCAGGAGAGCTGGGGCTGTCACTCTTTCCAAGAGTTGACATCTGTCACGCTGATGAGACCTTTTTTGGTGTCTCACAACCCAGCTGTTACTGTGTTCAGCAGCGTGGTTGGGGGTGGGGCTGGGTGCAGCACTGCAGGGCTGTTTCTGGAACTGGTTCCTTCTGTGGGCTCATATGAGCCCATGCCAGCCGGAGGAGGGCTGGGCTGACCCCGCTGGCCCCTGGGGACCATTTTTGGAGTTCTTGGCTCCCAAGAGGCAGGCCAGACTCAACCTGGGACAGATGGCTGGTGGGCGGTGCCTGCATGCCCGAGATGTTTGGCTCCTTGAAGAAGTCCGCTTCTCCTCCAGACAGGCACGCAGCCCAAGACTCACGTTTCTCTCCTGGGTCCTCACAGCAGGCAGCTTCCTCCAGAGGGAAGCGCTTTGTGAGGGAGGCGCTGGTCTTCTGGGGTGAAGGCTCTTGCTCGATGCCTGGATCTGTAATTTTTTGTGGTCTTTTATGGCCGGGAAGAATGCTAAAAACCTGCATAGGTTTTACCCCAGGAAGAGCTGGGAATTTGGAGAAAGAGATCTCAGGCAGGCTCACCCCTGGGGTCTCACTGGCTGCTTCTACCTGGGTCTTGGTGAGTGAGACCTGTGCTTACTCTGAGTAGGAACAACTGAGTAGCAAATGACTGATTTGTATCACATTGCCTTAGGCACAAAAGAGAAACTATTGGCTGTTGGAGGAATAAGCCTGCTTAGAGAACCAACGAGGATGGCGGGGGATGATGTGACCGTTAGTAGTGTGCTTGCCTGGCATGCACAAAGCCCCAGTTTAATCCCTATGGCACACACATGGTAGCATGGTGGCTTGGTGGCCTGGTGGCCTGTTATCCCGGCACTGGGGAGGTAGAGGTGGGGAGTGGTCAGAAGGTCTCTTTGGCTACCTATCAAGTTCTTGTGAGCTTGGGATATCCAAGATTTTGTTTTAATACATCAATAACCAGTTGGATACATCAGCAGTGGTTTGGGACAGAGGAACCAGGAGAGATCGCAGCAGCGTGGTTAGTGAGCTTTGAGGGAGGCCAGGGAAGGCTTCCCTGAGGAAGCGACACTTGAAACAAGGAGAGTTGGTCCTGGTCAGAACTGGGGTGACAGGAGGAATGGTGAGCATGGTAGCCTTGAACTCAGGACTCCAGACATAAGCAATGAGGTGGGCTGGTGGAGTTTGGGACCCCAGGGGACTGGGCCTGATTGTAAACATCAGCTGTGTACAAGGTGGCCTTGGGCATGGAGGGGCTGCAGTTGTAACAGTTGCTGTATGAGTAACTACTCACTCACTATCTTAATTACTTTTCTGTTGCTGAGACAGAACACCATGACCAAAGCAATTTTTAAAAGGAAACATTTAATTGGGCTTCTGGTTTCAGAGGGGTCGAGTCCATGATAGCGAAGCAAAGACATGGTGGAGGAAAGAGCTGAGAGCTCACATCTGGATCTGAAAACAGGAGGCAACACCGAGAATGGTACCAGTCTTTGAAATCTGAAACCTTCCACAATGACACACCTCCTTCAACAAGACCACACCTCCTCATCCTTCCCAGACAGTTCCACCAACTGGGAACCAAATATTCAAACATATGAGCTGACGGGGGCCATTCTCATTCACAACACTATAGTCGCCCTTCCCTTCCAGAGAGTTAAAGACAAGAGATGAAGGTTCATGTCCTTGATGACAGGCTCCAGGGAGTTGTGCATGCCTGCATCTCTGCAACTGCCCATTCTGCAGATGAGACAACTTGAGACTCAGCTTGGTGATGGAATCCGTGTATAAATTGCCTGCTAGGGTGTGCAGCTCCCCACAGCCTCCAGGCCCAGCCTCTCCCCAGCTTAGGGTGACCAGGAACTCCTGCTCCCAGCAGAACCCCAGGAGTAAACCTTAGCACCCCTTCCCTTCCAGACACTGTTTTCCTCTCCCCGTTTCTGTGAGCACACAGGCTGGTATTTCCATCTTGTGGCAGATGGAGGTGGGGGTGGCCCTGGGCACGGGGATGGAGTCGGCCCTGCTGCCAGGCTGGCGGCCCAGCAGATGCTCCCCAGCCCGGAGGCGGGGGAGGCACCGCCCACGTCCCCGCTCCCTCCTCTGAGGCAGTTTGGAGCAGGATGGTTTTCCTAGCACGTAAATGTCATTTCCTTCGTGCCTTCCTTTTTTATCCTTGAGATGGAATCGGCTGCTATCTCCAAATGCACATGCTGGCTTCATCCCGAAAACACCACCACAGGCGACTCCTCCGCGAGGTTCCACGGCAGAGGACCTCACAGCATCTGAGCTGGGCACTGCGGGCTGAGCCCACATTGCCACCGCAGGTGTCTCCTGGGTCCTGCGTGGGTGGGCGCTTTGGTGGCTCTGCGTGGGAAATCCCATTCTGGGCACGGACTCAAGCTTCCCCAGCTGAGCTTGGCTTAGGAGACGAGTCAGAAAGGGGCTCCTGGCATGGTGGGTGGGTCTTGAGGTTTCCTGCCCAGCCCCTCTTGAAGATAGGACCTGAGGTCTCCAGAGGTACTTACTGATGGTGGCTGCCCCACCTTAACTGTGTCTCTTAGGTGGAAAGTGAGCTTGGCCAATCAGCTCATTCTATCCTTAATCATGTGGGTGATTCCAACGTAAGAAAAGCTAAGCTACAGCTCAGTGGGTAGAGCGTTTGCCTGACTGGCATGAAATCCTGGGTGCCATCCTCAGCATGTGTATGCAGCGCTCGTGGAGACCAGAAGAGGGCGCCAATGTCAGTGAAGGGATGAGGGGGTCTCAGAAGAACATGGCTGGGAGTGGGAGCTGGAGATCAGTGCTCTTGAAAGGAGGACGACCCCACCTAAGGCATTGGTGACATCCTGAAGGTGGGGACTAGACCACAAAGCTCAAAATCTGCCTGGGCACCTGGTGAACTGACTTCATCTTTCCCCAGACTAGCGGCTGCTGCCTCGCCCTCCTGTGATGGTTTGCATGGAGGGGTCTGGAAGCCTGACTGGGGTGGTGAGGAAATAAAGGACAGATTCACAGACACATGTACAAGAAAACGGGGTGGGGGTGGGGGGCTGTGCCCACTCTGACAGAACAGCACCAACCACCATGACCTGCAAACTGGAATCTCAGAGTGTATAGCTTGGAGTCACCTAAACTTGCAGGGGAAGTCTCTGTAGGTGAGACGTCTGGGGATATAGCATCCCAGAAGAGGAAACTGCAATTTCTAGCTTTTTTCCTACACTGGTTGTGGTGGTTTGAATATGCTTGGCCCATGGGAAGTGGTACAGTTAGGGGGTGTGGCCTTGTGGGAGGAAGTGCGTCACTGTGGAGGTGGGCTTTGAGGTCTCCTCCTATGCTCAGACTCCACCCATTGCGGAAGAGAGCTTCCTCCTAGCTGCCTGAGGACACCGATCTCTCCTGGCTGCCTTCGTATCAAGATGCAGAACTCTCAACTCCTTCTCCAGCGCCATGTCTGCCTGCGTGCCGCCATGCTTCCCGCTATGGCGATAATGGACTGAACCTCTGACTCTGTAAGCTAGCTCCTATTGAATGTTTGCCTTGATAAGAGTTGCTGTGATCATGGCGTCTGCTCACAGCAGCTAAACGCCAAGACTCTCATCAATATTCATAAACACTGATTGTTCTTGGACCAAGGGAAAACTTGGCCTTTCCCAAGCCTGACCCAGGGGAAAGGCTTAGCCAATGTCCCACTGAACCCAAGGTCTTGGCTGGTGACATGGTTTGCCTGTGTCAACAATGCATAGTCACCCAGGGCTACCTTGGCTTCCCATACCCTCCTCCTTCCCCTTTCTTTTCTCCTCCCCTCCTTCTTCCCCTTCCTCCTCCTTCTTTCCCTTCCTCCTCTCCTCTGTCTTCCTCCCATTTTCTTCCTCCCCTTCCCTTTTACTTCCTCTCTCTCTTCCCCTCCCTCTTCCCCATCCTCCTCTTCTCCCTCCTGAAGCTGGGTTACAGTTGTGACAACTTTTCCAGTGGCAACAGGAAGCTGGGACCGCTGCCTCGCCAGCACTCCACCCCCACCCAGCCTGGTCCCTGTGCTCTGGGGCCCCAGTGCAGGCACACAGCATGGTCAACCCTGTTGGAGCATGTGTGTTACTGCGAATGGGTTTTGAGGTTTCAAAGATCATCCCAGGCCTAGTCCCCCCCTCTCTGTGTATACATATACACATACATATACACATACACATACATCATATACATATGCATCATATACATATGCATCATATATACATATAACATACATTACATATAATATACATACACATATACATATACACACATGAGCACGTGCCATGGAACACATGTGAAGGTCAGAGAACAACTTGCAGGAGTCAGTTTTCTTCTACTGCATGGATCCTGGAGACTGAACTTGGTCTTTGGTTGAGTGACAAGCACCTTTACCTGCTGAGCCATCTCACCAGCCCCTCACTCAACCTCTTTTCTTTTTAAAGGGTTCAGCCTCAGGTGTTTTGTTATAGTAATGGCAAATGTCTCCCATCCAGAGTTAAGTTGTAACACCGGGACTGACAATCAGGTTGGAGAGGAAAGGAGGGTTTGGGGAGGATGCTAGTGTGTGGCATGGAGAACCAGTTCACTCCAAGTTTACACATGGTTTAAGTCATACCATTACTTTACCAATGTTCTAAACTTTTCTTAATGTTATTTTTGCCCATTTCAAATAAGGCAAAAAACCCTTGAGACTCTTGTTAACTATGAAATTCAGACCTGCATTTTTACAAGGCCCCTTCTTTTTATTGATTTGTTTGTTTGTTTCTGAGATGGTGGCTCCTTAGTAGCCGAGGCTGGCCTGGAACTCAGGCTCCTCCTGCCTTATCCTCCTGAATGCTATGACTAGGGACATGTCCCCCGCGTCCACCCACCCTGCTGAGAGTCATTTCTCTCACAGTACCAGCTACAGAGTGCCCAGGGCACTGGCTCGTCCCAGGCACACCTGGGAATTGTGGACTCGGAAACCAACGCCACCTGTCCCCACAGAGCACTTCACTGCCCCGGTCACTTAGGAGTCTGAACCTGAGGAAAGGCAGGGAATCTTTGTTAACATCCCTCTTCCTCTTTCTTCAGAGGCGGCTCATTGGGAGCTAAAGAGGACCCGCAGGCAGCCAGCGCCTTCCTGTGTGCTGCTCTGATCTTCAGGGGGACTCTGCCAATTCAATCAAAGGCTCCCCGGGGGGAGGTTTAGTGCCACTGTCAAATTCAAAGAGATGGATGGAGACCTCGGAGGATTCAGAAAATGCGGGCTGTGTAGGGGAGGGAGGGCGGAGAAGGAATTCCACCGGCAGCATAGCTCTACTGACTGCTTGTTGGTTCTGGTGAATTCTTTCTTTCTCTCTCTCTCTCTCTCTCTCTCTCTCTCTCTCTCTCTCTCTCTCTCTCTCACACACACACACACACACACACACACACACACACGCACACACAAGTGCTTGTGCACTCCGTGTCATGTTTGTGGAGGTCAGAGGACAATTTGTTGGAGCTGATGCCCTCCTTCCACCTTGTGGGTCCTGGGGCTTGAACTCAAGAGTATCCAGCTTGGCCGCAAGTGCCCTTACTCACTGAGCCATCTTGTCATCCCCCCCTGGCGCATTCTTGACCCCTCATCCTGACCAAGGACTTCACAATTGCAGAGCCCTTGTTTGAAGGGGGTTCCTGTCGGAAGGGCAGCACACTCAAACATCCCGCCAAAGCAGCTGTGATCGTGTCTGTGTTGCGGCTTCCAGAAACAGGTCTGACTCAGGATAAGGAAGGCTGTTGTTCTGTCAGAGGTGAGGAGAGAAGCTGAGGGACAGTGGTGGCTCTGGGAAGGGCTCTGCATCGAGCTGAGAGGAAATGAAGAGCTACTGTCTGGATATCAGCTCAGGAACTTTCTAGATAGAGGGACTAGTGCCCAGTCACTCTGTGGCTGCCTTGCCTCTGGTCCTTGTCATATTGGGTCTCAGTGTCACCCAGTTGCCCTGTGAGTCAAGAGGGTGGTGGTGTGGGGGGGGGGAGTTGGGGTGAGGTGGAGGTAGGGGAAGGAATAGGGGTGCTATCTATTGTCTCAGTCAAGCACATAGCAAGTAGTCTTTTCCAGAAGCCCCAGACAGCTACATAGGGTCACAGGGCATCTCAGGCAGGGGGCAGAGCTTCCAGCAAGGGACAGTCCCTGTCAATCATAACTATCGCACAGGCTGGGGTCCTAACCCTGATGTAACCCAGCAGGACCCTAAAAACAGGAAAAAGCAGGGATCAGTTCTCTGTGCCTGCAGAGAAAACATCACAGGTAAGGGGACAGGGGCCTAGCAAATTAGACTCCTGCCTAAAGTACAAGGACACCCACAGCAGTGGTAGTTGTCCCTAGAGGGCCCTTCCCAGGCCAGGCTCCCCTGAGAAAGGTCCCTGTGGAGCTGTGTGGAGAGAAGTCTGCACCTCCAGGCTGGATCGGAAAGGTACGCTCGCCCTCTGGTGGCCACTCAGAGGAAGCACGTATCCTTCCAAGTATGGCAGCCCGGTGTCTGTGCTAAGTGGCTGATCCACAGCCCTTCTGGGCTCGCCAAGGTTTAGGAGACTAGAAATGCTGTAGCCCTAACCAGGACAGGCACCCACTGTGTGCCGAATTCTCCCACCTCTGCCAGTTCGGTCCCTCTTTTCGCTTCACTTTAAAGGACGGAACTGTTTGCCCAGGAGAGGAACGGAGTCTACGTCAACCTCCTGTAGAGGCTGTGCATCCAGGCTTTGGTCTGCAGGACCACACAACCAGGGAAGATTGCCTCCGCTGTGAACCCTACTTCTTTTTAAGTGTGTTTATATGAATCTCTTCAGCCAAAATGTCGTCAGGCTCTCAGGCGTCCACGGATAGAGTTTGGGGACCACAGAAACTGGAATGTAAAAACCACTTTTCTTGGCTGTGCCCATCAGACAGGCAGGAATGTGGGGACACCCGGAAGGCAGGAGCCTCCCACTGCACCCAACTGGGCTACGGAAGGGGCGGGGGGGGTGGAATTGGTTAGAGAATGTTTGTCCCCAAAGCTTGTCCTAACTGACTTGTAATGAGCTTGCATTTTGCTTAAATCAGCTTTTGTTTAGATCTGGGGATGTCTTGGTTTTGACACCTAATCAGAACATCTCTTTCCGAGTTGAGACGGCCTGCTTCATTTTGTTACAAGGTTTTATTCTTCCTTCTCCCTCTGTGTGTTGTTGTAAGGGGTTGTTGAGGTTGTAGTGAATGCTAATTTCCTGTTCCCTGAAGGGTTACTTTGGTGTTGACCTCTCAGTGGTGGAGCGCTTGCCCTGACATCTTCAGGGACCTTAAAGCTGGGGTCCAGAACTAGAACCACTCAACAACAGATAAGTAGAAGCCGTTTATGGGGCTGAGTCCATAGCCAGGCTTGGGTACAAGACCTTCCAAAAGATATGGCTTAATGACCGAATGACCAGCAACATCTCTAGGTTACAGGGGTCTCCCAGAAACTCTTGGCCTGGTAGAAGCAGGACCCTGGCACATCTGGGTGGTACCTTCTATAGTCCTTAGCCCTCCCTTCCCTCAACAACTCCCTCCAGACACCCTCCCCCCCTCCAGACACCCACCCCCCTCCAGACACCCTCCCCCTCCAGACACCTTCCCCCTCTAGACACCCACCTTCTCCAGACACCCTCCCCCTCCAGACACCCTCCCTCCTCCTGAATGCCACCCTCTCCGCTTTTCAATCACATACTCTCTCTCCTCTAGTGATTATTTCTTTATTTTGAGACAGGGTCTCATATGTAGCCCAGGGAGACCTCAAAATTGCAATCCTCCTGCCTCAACCTCCTGGGTGCTGAGGACAGGAGTGCTACTACAGCAGGGCCCCCCTTTCAGAATACCTGCAGCCCAATCCTATTTTGGTGACTCCAACTTCCAGACCCACCAAACATGCCTGTGCAAACACAACCCCAGGTGGCCCAATGACATCACAGTCAACCCAGCATGTACCGCCTGATGCCATTGCTTGTTGGAGTGAACACAGTTGTTGTGGATCAAAGCCTCGGCCATCACTTTGTTGTCTGTGACCCCTTTTCCTCCATTACTGTAGACTGAGCCTGTGACAGGACCACTCAGTACATGAGGAACAGGCGGAGGCCCCTCCCCACCCATTCCAGGAGCCCAAAGCTTCCCCTGTAAGGCTACTGAGCTCTTCTGCTACCAACTAGGGTCTAGCCCTGGAGGTGCAGGGAAGCCCACTAACTTCCACACCCTGTTGAATCCCAAACCCAGGAGATGAAGTCATCAAGTATTGTCTAAGAGAGGGGAGACAGTCACCCAGGGTCAGGTGGCCTCTGCAGGCTCCCCAACTGGGAATTGGGCCAGCAGGCAACCTGGCAGAGACTATGGGGGTGGGGGGAGGGTACTGGGGAGGGGACGTCACCTTTCCCTTCTGCCTCAGGCCACCTCAGCAGCAGTGTGTCCGGAGGTCACATCCCTTTTGCTCCCAAAAAGCTGCAGTCCTGGCTGGTGTTACATTGGCTCATATTCTATAAATATTAGCATGTTTTATTCTTGTATTACCCTGCTAGCTCCGTTAGCTCTGTGTGCCGGCAGCCTGCTGCTTTTGGACAGAAAGCCACTGAGTGGCTGGTCGAGTGTTTGGAGTCTAATTTAACCCTGCAAAGTTCAAACTCATACGGGCATACCCTCAAAGGCTGTTCCCCACCCCACCAGTGTCCTGGAAAGGTTCACTCAGTCATGGTGTGCAGGAGCCAGGCGGGAGGATGTGTCCCAGGGCCTGTGGAGCAATGCTGGAAGCCACCCAAACACAGCCACAGGAGACAGAGTGCCTTGGACATGCTGGCAGCCCAAGACCAGCTCCACGCATTCCCAGAGAGACCCAAAAGATCACTTCGGATGGCACGGAGCAGAGAATGGGGGTCTCTGTGTACTCACATACATGTGCATGCACACACCCACACATATGCACAGACACACATGCATGTACACACCCACCTGCACACATACATGCACACATATATGCATGCACATATCACACCTGCACACACACATGTACACACGCACACTTGCACACACACATGCACATGTACCTGCACACATGCATACGCACACCCACCTGCACACACATACATGTATACATACCTGCACACACACATGCATGCGCGCACACCTGGCATGCATGCATGCACACACACATGCACATACTTGTATGCACACACACCTGCACACACACACACATCTGCACATACATGCTCTCTATATAGAAAGGCAAAGCTGCCCTTCAGGACTTCTCCCTCTGGTGCGAGGCAGAGTTCATTCACAGGGCTCTGACTATCTGTTCTGCTTTGTATCTGAATAAATCAATCAGGGTCAGACACAGTGGCACAGGGCAGTGGTCTGTGAGTTGAAGATGTTGAGACAGGAGGATTGCAAGTTTGAAGCTGGGAAGAGAAGGGAAAGAAAGGGAGAGAAAGGGGAACCATGGGCCCTAGGAATTCCCTGGAGCCCCAAACAGAACTGAATTCTTTTGTTTTATTACATTTATTTATTGTGTATGAGTGGGAGCTCATAGGGGCCACATAGTATGTGTGGAGGTCATCAGGAGGGCAGGAGGGCCTGGCCCAGAGTTCCAGGGAGCTGTGTGAGGGCAGCTCCTGCAGAGACCAAGTCTGCACTTACAGCATCCTCACTCCGATGCCCCCTCCCCTTCCCCAACCACTCACCACACACACCATGGCCCTCATGCCCTCAGTGGACCTGGAAACCAGAAACACAAGTAACTGGTCCTCAACAGTGCCCCCTGGTGGTGTTGAGAACCAGTACAGGCCTGGCCCCCTTCAAGCTAAGGGAGTGGTTGTCAAGCGTCCTAATAGCATGGTTTCTCATATTGTGGTGACTCCCCCAACCATAAAATTATTTTTGTTGCTACTTCAGGATTATAATTTTGCTGTAGTTATGAATCGTAATGTACATATCTGTGTTTTCCGGTGGTCTTGGGCGACCCCTGTGAAAAGGTCATTTGACCCCCACGAAGGGTCACAACACACAGGTTGAGGAACACAGGGTTAGGTCAATTCTGAAACTCTAGGACTGACCTCTGCTGTGGAGGGCTCAGAGCCTCAGTTCACTTCCTCTATCTGTGGGAGCAATAGGGAGGTATCTGAATGCCTCAACCATCCTAAAGTTTGTGGTGTAATACTTGTGAGCTACCGCCATATTACAGCACAGCCTTCCTTTTGGCTTTTTTTTGGGGGGGGTGTTGAGACAGGGTTTCTCTGTGTAGCCCTGGTTGTCCTGGAACTCACTCCGTAGACCAGGCTGGCCTCGAACTCAGAAATCCGCCTGCCTCTGCCTCCCAAGTGCTGGGATTAAAGGCATGCGCCACCACTGCCCCGCTCCTTTTGGCTTTTGAAACCAGTTCTAAGTTGTGTAGATCAGCCTTGAACTCATTCAGTAGGCCTTAGATATGCAATTCTCCTGCCTCAGCATCTTGAGGAACTTGGGTGACAGACCTGTGCTGCCCTGAAATAGCATCAGGTCAGTGTGTTGAATGCAGAGAGCATCGATGGTTTCCATAGTCTCTCCAGGCCAATGGGAGTCTGTCCATGGACAGCTCTGCCTGCTTTGTAATTTCTAATCCAGGCATCCTAGCGCATGCGCATCCACACACGTACAAGCTCCGGCATGCACTACTTGTGGTCGGACAATTGAAATTGCTCATATACTGAGCATCTGGAAAAGTTTAAATCCATCACATCGTATGCACTAGCTGTACCCAGCCAGATGCGTAACTTCCTGTGGTGTGGCGCGCGTCCCTCCAGGCCGGCCACAGCCTTGCGACACCAGGCGCAAACTGGCATCAGGATTTTCCACTAGACAGTCCGATTCTCTGGCGGCCAGCTTGGAGATCTTCTTATTCTCAGAGCCTTAGGGACAGGTCTGTGGAGAACCGCCAAGTGCCTTGGGAAACCCAAGATGTCTGGGGTAAAGGCAGAGGGAGTCCCTCCGCTCTGTCTCCCTGTGCCTCATCTGTCTCCGAGGTGGTTTCTAAATCCCCAAGTAGAATGTGAACCAGGCTATGCAACACACTTAGACCTATGGTTAGATACTAGAAAACAAGGGGCCAGTGGGGACTGGCTGGGCTGGCTCTGACTGGAAGCATGAGGGAAGGGGGTCAGGAGTCAGCCTTCAGGGGTGTGTCAGGTCTTGTGGGGTTGAGGGAAAACACTGGAAAAATTGACTGCATGGATCTAACCTCCCACATTTGCAGGAGCTAGAGCCTGGGGCTGGGTGGGAGATCAGCAGGGCCACCAGGAGGGACAGGTAAGAAGTGGGAGGGACCAAGACAGGCTGGGGCCCTGAGGCCCCTTCACTTCCCTGATCCCCAGAAGCCACCACACCTGTTCCAGCATCAGCTGGAGACCAGTGGTAAAGTCTTTGTCACCAAGCTCAGAAGCTGAAGAAAACTGGCAGGGGCCCAAAAGTGCATTCACTCGCTCTCCCTACCAGTCAGTAAGCCAGTCCTGGAGTGCCCAGGTGGGCAAGCTGTACCCCACCCCACCTCCAAAAGGTTTCCTTGGCCCATGCCAACCAGAATCTATGCAAGGAAGAGAGCTCTGGAAATGCCAACCCCACTGAGCACACACCATCCAAATTTTACAGTTAATACCTTGTAAGATAAATGGGGAGTGGGTTGGGGTGGTCACTCCTGACTCAACACTCACTTTAGATGTAGACACAGTGTGTGTTGACATTCTGTAGGAGGGGCAAGCAAACCTAGATCCAAATGACTGGTGTGTGGTCTAAGTGCCTCCTCCTGTCTGAGACCGCATAGTTTCACTCATAAAGTGGAATTCAAAACTGCCCGCCTGCAGGAGGCAGAGATGTTGCTCAGTGGGAGAGGGTAAGCTAACATGCATGACGCCCCAGGTTTGAATCCCAGCACTGCCAAATCAAAACAGACCAAGAGACAAAACCCCCACTGCCTACGGACAAGAGTTGTAAGTTTAGCTCAGTGACTGTGCCATAGGCAATCAGTAAATGAAACAGCAGTTTGCCGGGACCTAAGATAGCAGTGTTTTCAAGCTGTGGGGCTGGGGAGATGAGAGGGCTTGGTGGATGAAGTGCTTGCCGCAAAATTGGAATGGCATGAGTTCGAATCTCTACCGACTAGGGAAAAAAAGCCAACTGTGGTGACATGCGCCTGTAACCCCAGAGCTGGGAACCAGAGACGGGAGAATCCTCAGAGCTTGCAGGCCAGCCGACCTAGGTAACTGGTGGGTTCCAGGGTCAGTGAGAGGCACTGTCTCCAAAATAAAATAAATAAATAAACAAACAAATAAATGTGGAGAAGAAGACACGTCACTGACATCTGGCCAAAAATGAGTGTGCAGTATGCTAGAGCACCCAAGAAGCGATGAGCTCAGCAGAGTTGGAATTCTTATCAGATGGCCAACATGGGTGAATGCGTGCCCGGGGGAATGTCACCTTCCCTGGGGACCACTCTGGAGTAAATGTCAGTCCTGTGAGCCTTAACCTGGCCAAGCCAGGGGTAGGCACCTGCCCTTTGGGCTGCTAACCCTTTCCAGCTCAGCCTGCCGTGTCTGTCTGTCCTGGTATGGTAGAACATTCTGGAACTGCTGTGAGCTGCGAGTTTGTGTTCAGAGCCGTTGCCCTCCCTTTGGTCTTCCTGCGATCATGAAACCGCGGCAGCTTCTCCACAGGCTTGCACTCACTTCACCTCCTGACAGACCTCCCAGAGCTTGTGTCAAGTTAACAACAACAAAACCCAACAAGGACAACCATGGTGGCCAGCTTCCACGATGGTCCTGGCCATCCTACCTCCTGTGTCTGGTGAGCACAGGGATGGCCAGCTGAGGACACTGGACGGTGAAGTCACAGGCTCTGGATACTTCATCTAGCTCTCTCTGGTCATCTATCTACTAGGAAGTTGTTTTCCACTGTCCTGTGATGACTTCCTGTCAGCTGAGGATGTCATCTCAGAAGAGGACCCCAGGCACGGTGACCCTTCCCACCACTGTGGCTCCAGGTGACTGACCCCAGACAAGGTGACCCTTCCCACCGCTGTGCCCCAGGTGACAGACCCCAGGCAAGGTGACCCCACCGCTGTGCCCCAGGTGACAGACCCCAGGCATGGTGACCCTTCCCACTGCTGTGCCCCAGGTGACAGGCTGGCCACTTCCTGAGACCCGGTTCCAGCTGCTTGGTTCATCGCTCTCAGCCTCTAGGCTCAGAGGAACAGTGAGGTAACTGGCCAGGATTTGTCCTTTCAAGTCACTGACCTTCTGGGGGCATTTGTTACACAGCAGCAAATGACTGATACAGGAGGAGACCGGGGCAGTGTCCAGACAAGGAGAGAGACAAGGAGAGACAGTGTGCCCAAGAAAGGGATTGCTCTGAAGGGAGAGAATGGAGAGAGGACATCGTGAGGTGGGGACTTGGAACTTCTTGCTTCCGTGTGTGTGTGTGTGTGTGTGTGTGTGTGTGTGTGTGTGTGTGTGTGTGTGCATGTGAGTGTGGAGGCCAGAGGTCAATGCTGGTATCCTCTATCTCTCCACTTTAGTTTCTGAGACAAGATCTTTCATGGAATGTACAGCTCACTGACAGGCTAAACTAGTTGGCCAGAAAAGCCCTGGCATTGCCCGGCACTGGGATGACCTAGCTCTTTATATGGGGTTACAGATCAGAACTCAGGCCTCATGTTTGTCCAGCAAGCACGTCGTCACTGGTTGAGCTGTCTTCCTAGGCCTTATTTATTTGTTGGTGAGACAAGATCTCATTATGAACCTCCAGCTGTCCTGAAACTCGCTATGTTGACCAGGCTGGCCTTGAACTCACAGATAGCCTCCTGGCTCTGCCTCCCAGATACTAAAATGAAAGGCATGAGACACCATTCCCGGTTCCTATTACTTTCCTCATTGAGACACAGTCTTCTCATGGTAGTTGGGGCTGTTCTGGAAGTCAATGTATAACTCAAGCTGGCCTCAAACTCACAGTCCTCCTACCTTAGCCTCCTGAGTGCTGGGATTACAGGCGTGTACCATCACACATGACAGAATGGTAATCAGCAAGGCTGTGCTGAGAAGGCAGAGGACAGCATATTGAGAGATTGGAAGGAGATGATGGAGAGAGAGGTGTTGGACCACCTTCCAGGCAGAGGGGCGAGCAGGTGCCAAGGTCCTCAGGCAGGTGTCCACATGCAGCAAGGGTCATGGTGGAGGCCCAAGCGGCCAGAGGAGGTGAAGGGGGCAGGTGTAAGGGAGGAGGCCAGAGAGGGGGCGAGAGGCTGTGTCCACAGGTCCAGAAAACCGCAGAAGGGATGATGGCCACAGAGGATCATGGTCTAGCTCATTCAGCAATGGCCACAAACCTCACAAAGGAGAGTAGACACTATGCCCATCCCCCTTTGAGAGATAAACTGAGGCCCACAGAGATACCAAGAGTTGCTCATGGACATGGAATCAGCATGTGGCAGGACCCACCATCTTCCGGTTGAAGTTTGGTGGCGTGGGACTATTTCCTCTAGGGAACCAGAAACCCATGATGCCCTGGGTCTAGACAAGGACCTGAGGAGTCCACCTAGAAGGTCACGGCTTAGAAGGAGCACTGACCGTGGCTAATGTCCCTGGCTGCTATGCAGAATAGGCTCAGGGTTCTGAGGGCAAAGGTCAACTAGGGATGCCTGGACCTACAGCAGCCTAGGAATAGCCCGAGACCCACTTGGCAGCCAAGTGAAGTAGCCTCGGTCTTAGATGCCCCACAGTTACACATGAGTCACCGCAGGCAGCCTGGTATGCTCTGCCTGGGACATGTTGTTCCTTGGGGACCACAGTCTATAGCCCCATCATGACTGTGGCCATCCAGACCCAGCGAGTGGAAAAATGCAGTGGGCTGAGGGAAGTCCTGCAGGCACAACTGCATTCTGCCCACATTCACTCCAAGCTTCCCACCAACCTCATCGGATCTGAGACGGTGGGTTTTTAAAAGCCAGCAAAGCATTCTGGGGCAACCCGAGGCCCTGGCGGGAGAGTTCTACAGTCTGTCTTCAGGTTACAAAACCAGAGTATTGGGTGACATTGTTGAGTGTGATCTTGAAGGTGCCAGACATGATGCAGATGTTCCGGCTGTCACATCTGGTCTTAAACATGATGTTTCTGTGTTGGCCCAGTCAACTACTAGAAGTAGTTGGGGAAACTGAGGTATCACAGGTTAAATAGCATGAGCACCATTAGAAAGCAAAGCCTAAATGAGTCTCTATAGCCCCATAGCCCAGGCTGGCCTTGAACTTATGAGCCTTCTGCCTCAGTTTCCCAAACAGCTGCGATTACACACCTGAGACTCCAGACCCACCAGTGGCTTTCACCAGTAGTGGCACGGCTCTGAGGTGCATTGGGGTGCGAGTCTAGCCATCAGCTCATAAAACAATGGCTTCTCTGGGTTTCCTTATTGGGCATGGTGAGGGGTTGCTTGTAGGAGGGTGAGTGACCCCCCCCAGACAGTTGCACTATTGGAAAGTATCACCCCAACACGGATGACGACTTTCCCACAGCTGCATAGATGGGACCTCATGCCCCCAACACTTGCACTCAGTTAAACCAGCCATGCTCTGCATAATCTACACCTCCCGAGGCTGCGAGAACACGAGGCCACATGCAGCTGGGACAGAAACCTGTAGAGCTGCAGAGGAGGGGTGGGAGGGAGCAGCTGGAATCTCGGGTGGGCGTCTGATGACCTTCTGGGAGGGACAGTCAACCAGGCAGGTTGTAAGGGCCTCTTCTGGGAAGTCCACGCTGCTGTGATAAAGATGGTAGTGGCTGTCATTCTCAGAATCTGCTGTCCGCAACTTCATATCTGAACACACACCTGAGGGCTAATTGTCATGTCTCACTATGAAAACAGAATATCTAATTTATTCACTCTGTGTTGTATATTGCTAAAAATATGGAGGAATACCAGCCCTTTTTGCAGCTGAAGGGCAGTGAGGTGTGAGTGGAAGTCACCTGAGAGGGCTTTGGTAAAGCCTTCTATAAAGTGTCCCTGTCACTGGAAGCTCAGCCCTGAGCTTCTATCCTGCTTGGAATGCTTGGCTGGAGCTCTAGCATCCATCTTGGACAATGATGTCACTGAGCATGGAGGCTCTGTATGTGGAGGGTGAGTGTGGGGGATGAGGACATCACATTGGGAGACATAGAGTGATGTCACATTGGGAGATGACATCACATTGGGAGAAGATGACATCACACTGGGAGATTAATGACATCACATTGGGAGATGATGACATCACATTGGGAGATGATGACATCACATTGGGAGATTAATGATATTACATTGGGACATTAATGACATGACATCAGGACATTAATGACAGCACATTGGGACATTAAATTGGAACATTAAAGACATCATAGACCTGCTGGGTCAGAACTAAACTGCCTTCTAAGGAGAGGACATCAGCTCTTTGCCGTTTTAGCCTACACTTGTGTAGTCTGCTAAAATCGACTCCTCTGTGCGGAGGTCCACGTTGTGAGGAAGGAAGGAAGATCCATGAGGCTGCAGGGCCCACTCCTGAGGAACTGAACCCTGCCGGAGGCCACAGGAAGGAGCTAGGTCCCCCTCTGTCATGCCAGGAGGAAACACTGCCCTGGGATCCCCATGGAGACTGAAGGCATGGCTGGGCCACCCTTGGACCTTCCTCTTGTGGGTACAAAGAGAAACAAAATGAATGGCTTACGGCTACTGTGCTTGCTGCGGAATCTGTTACTCAAGTTTGGCTCTCTGATAAAGAAAGGCAGGGTTGGGCTGTGTCAGGAGGGAACATAGTTCTGGGCCTCCATCCCACGATGACGTCACAGACAGAGTGCCTATTAGGGGATGTTTAGGATGTAAAGAGCAGACGCACAGTAGGTGCTCAAGAAATGCACACAGTAGGCATGGAAGAAATATACTCTCCCAGAGTACAGTCAAGAGGGGAAATTGTGAGTGCTTAGTGCAGGGCAGGGGGCCGTCTCATGGGGCCTTGGCTTTGTCCTCAGAACTCCAGGAGCCTCAGCTGGTATCTCAGGGGTAAGACCAGATGATGCCAGAGCAGCCTGCCCGTGGCACCAGGGACAGGCCACAGAACCAGTGGAGACCCTGGGGACAGGCAGCATGTGGGCAGGCCTGGGGGGGTGTCTCCTAGAAGGGGAGCCATGGGACCAGCCCAGGGACAGGGTGTGAGTGGGAGGGGAAGGGCACCACCCAGGGACATCAGCCTTGGTGGTCAGGGGCCACGTGGATGACGGTGCCTTTTATTTTCTGATGAGATATACAGGTTCAAGGACACCTGGCTAATTCTTTACCTCTCGGTGATCTCGTCCGGAAAGCAGCAACTGTAAATCTCTCCCTGTGATGGTTAAGATGATGCTGATGACATCTCTAAGACGAAGTAGGATGTATGTCACACATGACTGGCAACTGTGATCGGTATTTCACAAGAGACTTCTGTGTGATCTCTGTACTATACCTGTATTACTATGAAATCCTGGAGGCAGTCGTGCGTACCCCAGGGCACAGGGGAGGTGTCTGCTCTGTGGACTGTTTCTCTCTGGCTGTGTCATGGAAAAGAAGAAACCACCCAAAGAAAGCAAGCCCAAGTTGGATGCCCGTCTCAAGTCAGCTGTGGCTGCCAGATGACACGGTGCTCCTGTCAGAGACGGCCTCAGGGATGGCCTCTGCCCATTCCCACACAGTCCCGAAACAAGACACCTCTTGAACTGATTAAGTTGTGGCCAGAGCATCATGACATCACTCGGGGTTTAGGTGTCCGTCTCGCCACTGCAGGGGGATGGGTCCTGGTTTTGGGAGCGGGCAGGGGCTGGTTGCATGCCTGTGGGCTGGAGTCATCATGCCGCAATCGGACTCAGTCAACTCATGTCACTGGTATTCAGGGTCCTGACGTAGATCCTAACCCATCTCGTATGCCCGGTGTCCCATGCCAATCATGGGGACTCCTGCTCCTCCCTGAGTGGCCAGTGCTGACGTGACTTTTTAGTGTCATTCCAAGTGTCCAGACCCATGGATCTTAGCTGGGGACAACGGGCCAGTCAGACACAATACGGGGGTGGGATGTGGGAGTCCTATAACTCTCCCCTGCCAGGTAAAGACCAAGGATTTGACCAAGCATCTTACATACCTGAGAGAAGGGTCACCCCACGTACTGTGTGCATGGCGGAGCCCCTTGTTCATGACTTGCTGCATGCTGGTCCTATTGCGGCAGGAAGACAAGGATGGGATGAGATGCTAAGGTCCCCTTGAGGTGCCCTTGCCAATGCTGAGGTCCCTTGAGGACTCACATTCTAATGGAGGCCACAGCTTTAAAAAAAAAACTTTATTATTCTTTGTGAATTTCACACCATGCACCCCAATCCCACCTGTCCTCCCATCCCTTCCTACCCACCCTACTCCCTTTCAACCTCCCCCACAAAAGAAAAAAAAAGTCATCCTGGAACCTGTAGTGTGCCGTAGTGTGTCCCACAGTGTACCCTTGTGAGTACACTTCTTTGGTTCATTGCAGTGAGTCATTGGTTTGGTTCAAGGCCTCTGGTTTTTGCTACACAATCAATACCAGGGTCCTCTCAGGTATCCTGTTGTCACCCTGTGTCATGGAGATCCTGCAGCTTTGGATCTGCAGGATCGGCTCTCTCACGAGCCCCAACAGTTCACCCATGGGGTAGAAGTTGGGGTGGGCCAACTCACAGACCTGGATCTGGGCCTGAGGAGTATCTGAGCTGCTCAGCTAACCAGCTCTCCCATGCCCACACCACCAGGGTGAACTCTCCTGTACTGCTCCAGCTAGCTCATCCACTGCCTCAGCTGGATGAACCAGCTCTCTCACTCTCTGCCCTTGGGGCTTGCTCACTGCAGCAGGGCCTGCTCTGCTGTGCTGCCCAAGCAAGGTGCAGGGCCTGCTCTCCCGAGCGAGCAAGCGAGCGAGCGTGCGCTATAGCAGATGAGGGGCAGGGCCAGCTCTCCCGAGCTAGCGAGCAAGCGAGCAAGCATGTGCTGTAGCAGATGAGGGGCAGGGCCAGCTCTCCTGCTCTCATGACCCCAGGGCCAGATCTCCCACCTGCCACAGATAGCAGGGGGTGGGCATCTCTCCCTTGCCCACACTACCACAGGGCAGACAAGTGTCAGGACCATTCTCCCACACTCACACCCTCAGAGGTCTGCTTATCACAACTCCCACAGCCAGAGACTACAGATTTTAAGAAGTGGTGGAGACAAGAGATATTGCTAAATTTTTAGAATGGGGGAATGGGGAAGTGGGATCCCTTGGGACTGGGGTGACAGATGGCTGTGAGTTGTCATGTGGTTGTTGTGAACTGAAGCCCAGGTCCACTGGAAGAGCAGCCTTAACCCCCGAGCCATCTCTCCAGCCCCTCAAGACAGCTTTGGTTACCATGCTCTATCTAGGCGAGGGTGTTCCTGACATCAGTCAGGGTGAACTGAGACACTGTGGGGTCCTTCATCCTGCCCAGGATGTCAGTGGCATTGAGGCAGGGAGACAGAGGTTCAAAGGAAACAGCTTGGTGGGGGGAGGGGAAGCAGATGGAGAAGGAAGGGACCTATGGCACAGAGGGCTAGCCTGGGCCTTGGACAGCCTTAGACCTCTGCTTCTGTTAATGCAGGAAGCTCCTTGAGGCTCGGATGGAAGGGGCTCATGCCCTGAGTGACTTGAACAAGAGTCCCTCTGCTGTTGTACCAGGGCCACTGGGTCCATGAAGGCCTGATGAGGGCAGCAATCAGTGTGAGGGAGTGTTGATCTTGTGATGGCAGAGTTCAGATCTGAGGTACATTGAGAAACTGGGTCCAGGGAATTTGCTGATGGAGATGGAGGTGGAGGTGGGGATGGGGGAGGAGGAAGGGAGGGGGAGAGGGAGAGGGAGAAGGAGAGGGAGAGAGTCCGGGTTTTAAAGGAGCAGCAGAAAGGGGGTGGCTCATTGAGGTCCTCTGGACCCTGTGAGGAGTGTGTGTTCTGTGATCTAAATAGGACAGGAGTCACCATGGAAGTCAGGAGAGGGTGTTGATGGGTGACATGCCATGGGATACTTACTCAGAGGTTTGGAGCTGATACAAAAGCACCTGTCTTCCTAGCATAACTGTTACTTTCAGATTCCAGTCATCCAAACTGGCCGTCTTACACGTATGCATGTGATTTCAATATGAAGAGTAGCCAGGCTTCCAGAATCTTCCTCATAGGTATGCTTCCTGTGCTGGAGGGAGGGGCCGTTTACTCTGATACCCTCCCCCGCCCGCTCCCAGCCTTGCGAGATTCTACACCATCTCTTTTCTTTGAACTTGGATTCTGGAAATGAGGTCTGCTGGGACTAGACTCTCGTGGACCGGAAGGGCAGCTGGGGTCATCTGTCGGTGTTCCTGCTGCCCGGGAAGAGCCATGCATATAGTACCTGCCGCTCAGCCATTCCACTGACTGGTCAGATGCTTTCCACTGGGTGCTTAGCAGCGGAAGCCGGCGGCATGCGAGCGAACGGTAAATAAATCAGCGCCGGCAAGTTTTGAGATTTTAAGTTGTCATTGCCTAACAATATCTGAACAGCGAATAGGAAAGCGGGGTGCCAAGCCGAGAGAGACCGGAAGAGAACAGAACTCTCAGGCCAGTGCCCCGCTCGACACATTTTGTCCCACATTACCCAGGGGCCCCTGCGTGCTCCTCTTCCCATTGGCTGGAAAGTGATGGTGCTGTCCTGGGCAAACCAGAAACCCCAACAGCCAGAGAGCGGCCCAGAGCAGGGCCTGGAGGGTGTGGATGGTGCCAGCCAGACCTGCCCCTGTGCACTTTACCCCGGGGAAGGAACCTCATTTATTTGCACCCGTTCAGTTAATCTCGCTGCCGGCTGCACCAGCAGTTACGGATCATATCCCAACATTTTCTTTGGCTTACAGCCTCCTCTTGAAGGTGCCATTGAGCAGGGCGGCAGGGGCTCCTGGCTGGCTCCCTGGGGTCCTGGTAGAGGTGTGTCGCATGAAGAAAGCTCATTTTCTGACTTTTAAAAACAACCAGGCCCATTCCCTCTCTAATGTGTTCTTTGTTTGTAAATGCAATTTAGAAAGGGCCAGAGTCTTTTCCCTGGCCTAGCCGTTTCCTGTGGGTCTAATGTCCTGGCACCTTGCCTCCTGGTGGTCCGGGGTGGCCCCCCCAGCTCCCCCGGCCCCCAACTTTCCTCTCCTAAAGGCTCTTCACCTACTGCTGTTGGGAGCTGATGAGTAGCTCCCACAAGGGCCTTTCCCAGTCCCCAACAGCTCCCTGTAGCACCGGCCCTCAGTGATTAGCAGAGGGTATGAGAGGAATCCAGGGTAGGAAGAACAGCTTGTCACATGCACCAGAACAGACATGGATGGGGTCACCTTCTTGGGTTCCAGTGAGGAGGGGAGGCAGCTAGTGACCCTCCTCCCAGACCATTTCCAGACTTCCTTCAGTGTGGGCATGGTCAAGCTGGCAAGAGGAAGTTGGGCCTTTTCATAATGAGCTTGAACCCCAGCTCTGCTATTGACCTCCCTGAGCCTCAGTTTCCCTCCCTGTAAATGGGGCTCATAGTAGACTGTGGATGCAAACATGCACAAATAAATGATGTAAAAATAAGAACATTGAGTTCTGAACCTGAATGCAGTCAACGCAGAGCCCTGGAACCTGGAGCCCTCTGGTGGCCGCAGGGACCTCTCGCATGATGCAAGCCGTGCTCACAAGGACAAGGCAAGTCCTGGGCCTCTGAGTATGACCAACCATGACAGCTGGGTGTTAACAGAGGCAGCTCCACAGTGGAGAACAGAGAGGGTAGACGTGTGCAGGACCAGCGATGAGAGGGTAGACGTGTGCAGGACCAGCAATGAGAGGGTAGACGTGTGCAGGACCAGCGATGAGAGGGTAGACGTGTGCAGGACCAGCGATGAGAGGATAGACGTGTGCAGGACCAGCGATGAGAGGGTAGACGTGTGCAGGACCAGCGATGAGAGGGTAGACGTGTGCAGGACCAGCGATGAGAGGGTAGACGTGTGCAGGACCAGCGATGAGAGGGTAGACGTGTGCAGGACCAGCGATGAGAGGGTAGATGTGTGCAGGACCAGCGATGTACTAATGTCAGGCCGCGGACACCACTTTGTGATGAGCCTTGTTGGGAAGGGGTCCCGGGTGTCGTGCGATGGGACAGGATCTCTGCTGAGTCATCTGGGCCCTGTCTTCCAGGATTCCTGAGCTCAGCAGCTCCTGAGGCTGTCCCTCAGCCCTCCGTCAGTATCCCGACTCAGGCTTGTGATGTCAGAGGAAAACCGTTCCAGAGTCTGCAGTGTGCTCAGGGCAGCCGCAAATGAGGGGGCTATTTTTAACTAGGAGAGAGAGGAGTGGGGTTTAGCCTGGTGGCCCGAAAAGCTGGAAAAACTGTGGCATCGTCTTAAGGTTGCCTGCAGGGCAGGGCTTTCCCCAGCATGGCATCCTTCCTGGCCTTATAAGGTTTGCATGATGCAGGCAAAAAAATTCCCTGGGGACTGGGGTGATAGCTCCTTGGGGAAGGGTGCTTGCTGTGCGAGCTCAGAGTCCTGAGTTCAAATCCCCAGCCCCAGCTGGATGAGTCTGGACTACTGTGAGGGGTGGAGATGAGAGTAGGGTTTGAGCTTGTTGAATCTCCAGGTTCAGGGGAAGACCCTGTCTCGAGGGAATAGAGCCTGATAGAAGCAAGACAGAGTAGACACCCTGTGTCCTTCTGTGGCCTCCACGTGTGTGCACAGGAGAACACATCTATACCTCTCTCCCTCTCCCTCCCTCTCCCTCCCCGTCTCCCTCCCCATCTCCCTTTCCCTCTCTTCCCCCAACTCCCCTCTGTATCTGTCTCCACCTCTCAGAATGGCCTGCAGCTTCTATCCCGTTGGTCAAACCTTGGTCATGTTGACACATCCAGAGACAGGTGAGGCCTCCCTCACGTGCTACTGTGCTACATATGCTGGGGATAATTCTGCCCCTGAGAAGAGGGAGTGCTGTGTGGAGAGAAGAGCAGCCACCTCCTCTGCTCCAGGAGGCAGAGGGAAGGAAATGGAGGACTCCGCCACAGACACAGAGCTGCTACGAAAGAGCGAGCAGTTCGTCCTGGAGCAAAAGATGGTGATAATGTTAGACATCTGAAAGACAGAGGTGGCGGGATCTCAGAGCAGAGAATGAACATGTTGAACCAAGAAAGTAAAACAGTTGAGACAGAGATGCTAAGTCCGGGAGTTCCAACCTTAGGATGATGAGAATTTGCAGGGGAAGAATCAAGAGAGTTGACCAAACAAATGCATGTTCACACATGCACACATGCTTGCACATGCACACACATGCTCACACATGCACACTTGCTTGCACACATACAAACACATGTACATATGTACACATATGCATACATGTTCACTCACACATGGATACACAAAACACATATATACACACGCATACATGTTCACACACATGCACACACAATACACTCATGCACACACATGTACACACATGCACACATATATGCACACACACGTGTGCACGCCCAAACATGCACATGCACACACACATGGACATGCACACATATCATACATGGACACACACATTGTGTGCTGTTTCTCTTTATTATGAGATGTTTCGCCCAGGTGTGTGGTATCGTCATCATTTTGGAAAAGAGTTCCTTCTTCAAAATCATATATTAATTATAATATGCTGAAAGACCTCTGGGCGACTCTGAGCTGAAACTGAGGGCTCTGGCAAAGGCATTGTTGTGAGGTGGCACAGAAGTCTGGAGTCACCCCAAGCGGCCACTTAGCCGGGTCACCCCTCTGTTCTGTGGCTCAAACTTGCCATACTGTCTCAGGGCCAGTCTCCCTGGCAAGGAGCCCTCGAAATGGAGAACCTTGGCAGACGTGATGTTACAAAGGGAGCACAGGATGCCTGGGCAGGGAGTGGGTTTGCCTGTCCCCTCCCAGGGCTGTGGGACAGAGGGCAGGCCTGAGGGTTGAGGATAGTGCAGACAGTATTGTTGACACTGGTAAATCTGCCTGGCTGACAGTATCCTCCCGGTCCCCGAAACACAAAATCAAGACCATGGGGTTTTTCCACACTCCCGCCTTGACTGTCCTTTGGTCTGCAATCTTTCTGTCTCCTGGCACCTGGAGTTCTGGGTCCCAGGGGGGCTCCCTCAGCATCTCTGTGGTCCTCTCTGTGAGTCATGCTGGGCCGCCTTCACTATCCGGGGAACCCACGATCCATCCCCTAATTTGCTCCAGCTGTGTCTCTGTAAGGCTGAGGTCATCCAATCTGGCATAGGAGGAAGGCCCGGCTTGTTGTGTCTTTGTTTCATTCAAATGGCTGGGACGGTGACTCACCGGCTTCTCTCTCTAACCAGGCCACCGTCCGGGAGTCGTGGTTTTGATTATAGACCCTGACCTCAGAAATATGCTCACATCACTTTTGAAACATCCTCCAGCACCGCAGAACTTGGCTCTGATGGGGAAAGGATGGCGAGGGGATGGTAGCCGCGGCAGGGGGCGTGCTAACCACTGCCTGGGGTGAAGTCCTCCTGTGCTGATCAGAGACTTTAGCCTGAATAAGAGTGGGGTCATTATCCTTGTCATGTGACCCAGGCCAGTGATGGACATGATGATGATGATGATGATGACGACGACGATGATAACCGACATTACCACCACCATCAGCAGTATTGACCATCGCACTGAGCACTCACTCTGGGCCACGCATTTCCTAATGGAGCTGCATTAAGTGGGCTCATCTTAACATCTCACAGCTCCTTAACTCACCCCTGAAGTCGGAGGTGTGGGAGCCACGTTCAGTCCTGAGGCAGAAGGTGTGAATCCATGAAGGTCAGGGATGGAGAGTGGAGGTTGTGAACAGGCGTGTGAATGGGACGGGCGGTCGGTGGTTTATGGGGAATGGTGGTGGGTGGTGGGTAGCCGGCTACAGAGAGGAGGGCAGCATCAAGGCGTGGTTTGCAGAGAGGGCCATTATCTGTGTCCGGCTACAGCTTGACTGTGACTGTGACTGTGATTGTGACTGTGACTGACTGGGTAGAGCAGGGATCAGCTGTGTCCCAACACCCACAGGCTACAGGACAGAACACAGCAAACAGTACATTCCATCTCGAGATTGACATGGGAACAGAGGAGCATTCATTCAGGAGATGAGGGCTGGCTCAGGGGACCTTCGCCAGGGGCCAGAGCTCGTGTGCTCGGTGAAGGGGTCACTGCTCCATTTGGCAGAAGGTCACGTTGAGGGGGGAGCTGAGGGGGTGAGATGACAAAGGTGGCTTTGGTGGCAGTGCTTTTGGTGGTGGTAGGGAGTGTGTCACCTGCTGTCTGGTGTCTGAGTGGTGGCTTCTCCAGCCAGGCAGGAGGACTCAGCTCTCACGGCTCAGCCAAAACCCACCAGGGGATGGTATCTCACAGCACTGGTGACTTGTGGCCCTCCGTGTGGCGTCTGGGTGTTGACAAATTACCTATGGTTGGCCAAAGTACAGGTGGAGGACCCCCTCCATTTGAAAACAGAAAATCCAGTGTCCCCAGACCAGAACTACTTTGCAGTGCATCCTTGTGGGAAATTCCACGGCACAGAACCTTAGCACACAAAGGTATAAAAAAGGCTCTGTGCAAATTCCCTCCAGGCTGGGTGCACAAGTGTGCAAGAAGTTTGCACTTCCGGCTTAGAAGCCCCATCCCCAAGAGATCTCATTATGAATATGCAAATATCCCAGAGTCCCCCCAGGTGGCAAGGACGAAGGAGATTTCACATGTGTTCATGTATTTATCTTCATTCATTCACTCATTCATTCATCATTTGGATTGACTATCACAAGGGCTCACTAACCAGGGGCCTAAGATTCTTCCTGCTGGAGGTCAGAAGCCCAAAAGCAGGGTGTCCCCAAACCATGCTCCCTTCACAAGAGAACATCAGCTTCCTTTAGCCCTTCCCCCCTGCCCCCTGTTCATTACTTAGAGATGGCACCCAGGGTCCCATGAGAGCCAGGCGAGCATCCAACCGGTTACTGGTTACTTAAGCTAAGAAGGCTCCTTCTTCTTTATTTTGAGACACGGTGCCCAGCTGGCCATGAATGTCTTCATCTTTCTGCCTCAGTGTCAGAGGCGCTGGCTTGAGGGCCTGCATCACCAGGCCTGGCCCTCAGTAGCTTGTGGCTGCAGAAATCCTGTCTGTGTCCCCTCTCTCCGTTAAGGCTCCTGGTCATGGGATTTAGTTTGTCTGAATGACCCGGGATGGCCTCCCCTGAGATCAGTGACTGTATCACACGCCCAAAGATCCCTTCTCCAGACAAGTCACCTCCGTAGGTCCCCGGTGAGCGTGGGGAGCAGGGGGAGTCCTCACCCAACCCACTTCTAAGTAGGACTTCCCGAGGACAGCAACTGTGTCACTCATAAAGCCACTCAACCACTCATCCATCATTCACTCATTCCCTCACCTTCACTCATTTGCTTATATTCATTCATTCATTCATTTATGCATTTACTCATTCATTCATTCATCTTTACTCACTCATACATTCATCTTTGTTTCTCTGCTCATGCATTTATCATTCATACACTTTCACTCATTTGTTTCTCTTCATTCATTTATTCATCCACTCACTCATTTTCATCACTCATTCATTCATTCATCCATCCACTCACTCATTCGTTCATCTACACTCACTCATACATTCATCTTTGTTTATCTGTTCATGCGTTTATCATTATTCATACACCTTTACTCATGTGTTTATCTTCATTCATTCATTCACTCATTCATTCATTACTTATTCATTCATATTCACTCATTCATTCATTATTTATTCATATTCACTCACTCATATATCATCTTCATTTATCCATTCATATATCATTCATTCACCTTCACTCATTTGCTTATATTCATTCATTCATCTTCACTCACTCATTCATGCAGCACATATTGATCTATCTTTTCCCATGTATAACATGAGGCTCTGTGGGGAGATGAGCCTGGTGACACCCTGCAGATGGACTGCAGGGGAAGGCATAGAGGAGCTGGAGTAGAGGGGTGGCTTCTGATCAGGAACCCTGCTTTCTAAAGAAGTGACGGGCAGTCTGCATCTGAGGGCTGGATAGAAGTAGCCATGGAAACAGTCTATCCAGTTGCACTTTCCATTTCTGAAGTTCAGTGCCTGGAATAGGGCTCACCTTTTATCTCAATGCCATTTTGTCACCAAGTGTCCTGGGAGTGGGAGTGACTCTGGGGACAGAACCCACAGCCCTGGGATCCCGAGAGAGCTGGGTCAGGAGAAAGGTTGTCCTGAAGCTGGGACCTGAGGAGGGGACAGGGCAGTCCCGGGAAGTTGCTGTGCACATCGCGCTTGTGTCTCAGCTGCTCCTTATATCTCCTCTAGGGGGCAGCGGGACTCCACCGGAGGCCTCCTCCAGCATCCCAGAGGCCCGCTGTCACTTCTCATCTTGGAATAGAGCCTCCAAGTTCCAGTTTGGCATGAAAGGTACTGTCAGCACATGCGGGTAGCAGGGCCCAGGGATGTGTGTCTCACACTGGTGTGTGTGGGACCTCCCTGGGAGACAGGTTTGCTGTCACTGTGCATCATAAGGCCTGACGGTTAAATCCACTTGGGGACACGGGTGTCCTCACAGACACAGAGGCTGTTTCCCCATCTTGGGGCTGGAAAGGAAGTCCAAGGTCACTGCTCTGTTCTGCCAGAGTCAATTGCTGAGATTGTCCCAATCCCCTCCCGCAAACGAACTCCCTTGACCCATTTGTCTCCCCTGCTCCATTCCCTGGATTGTTTGTGTGTGTGGGGGGGGGAGGTGTGTGCAGAGGTATGGGGGATACAGCCTTGGACCTAGCACATGCTAAGCAAATACTCTACCACTGAGCTAACAAGCCTAGTCCTTTTACCATTTTTTTTTTATTTTGAGATAGGGTCTCACTAGGTCTCCCATGATGGTCTTGATTTCACTCTATTGCTCAGGTTGGCTTTGAATTTCCCATCCTCCTGCCTCCGCCTCCGAGGAACTGGGATGACAGGCCTGTGCCTCCACACACAGCCTCCTCCTCCTGGCTCTTATGTGGTTGTAAAGAAATCCCCGTTGTGCTTCAGGTCAACTGTAAGGACATCTGGGACTCCCCGGCCACTCCCCCTCGAGTGGTCAGCGTGAGGAGGTGGCACAGCAAATTTGGTGACAGCTCTCAGCTAGCCATATGGTCATGGGGTGTGTCCCCCAAGCCACCTGCTCACCTGGATAGTGAGAAAGGCATCCACTTCAGGCTATCTATAAGCCTCAGTGACAGGATCCTAGACCAGGCAGAGGTTGGTGGCAGCTGTACCCTCCCTGACCACTCACCCCTGTGGCTCCTTCTTCCATGACACTTGCTGCTCGTCTCCGTGCCTCCTGTACCTCCTGGGCACAAAGACTGTCCCCACAGCTGTGCCCAAACACCTACCTGCTCTGGGCGCATGATTATAGTTAGTTAGCATCTGTGACTTGCGTGAATAGATGCATCTGGACTTGTGGTTGGAGGATAGTGGCATCCCCTGACACCCAAGGGACATCCGTACCCTCACCCCTGAACTCATAAGCTGAGGGACACTGCAGATGTCTGAACTCTCAAGATAAGAGTGATCATGGCTATGAATGCAAGAGGTGTGGTTATAGCAGGTGCATTTGGGGGCGGGGCTACAGCAGGTGCATTGGGGGCGGGGCTACAGCAGGTGCATTCGGGGGCGGGGCTACAGCAGGTGCATTCGGGGGCGGGGCTACAGCAGGTGCATTCGGGGGCGGGGCTACAGCAGGTGCATTCCGGGGCAGGGATGCAGTAAGTGCATTTGGATTGCAGGTGAGCCTGACTGTCCTTCCCTTACAAACTGTGGATCAGCTTCAGACTGGCCAATAAGGGCAGCGGCTCACAGCATGCTGTCCCCTGTGACAGACATCTGGTTTGACATTACAAAGCTTGGAGTCTCTAACCTTAGTCCTGAACCATACACTACTCCAGAGGGTCACATAAACCAAGCACTCTGGGTAAGGCTGTCTCTGTTGTCCCTGTGAGACAGTCACGGTGGTCTTCAGCATCTGTTATTTATTTTTAGGTAATCCTATAAAGTAATGAGTTTCATTGTGACATTTTTCACGCATGCTTTTCTTTTTACTCGTCATTACATTTTGCTCTTACTCCCCTCCCCCACTACCCTCTTCACCTCTCCCTCTGCCTCTCCTCTGTGGACACCAACATCTTAAGCAGTCCCAGGAAGTCAGGGAGCTGCTTTGAGCCCATTCCAAAGACAGTCAGCCAAAAACTTGTTTCCTTTAACATCCATGTGCGAGCTCAGTGAGACAGCCAACCCAGTCAAATATTAATTGTGCAACAATCGGAGTGACTGGCGGCTGGCTGCGGGTGTGGCTTAGCTTGTCAGTGCTTGTCTCGAATGCATGAAGCCCCCTTACCCCTACGAGTTTGATCCCTAGACGGCATAAACAGGTGTGGTGCCCCATGTCCAGAATCCCAGAACTGAAAGCAAGAGGATCAGGAGTTCAAAGTCATCCTTAGCTACACAGTGAGTTTGAGGTTGGCCTGGGCGGAGAGACTATGCTAGCCCAAAAAGAACAGAATAGAGGGAGTAAGGGGAGAGGCGTTGGAGGGTGTGGTCGAGGCAGCAGGTGGTGCTTTACACAAAGGCAACAAGGCAATCAAAGGGTTACAAACACACTGCTTTAGAAGGTCGCAGGAGCTGTTTGCTTGTCCTCTGAGAAGGTGAGAGGGTGAGGAAGAGAGTCACTGGGAGGGTCGCAGGAGGTAGTTCATCGGACAGATTGCTTCCCGTCTGTTCCATATAGGATGCAAAGCAAGGTGGTGATCCAGAGAGGGTGGCGAAAGAGTGAGGTAGCGAAGGGGAGGGGAGGGGAAGAGAGGGGGAGCAGAGGGCAAGGAGGAGTATCTGTAGTTTTGCAGCCTGGGACAGGCATTCGCAGCATGATAGCTTCTTTGATGAAGCTTCTGTGTAGCTTCCAGGGATGCAGGGAAGGAAGGACAGCTCATGGGGAGACTTAAGCAGCTGGGGTCATGTGACAGCCTTGAAGCCCCAGTTCCTGCTGGGAGAAGCAGAAGTTCAGGGAGGCACTGAGGTAGGGACAGCGGAGGGTCGGAGCATCACAGGTCCCAGGGGTGTGTGGATTTGGACGCTAGAGAGAACTCTGTGAGGAGCTGAGGGTCCACTGAAGATGACAGTCTGAGTGAGGTCAGCGTTTGCATTTAGAATGTCACCTGGGACCTTGTTGGAAGGTCCTCTGGCCTCTTCAGACCTCCTCCTGATGTCAGAAGGTCTAGTAGTATCTTATGAAGACTCCAAGGTGATTGGTGTACCCTGAATTGAGAGACCCCAGTGTTCTCCTCGAAGCACAGACATTCTGGATAAGAGGAAATTGAGAAACAGAGTCAGGATGTAGGAGGGACCCACCCCTCTGAAGATGGACTCGCCAAGCATCAAGCAAGAGCAGAACTGGAAAAGGTACTCAGGTGAGACTCACAACCTGCAGTGCAGAAAGGAATGGAAGACAGCCACCACCCCACCCCACCCCAGAGCCCCAGGAGCCCCGGGCCACTTCTGAGTTGGTAGAGACCTCCCCAAAGACGTCCTCGTTGTTCCAGAAACCTGTGGGTCTTCCATAGCAAGAGATGGTGTGACCACTGATCACAGGTGATTTGGGGAGGGCACTTGAGCTGCCCAGGTGTGCCCTGTGTGACCCAGGCTGCCCAGCTGTGCCCTCTGTGACCATAAGACTATCAGCCAAAGGAAGCTTATGGAGACCAGCTGTTGAGGCGCGTTGGCGGCTTAGAATATGGAGTAACCTGGAAGCCCTGTTCCAAGGGCAGCTGTCTTATCCCCTAAGGGTCTTTTCTGGAGCCTCAGGGAGGACCTCAGCCTGCTGAGCATCTCCACGAACCCCACTTCGGACTTCTGATCCCCAGGACTGTGACTGTAAATTGTTGACTCTTTAAGCGGCACTACATTGTCTACGACAGTCTCCAAGGCCTGTAGAGTGAGGATTGGGGCGGGGCGGGGCGGGGCGGACTGGGAGCCGCTGGGTCTCAGGGTCTTCTTACCATGGGTTGTAGGAGGCAGAAGGCCAAAAGCAGCATTTTAGGAAGGAAAAGGTGCAGACAGTAGGGTCTCAGGGACTCGTGAAAGGGGGAGGGAGGACTTGACAGCCTTTGAGAAGCATAAAAAGCAAAAAAATAAAAAATAAAAAAAAATGGAGTGAGACCATGAGCCTTGGGAGATGGGAGGCTATAGTGTTCAGGTAGAACACTATAGGAAGGGCCAGGGTTGTGCAGAACACCCTTTGGTACTCAGAGGCTCTGGGGGCCACTGGTCATATGGCAAGGGTAACTGGTAACTGAGAGCCTGCGTTTCTGGCAGCCCTGAGGTTTCAGGGCCAGGCCGCGGTGTCGTTATGCGGCCTGCAGTGGGCGCTGTGGAGTCCCCACAGCGGGCTGCATCGCTCACCTTCTCAATCGCACCCCCTGGGGAAGTTCCAGTTTCACATTTGTCTAGTAAACAGCAGCTGGCTGCCCGCCCTTTCTTTACCTGTCCCCTAGGAGCCTTTGAGCTACAGCAGAGAGCGCTTTACAGGCAGGAGGGCCGCAGGTGACTGCAGGCGGCCAGGAGCAGATGACGGCCTGGCAGCATGGGGACCCGAGGGAGTCACATCCTTATTGCTTTCTGCAGTGAAGGGAGCTGGCTCTTGCCAGAAAACAACCGCTGTGTAACCAGAAATGAACACACCAAGCCCCATGGGGCAGAGGGAAGGCCTCTCTTGAGATCATTGCTTGGTTTTGAAAAGTGGGTTAGATATTAGGAAGTGATTAATTTTTCTGTGGCTGTCTGCCTCTTGTGTACGTCAAAGCTGGTTATGATGTCTGTTTATTCATCCCCCTATTCCCCCATGTTCTGCGTGCTGGGCTTGGAGAGGCAGCCCTGACTGAGCCTCGGCAAGCACTGTCTGCCCTCCTCTCCTGGGACCCACAAGATGAAACAGTCAGTACAGAAGCTGATATCTAATACCCAGCATGCGGGGGCGCCTGATGTGGTACCTTGCCGCAGGGGAGGAAGAGCCAGGAGCACTTCCGGAATTAGGAAGTGAGCACTTCCGGTACTAAGAAAGGCGAACCTGACTGGGCGATGTGGTCTGAGAGCAAGGGAGGCAAGCTGTGTGAGTGGAGACTGGGAGGAGGGAAGATGGTTGAGCCTGTTGCCTGGGCTCCAGATCTAAATGCGGAAAACCCACAAGGTGCCTTGCCTATAGGCAGAAGGGGATTCGGGGTGTCTTTGAAACTTGGCCTGGCTCTGCTGTGGGCAGGATGGGTGGAAAATGTTGGGGAGAACCTGTCATCCAGGCAGATGAGGGGAGGTCTCTGGGCACTGAGAGAGAAGGCGACAAACACTTCAGAGACAGAGCCTACAGAACTTGCTGATTTGTGGGGAAATGGGACAGTGGGGGCTCACGGTGGCTGCCATATTGTCTCTTGGCAACTGTTTGGATGGTGTTGCTGCAGGCTGGTGGTGAAGAGAGGGGTGGAGACCAGGAACCAGGGACTCTCAGGCGTGTTAACTAGAAATGCCCTGTGACTGGCGCAGTGAAGTCATGCAGATGTATCCACATCTGGAATCTTCCAAAGAGGTCTGTACAGCCCTGTTCCAAAGGGGTCCTTGGAAGCCTGGCCTTTGCAACTTTGTGTCACTAGGTGCAGAGGCCCCGAAACAGAATCTTGTGGGTCTACACTGCTTCTGGTGGGACGCTTGAGGGAACTTGGCAAATTCGCCGTAGAGGTTGTGGTTTACCATCCCTCCTCAAAATCTGGCTAAGGACCAGATAGTGTGGTCCCTGCAGCACGTTTGATTGTCGTGATGCACTGTGCAGTTTCTGAGTATGCAATCTGCAGGGAAAAGGACTTTGTAAAGAAGCCGGGCTGGGGCAGCCTCCTTGGCTGTACCTCTGGGTTGGGCCATGTACACACAACCCCACTTCTGAGTGCTACCGGGAGGTGGGACAGGTGGGCTCAAGGAGGGAAAGTTCTCTCCAAACTTCATGCTTGTACCACAAAATGTCATGAGGGTTACAGGCTGGTCCCTCTGCCTCCTCCTGCCTGTGGCCTTCACTTTCAGTTACTAATGACTCTTGTGGTTCCGTCTACTTGCTGTTTGACATTCAGCCTGGTTCTGTGCTTCCTTCTGGTTTATGACCCCAAAGAGGCTGTGCTGCCGGTGTCTGTCCTACTTTCTCCCCGAAGCCTTCTGAAGCCCCAACTTGTTACCAACCCAGAGTCATATCCCCCCCCCCCAGCTCGCGATGTAAAGCTACTGCTGAAGAGGGGCTGGGGACCTCTGCAGATTGCTGTCACTCCAGGGGTTCCAGTGTGTGCTTCCTGTACATCTAGGGAGTTTTGAAAAATGGGCAGACACATTTCCAGCTCTTAGGGTCTAGCTAAAAAAACCAAACAAACCCAAACCTCTAATGTTTTTCCAGATCTCACGAATGAGCTCCAGGCTCAACAGTGAAACCCAACGTCTGTTGAGCGATGCTATAGGAAACTGATAGCAAACATAAGCCAGTGTCTATCAGGGTCCTGATACTTGGAAGGTGGCAACTATTGTTCTCGTTTTACATCAGGGGAAACTGAGGAATAGGTCAAATTTATGTTTGCCAGGAAAGCTTGCAGGGAACTGTTAAAGACATCTATTTTGAGTGGGTGTAGTCTTCTCCCTGTCCTTGGCTGATGATGCTGGCCTTCCGGAAAGATGTGGAAGGGCTTCAGAAGTGGGGAAAAGACATGGTTACAGCAAACACTGTAAGGGGGGTGCAGCCAGCTCGGGGTGTGTGCTGCTGGGCAGGTGCTGGGTGTGTGGCGGTGGAGGTGGGGGGGTTTCCTACACACCCAAGCCACGTGATTCATTCTGGAGAGCTTGTGTTTAGTGGCATTCACACCAGCTACCGGGAGCCATGTGCTTACCAGGAAACTTCTGGAATCTGGACCCTCTAGGTTGAGGGGCTCTTTGAGGGCTTCTGATCTGAGTCACTGAAGGGGACTGAGACCTCTCAGGGTAGATGCTTGCAGCCACTATGCAGCTCCCTGTCAGGGCTTGACACACCTGTCCACATGGTCCTGTTGGTTGCAGGCATCGGAAGGGGTGGAGGTGAGGTCTAGAATATTCCCAAGGGCAGATAGATCATGGTTGGGTAGAGAGAGTCCCTGAGGCACAGGCCCCAGGACTTCAGAGCACAGCTCTCAAGGGTGGATGACGTTTGAATAATATTAAGATTTTAAGAAAGAGCAATTCCTTCCACCTTTCTTGGACACTTTAACTCTGAAAGGAGAAAGGCCATTCTGAGGAGGAAGGCAGCTAGAAAGTCCTGGAATGTTCCAGAATATATGATTTTAGCTTTGATGATGACACCCCTCTCCTCCAGTAATTTTTGTTAGATGATCAAACAGAAAGCCCCCATCCTTCATCTGACTGTTTCCAAACGACTTCAGGTACTCAGGGACTTCCTGGAGGTTGGCCCAAGGCTGACCGTGACCCTAAAGAGAGGACCAGGGGCAGAGCAGAGCCTGGATGGAGAGGATGGGGCAGGTCTGAGTTGACCTTGTGACTCTGTCACTTGGGTAAGCCTTCTGAGCTGGTGTTCCTACCACACAGGGCCAACAGACTCCTCCTGAGTTTATTCTTTATGTACACAAACAAAAACCATCCTTGCTGTCTGAACCCCACTTCTAAGGTCGCTCTACCCCACCTCCCAGAAAAGCAGACACACCCAAGTTAAAGTTGCTCTCAACTGTTTATTGCTAAGCTGTCATCATATAAGCCGTATAAAAATACTTTACATATAGCAAAAAATAAACCGCATGAAACTTGAGATTAAAATTGTTTTGCATAGGAATGTGATATATTCCAGCTCCTTAGACCGTGGAGATTTTCCCAAACCCTGGTCTTCAGGCCCTGCTGGAGCAAGCTCCCGGAACCAAGGGATTGTGAGACTCCTGTGAGGGCTGAGAAATGACAGGGGGACAGGAGTTCCCTGATGTCTAGGATGCTCCCACACAATGCTCTGGCCAACCAGAATGCTGGGGCTCCTACTCACAGAGCAACAGCACTGCCTGCACCCAGTCCATCTAAAGCCTGAGAGGGCGGGGCAGGGACATTTATTCCCATCTGCCCCAGGGCTGCGTAAAGACATTAACACTTTTGACTCCGGTTCCCAGGACGTCACTGTGATCTCAGAGGGGCCTGCTCAGGGGAGCACTACTCCTGGCCCATCATTAGAGTTAGCTGTAAACAAACTGGATTAAGACAACGATGGAGGCTGTATGTCAAGGCACAGGTAAGCTGGTCCTAGGCGAAGGTGATGTTGCCTTATTTAAGCATCTGGGTGGACTGCAGGGAAGTCTCTCACTCTGCAGCTGGTATGTTTGGGTCCATGAAGGTTGATGCCCAAGCTTGGGAGACACCAGTGGTGAGGATGTGTCAGGTTCCTCTAGGCTTCCCTGCCAGCAAAGACTTCAGGAACACTCGCCCTAGCCTGGCCACCTCTGTGTCTTTTCTGAAGCGCCAAATGAACACAGTTGTTTAGTAGCCCCGCCCCCAATGGTCTGTCAATGCTAAGCCCTAGGGTGTGAAGATAAACCAACTCAGCCTCCCATAGGTTCCGAATGATAATTAAAACACATTGGCTTCCGGCCTCCCTGTGTGACGGTTGCCACCCGGCGGCTGGCCACGGCTGGTGGTGATGGATGACCAGGCTACTGCACGTGAACAAGCTATCCCAGGTCTTGGGAGGAGACCAATCACTTCATCCCTGGCTACGATGTGCTGGGGGAAAAGGCCATTCTTTGGGTGCTGCACATCGGTTATCTGTGAGGACTCTACGTGGTTGGCTCTGTCCGTATCAGCCTGCCTGTAGGATCTTGTCCGTGGAAAGACAGAGTTCTGTGGCTTTAAATCAAAACCACCAACTAAACCTTTCATGTACAATTCTCAGGGATAGCCCTGGCTTGAGGCTGAAGGAGTAGGCATCTTTCTCAAGCTAGAAAAAGATGTTCTCTCCTAACAAAGTCCCCTCCCATCCCAACCCAAGGTCCTGATAGGACCCGAGGTTGAGTCTTTGGATTTGTTTTCCGGAATGAAAAAACAAAAAACAAAACAAAACAAAAAAAAACCACTCAAGAATATACCATTTCTCTTACAGAAAATGAAGATAGAGATTTTTTTAAAAAAAAGACCCTTAAAAAGACATCTGACCATTTATAAATATGTCCTAACTCCAACGGGGGTGAGATACTTTAAGGGCAGATAAAAAGCATCAAAATACAAATAAGAAAATAAAATTTAATACCATACTAATCTGGGTGGATAGATACACTCCCCAGCAGTGGTATCTTTGTACAATCAGGAAGATCTGTGGACTTTGAAGAGAAAGTGCCACGTTTAGCAATATGGAGCTGTCGGAGTGCCACCCTAACGTCACCACGGATTTAGCAAGGACACACTTCCGCTTCCACCCCTCTGACCCACGTACACTCATCTTCACCGCTCCAGCATCTTTTCTCATTCGCTAAGATCAGACTACATCTACCCATCCTGGAAATGGGTGAGAAGCAATCACTCCCGGCGAAGTCTCCCCCTGAAGTCTGTAACTGACCAAACCTTCTCAATAGCTATCTGCCGCTCATACACCTTCTCTGGCCTGTTTGTCTGGTAACGGATGCTGTTTTCTCTCCTTGACTATTTGGGATATTTGTTTATCAGCACATTTCTGAGACTATCCCGCTAAGATAGTTTAAAGGGAAGAGCATTGTACACGTGTGCATACACACACACACACACACACACCGAGCGAGAGAGAGGAAGGTATAGGAGTCTGAGCTACCAGGAGCCCCTTTGCTGACACGAAGACTAATGGGAAATGAGTTAGCCCTTTGTCACCCTGCGGACAGTGTAGCTGAGTCACCGACTACAATTACAGGAAGGCACTTGGGTAAAACTTGGAGATATCTGAGGAAGGGCCCGATTCCCTCATGTGCAAAACGTGGCTCTCAGCCAGGGCAAGTGTGAACTAATCACTCACCAAACCCTCATCACCTTTCTCCAGAGAAGCCGGCCTTGCTCCAGTCAGAAGCTCCTGTCCGTAAAGGGCCAGCGGAAAGTTTCTTGTTTAGCAGGAAGTACTTAGAATCACAGAGGCTTAGTGCTCGACTTCTTGTGGACATTCTGGGTTCAAGAGAGAATTCTGCTCAGGTCTACACATGGGGTCGGTGGAGGGAAAGCCCATTGCTGCTGCTAGGGGAGAGACATGCTAGGTACTGCCCACAAAGCCACACTTCTCATGCTCAAGATGAACCCTGGGCACGGGGGTCTCTTCTGGAGAGCCAGCCAAGAGCTGGTCCAACTCCCAAGGGTTACTTTCAGATGACCTTGACAAGAAAGACAGGACGTAAGAAACCAACCATGGTTATTTTAGCCGCTGTGGCTTGCTTCTCGGGTCCTCTGCCTAGCAGACAAAGCTGAGAAAGTCGCTTTACAAAGATGCCCAACTGGGACATCTGGGATGAAGGGGAGGGGAGGAAACGGTCTTGCTCACATGCTTGGAAGAAATCGGTTGGAAGAAGAAGACTGCACCAGGGGAGGAAGACCTGGAGGACTGCCTGAAGTGGGCAGGGTGCGTGGAGAAGCCCACAGGACATACAGCCTGGCCTAGCAGGGCTGGATCACACTAAGGCATATGCTGGGGTGGATCCGCCCGAGTTACAGCTCGTGCGGCAGCATTTTGGAGTCTGTGGAGACTTTAACTGAATGCAGGTTAATAAACTAAACTAAAAAAGCCAGCACCTTCCCGCTTTGAGTTTGGGGCGGAGGGGGATTTCAGCCCCTTTGTTCTGTTTGGTGGCGGTCATGACAAACACCTGTAGGTTTTGACTGGGTTTGGTGATTTTAGCTCCTTTACAGTCAATGCAAGGACCCAGAAGGTTCTCCCGACTTCTGGGTGGAGGAGGTGGGGAGGGAAGCCTTCAGAAGCTCCCAACAGGCAGACTGGGCCGGATCCTACCACACGTCTGGTGTAGGCATCAAAGTTAGTGAGTAGCAGGCCGAGAGGGCTCTCAGCCCACAGCCCCCTTGGTTGGCTCTTTGAAGCGAAGGAAAACACAGCAAAGGCCTAGAAGCTAACAAACACGGACGTGTGTTATAACTTAAGGCTGAGAAGCCGGGACAGGTGGTTCCGTCAGGGCAAGGCAGTTTGGCTTTGGAAAGAGAAAATTCAAAATGAAGCTTTGCTACGGCCCAGCTGGTGCTTAGATGAGCGTCCAGTTTCAACTCCTACAGAGACCTGGGACTCTGGGGCCCAGAAGCTGGACTCTGGGGCCATGCTTTCTCTGTCTAAAGACCCGTCCCGAGAGATAGGAGCCGTGTCTGTGGACTATCACGGTTCCTCCAGCTCTCCCGCCAGCGCAGCCTTGGTGGGGCATCTCAGGCTCAGCATCCTGATGAGTTGAGAAGGAGGCTTTGATCAGCAGGCAGTTGCTTTTTGCGTCCAGTCACCGTGGACAACGGCGAAGATGCTCTTTGCGAGGCAGCAGGTTCCCAGGCTCCGACACCAACTGCCTGCACTGTGCGCACGCGCAGTGTTCCAGTCAGCGACGGCAGGAGGAGACAGAAGCGGTCCGAAGTAGAAGGCATCGCGCGATAATGGTTTCTAGGTCTGATTTCGGGAGGGAGGTCCTGAAAACTCCTTCCTGATGATTTCATTAACTAGAAGAGCGGGGAGAGAGTTTTTAAAAAGACGTGAGATGACACCCAAACCAGACATCCAATTAGATACTTTCTGCATCTTTCCTTGTGACGATGCCTACCTACGCAATGACGTATCACTGTCCCACCCAAGTCCCCCAGATGCTGGCTTATGTGGTAATGTATTCAGATCTCTCCCTTTCTGTCCTTTAGTTCACATACTTAAGCCTCTGTGGGTCTACCAAACTGCTTCTGTGATTACCGTGTCCTCAAAGCACCTTGCATGTGATACTATCACACCCGATGAGAAAACAAAACCCCTTAAACCCCCAAATTCAGGGCCCTTAAAAAAAGAGGGGGTGAGGAGTGGGGGGTTCAATAGTCATAGCTAACTGGCTGACCACTTAAGTAAAATTTCTACTTTTTTTTTTAATCAGCACAACCAGGGGTCCTCCACTGCTCAAAGATTGTGCTTTGAGGCTCCTGGAGTGGAGGGGACCTCAGAGGGGATTGGGAGCCAATCTCCTTTCCTCGTCAACACATGGTTCTAATAGGAACTGCAAGCATGGCGCCAGCCCCAGGCATGGAGAAGCGATCTAGCCTGTGCCAACTGGGCAGCTCCTCTGGGGTGTGTTTCTGAACTGGGGTGGGGAGATCCTAGCGCAGACGATCTGGCCAAAGGCTTCCCCTGGCATCCTAGAGATGAGCCGCTGGCGTCACCAGCACACACAGGAGGCTGCACAGCCAGTCCCCAGAGCAAATGCACATCTCCGGGTGCCATTTTGTCAACTGAGCCAAGCAAGGAGGGGAAGGAGATTCCTCCCGACAGCTGCCTCAGTTTCTTATCTGAGTGTTTGAGATCGAAACGGCATCGAGGGCCGAGAAACTGCCAGAGATGTTCCTCAGTCCGGGCTCTATGAGGTCTGAGGTGCTTTCTTCTGGGAGACTCTTGCCTCGGTGAGTTCGTGACACCAAGCCAACAGGGATGCTGCAGATAGGTATGGCTTTAAAGGGCAGGCTAATTCAGGTTTGTCTCTGAGCAGAGCTGGCCCTGTGCCCCCGCTGGTCTGTGACCCAGGCTCCCTGTCTCTACAGTGAGACTCACAACAGCATGCTCCTTTACCATCGTTCTATTTTCTCTTTGACATTTAACTTGCGTGCTGGAGGTGAGGTAAAGGACGTGTCATAGCGTGCAAGTACAGCCCAGAGGACAACCCGCTGATGTCTGTCCTCTCCTCCCAAGACGTGGGCCATCAAGCCTGGCTGCAAGCACCTTTACCCACCAAGCCATCTCATTGGCTGCTTTTGCTTTTTAATTTTTTTTGGGGAGGGGGATGGGTTCTTAACATGTATTCTAAGCACTCATGAAGTACACCATGCGGGCCCTGACCTGATGGGCAATTCTCCTGCCTCTGTCTCCCAAGTGCTGGGATTATAGGCACGCACCACTGTGGATTTGTAAGAGTTGCTGTGAGGGTGTTAGCTATGAGGTGGATAACAGCACTGAGCCTGGTGCATGGCACCGGACAGCTGTGAGCAGTCGTAGTCAGGAGCACACTAGACCCTCAGCGCTTTGCATGGGAAGGTTGGGCTCAGCTCAGTGTTCCTTAAGTACCTGCTGGAGTCAGGGTAGGGGTCACAATACCACTTCTGATATAACTTGATCGTGAGCCTGGCTTTACTGATATAACCATTACATGCCTCAGTTTCACAACCTATAAACTGGATCCACAAATATTACTATTTCCTCGTGCTGTGAGAGGGAAGACATCATCAAGACAATGGCCACAGTACCCAGGATAGAACAGGTATGGGCTTGCAGAACAGGTCGCCAGATGTGTCAGGTATGTTCAAGAATGAACCCTGGAACCTTAGTGTAACAAACATTTCCAAGATGTTAAGTAGCTCTGTTAACAGGTCTCGGGGGCCTGGACTCATGGTCAGCTGACTAGACCATGTGACTATAGACCACCACTACTATAGTGCTGTGTTCCAGGTACCAGCTCACTCCTTGGGGGGCCCCAAATGGGAATCGAAATGCAGACTGCCAACCCCAGTTCTGCCCCTTGCATGACTGCCAGGGCCCAGTGAGCTGGTGGCCCCACAGCCCAGGTCTGCTAAAAACAGCTGATAGGCATCGCGTTGGGCACCCTGGGCCCTCGCCACGGGTCCGCTCCTTCAGAGCAGCAGGGACCGGAAGGCTGGATAATCTCTAGCAGCCAGAGAGAGGTGTTGTTGCTTTCCCTTGAGTTGAGGTGTTTCCTACCGGCGGGAAGCTACCTTCCAAGGACATCTAGAATATTCAGCCAGCAATCCCCATTTCAGGCCTTTAACATTGAGGGCTGGTGAGCGAGGTTGCTATCTCTCTGGTGCTGGCCTGTCCGTCTAAAATCCTACTTGTCCCCCTGGCTGCAGGTGAGAACGTTCTAGAACACGTACCAAGCAGATGACGGCAATTACATTGTTCTACGTTAGGCTAAACACCTGGGCTCTGAGTTCTGAGGGACTCTGCTCAACCTCTCCATCCAGGTGTCCCCCTCGTGGGCCACTAGGGCGGGGACAGCCCTTTGAATGCAGTCCATGATGCCCACTATGACTGACTTTCTGCCCTTCATCTTCCTGTTGGGAAGGAGAGTTCCCAACTCAACCCTGTCACCACCTCCTGTCTTCTGTCCACCTTCCTCACCCTCTCCTTCATGATTTAATTCTCCTATTTCTAAAACTCCTGCTCTAGGACAATCCCCTACCCTCTTTCCAGAGTCCCTCTTAGGGCCCTGGGGTCTGTCCCTTTGTGGTGTCACTTCCTACCACTGTCTAAGCATTCATGACCCCAGCTTCCATTTTTCCAGTTCACGGCACCAGAAGCCTCTGGTCCCCCACCAGGCTGATGCCATCCCTGCCTCCTCTAAGGTTTAGATCTTCCGCCCATGCCATCTACAGCCCGGACATGAGGCTCCTCCCAGCTGGATGTACTTGTTCCCTCTCCTGCACCTTCCCTTCCTGGCAACTTGCTACTGCTGCGTGTGCCTGACCGGATCCTGTACCTAGGACATAGGAAGTACCCAGTAAGGGCATGGGAATGCAGATCTTTAAAGGGGACAGACACTTCAGGTCCCACACCAGAGTGTGCCCTCCAACGGTTACTCAGAGGTCTGATCCCCTTTATTTATCCCATAAATCCTCCGAATGTCTCCCCCCTGCTAGTTTCTTTCTCTTCCCACCTTGGGCCATGAGTCCCCGCCTGGCCCCACCCACTGTCTACATCTAACTTCCCATCTGTCCTGGTTCCATCACTTCCTGTTCCTGCCCTCACCAGAAGTCAGCATGGAATCCACGTCTCACAGACTGTGCCATGTGTAGAACTGTGTTGGGGGTGGGGGGGTGGGTATGGCTGGCTTAGACATTTTATCTACAAAAGAATGATCATTAGGGTTTTCTGAGGATGGGGGGGACTATTTTAATTCTCACCTCAGCCCTATTAACATAATCGCTCTGTGGAGGACCAGGTCTCTAACTTCAGTGTGACTTTAAGCCTGACCCCTGAGGCTGCCACCAGGAAAGATGGACAGATTTTAAGTGCATCAAAATCATTGTGGTTTTTTTTTCCAGTATTATTGACAGTCGTTCATATACAAAGAGACACTACAAACTCTAAGAACAAGAATCCATAAAAATGGCTACAGACATTAAAAGGCCCATGCCAGGGCCCCACAGATATGATTGGTAAAGGACTAGGTACTGTTTTCAGATTTGTAGGTGCTGGGTCCTCTCTCAACTATTGAGACAGCTATAGGGAAATCAACATCAATGTGTCTCAATAAAACTTTATTGACAAAACAGGATTGGGGCCAGATCAAACCTCACCACCATAGTTTGCCAATGGCAGAGAGGTAAAAGAATTTTCTTCGCCTACTTTGGGGTTCATCAGTCTGGGGAAGCCAGAGCCTCAACTAGTATTACTTAGGGATTAGCCTGGGTTAGTTTAGTGGTAAAGTTCTAGAGCAGTGACTCTCAACCTTCCTAATCCTGAGACCCTTTAATACAGTTCCTCATGTTATGGCGACCTCCAACCATAAAATTAATCCCATCGCTACTTTATACCTGTAATTTTGCTACTGTTATGAATCGTAGGCTATGAATGACATGCAGATATCTGACATGTGACCCCTGTGGGGGTCATGACCCACAGGCTGAGAGCTGCTATTCCAGGTGGTAGAGTGGAGTGTCTGAGGGATCTATCTATCAGAACATCTTCCTGCTGGCCTCCCATCTTTAACAGAGCACCAGGCTCTTAAAGCTTCAGCTAGCAGATGGAAGGTCACCCCCATGTGGAGGTGCAAGACAAGGGAGTCTCGGTGGCCCTGACTACAGCCCATCCCCTCAGCTAGTGGCTCTGGGATGGTACCTACAAGAAGGAACAGGGAGACCCCTCTGCTTCTATCCCAGATCTCTGTTTTCTACCATCAGGTCAAACTGTAGCCAGGGAGCCCCTCCTGCAGCCAGGGCAGGAAGCTAGAGGCTGTATTCTGGGTCTGGCATGCCCCCTGGCCCCAAGTGGCTCCTCAGCTGTGCCCAGGAGGAAGGGGAAGCTCCCGAGGGAGTCTTCTCTAGAGCCAAGGCAAAGAGCTCTTGTCCTGAAGTACCAGCCTTCCCTGTCACTCACAACCCAGAGCTTGGGGACATAGATCTGGGACTGACTTTCTGCAGAAATGTCCTTGCACCTTTTCTTAGCGCCCCTTCCTGGGTTCCAGATGCCTAAGACCCCTAGAGAACTTTCTAGAACATAGCCAGGCCATCCACACAGGCTCAGCAGGAAGGACGGAATCCGTGATAGGTCAAGGGTCAGACCGAGTGCTGGGGTCAGAGGGGTCAGAGGGAGGCTGGCGGTTGGATTGTTTGCCAAGTTCCCAGGCTCAAGGAGCACCATGCACCCCGAGGGCCTCGTCGCTCTCAGTGCAACACATCTCCAGTTTTTAACAGCCCGATTCCCGGGCCATGGCAGAGGCTCGTCTGGGGATGTCTGGTATGGTGAATGCTCTTAACCACAACAGTTTGAATCCCTGTTGTTGGATGGGGTGAGCACCCCGTCTTCCCATAAAGGGTTCACTGTAGCGTTAGGATGCCTTTATCCCTCGTCGTCAGGGACGTGGGGGTCTGAGCTGCCGGCTCATCCGTGGGCTTTTACTCACTGGTTCTGGTTTTGTTGTTGTTTAGCTTTTTCAAGATAAGTTTCTCTGCGTAACCCTGGCTGTCCTGAAACTCACTCCGTAGACCAGGCTGGCCCCTGCGTCCCCAGTGCTGGGATTAAAGGCGTGTCCCACCACCACCTAGCTTCTTCACTGCATTTGATTTCAGTGTGACTCTGCCAGGACATCCGGACCTTGCCTGAGAGGTAAAGGGGTTGCCCTCACTGACAAAAAGAAATGGAAGCCGGCCACGGCCCAGCACCCCAATAGTGCCAACTTAACCACCACCGGCCCAGAGACCCCAGTGGTACCAGCTGTGACACCTGGCTGACCACATAGCAAGGGCACAGGAAAGTCAACTTTCACCTTAACCCATGGGGACTATATCAGAGAGCCTACCACGCTTGCCCCAGCCAGTCTGATTCGGTCACCTGACCCTTCTATGCAGCCCCAGAGGTCAGAACCTGTGAAGATGGGTGGAGAGAGTGGGGAGCCAAGCAAGGGCATTGCGTACTCTGGGAAAGCCACACTCTCGCTCCCGGTCACAGGTCAGGTCAGTGCACATTAGCAATAACTTAAAGGGCCAAACCCTTAAGCCAGGGCTAACATGAAACATTTCCTGGCTGGCGTCCTAGGGCTTCTACATAAGTCAGAGCCCACGCTCCTGGAAGAAAGCTGAGTGCGCCCAGCACTGTCTTAGAACGACTGGCCCTGAAGGCCACTCCTGTAGGGTACGGGGGTCCCCCAGGACAGCATGCAAACCCCTGCGTCCACCCCACCCCACCCCCACCTCACAGACTGAGAATCTTGGAGGTGTCCCACCCTCGAGAGAGTAGGGATGGGAGTGTCCAGGACAGTTGGCCAATGAAAAAAAGAGGGTCTTGAGGTTGGCACATCCTCTGTGACTGAGCAGTGAGCTGGGGGTCAGAAAGCACAGCTGGAGACCCCAGGGAGAAGTAGAAGAATCATTACCTTTCACTTTGATTTCTCGGATCAAAGACCAGTCACTGGGTCTCATAATATGTTTTGTATCCAGCTAAGGTGTGTGTCTATCAACTCTGAAAGAGACGTGCAAAACCGTTTTTGAGAAGAAAAGGAAAAGTTACCTTTGAATTCTATCATGCTTCCTGTTTGTTTCCAGCTACACAACCCAGGACGGAACCTCACCCCTGGACTGGAGTTTCAGGCCGGTTCTGATTTATCTTAACTTCCAGGCCTAGATGAACCCAGCCACTGAGCTCAGTAGCACTGAGACAGGGGTGCAAAGAGGGGGTGGCGGTCCCTGAGGTAAAATACTTCAGCAAGATGAGGGGTCGGGCATGCCTCTAAGCAATACTGAAGGCTTCTCGCCAGTCCCTAGGGCCTGTCACAGAGATGAAATAAAACTGACTTCCTCTAGAGCCTAGACAAAAAGAATCCCAGGAGGGAACCATCTACTGTGACATCCTTCCAGAGATAGAACCTCAGAGATCAAACATACATTCCTAAAAAGTCCCCCGAAGTTGCTCTCTCCAAAGCAGTTTGCCCCTCAGAGCAGTGGAGACCCCCAAGGAGGACGGGAACTTGTTCAGGGGTCTGTGTTTATTTTAATCCCAGCTGTTGTGTTCTCTCTCACTCAAGCTTTCAGGGCACCCGGGCTTTCCTGTCCCCTCTGGAGGGTTCACATAGGCCTGAGGCCCCTTTGAAACAAAGAACTGTGGGTTCTCTGAGGTCTTTTGTTTCTGGGAGTTGGGGGGATCCCCTTCCCCTGCTGAACTGGAATCCACTCTCCAGGAGAATTGGGACTCCCCAGGGGGCCTCATCCAAGGGGAGGGAGGTTCTTTTCAGCTTTTACAAGCCAGGCCTGAACTTCCAATGGGGTGAGGTTGGTTCCCAGCAGACCTGGGACTGTGGGGCTTATTTGCTCGCATGGTGCAGTAATCGATGTGGGGACCCTGCCTCTCTCCATCTCTCTTGAGACACAGATGGCTGCTATCCAGTGTTTGAGGCAGCTGTGGCTGGCTTTCCCTGTCTGCTCTGTGATAGCTCCCCACAGAATCCAAAGCAGGTGTTATCAGACCATTCCTTTTGGTGTTAAAACATAATCCTTCCTCCAGTGGCCACATCAGCGGTTTTAAGCTCAGGTCAGCACCCCTGAACGCAACACTTAAGATGTCTTCTGCATAGCTCAAACTTTACACGGCTTCAAAGCAGTGTCTGAATCTTCTAATTGCCTCCATAGACTTAAAAGCTGGTACCTCTCCAATTCCGACTCCCCACATTCCCAGTGTACTCCTGGTACCTCTCCAATCCCGACTCTCCACATTCCCAGTGTACTCCTGGTACCTCTCCAATCCCGAATCCCCACATTCCCAGTGTACTCTGTTTCTGTTTTGATTTACTTTTTTTCTTTTGAGACTGGGCCATATGCCTCCTAGTCTGGCTTCTAGTATGTAGCTAAGAATGACCTCAAACTTCTGATCTGCCTACAGTGAGATTACAGGCATGTACCAGCCTGTCTGCTTATATGTGGTACCAAACCCAGGGCTTGCTAGGCGGGTACATTACCAGCATATCACCCTTGTTCTCACTGTGGGAGGTGCAGATGGGAACCCTTGGCGCTTGCTGACCTCTGCCTACAGCTTACATTTCACTCGCCACAAATGTTCCTAGGTCTGCCCTGGAACAGACTGTCATTACCTGGCCTAGGCTTCCAAATTAGGTCCCCGCCCGTCAGCAAGAGGACACCTCCTCCCCCACCACTTGCTGTTCCCTTAAAAAACAGGTTAGAGATGCCACACGGCTAAGGGTTTCAATGTGTCCCCATAACACCAAGCTAAGCGGCCCCGAGGGGAAAATGCTGTTACACACGTGGATTCAAGACCGAACCACTTAGTGCTGAAGTCTGGAGGTCCGGCTTGCTTGCCCTGCCTACAAGGACTCAAAAGCTGGTCCCAAAGAAGGGGAGCCTGTACCTCAAAAAAGGCAGTGCCCCTCACAGAGGTTTGTGTGAGTTGAGGTGAGGCTTCCTGTTAGTGATAAGATTTCTCAGCTGCACTTGGTGAAAGCCAGAGGCGTGAAGCCAGAGGCGGAACCTCTCTTGGTCTGATGCCTCCAACTCAAGTTGGGTCTTTGACTCCAACCACCCATCCCTCTGTGCTGGTGAGGTGCGGGCAGCCTCAGCTGCAGCCTCTCACCTGGCTCGATGACATTTGGTGGGACCCCTGTTCTTAGGCCAAGTTGTTGAGGCCAAGAAAGGAAGGCTTGCCCCAACAAAACCACGGCATGGCCCAACCCCTACAGCTCCACCAACCTTCCTCTGGGATCTACACACCAGCTCTGGTTCCAAGGAGCCCCCTTTGGGGTTTGATCCAGAGGCTGAAAACCCCTTCACCCCATACTCCTGAACTGGGAAGCCTGCCAGCCAGGAGCCAGCCCCAGGGACTCCCATTTAGGGCTCCCCAAATTTGGACGACCTTCAGGATACCCCGAGTAAGGATGCCGACTAGCTCTTGGAAGCTTCTGGAATGAGAGCACCGTGGCTCTTCATAGGGTCTCTCATGGAGCCTCAGTTTCCCCAACTGTGCAACAGCAATATGGACAGCTCTTTGGCATGAGCTGTGCTTAGCAATGCCATCTACAGTCTCCTCATAAAGAGGAAAATGGGGTCTGGGACCCTCTGAAAACTAAGCCTACCATTCTGTCTCCCTGCATGTCCCAACAGGAAGTAGGCACTGCAGACCCCTTTGAGGGTTCTGGCTAGTTCCTGGGAAAACGGAGACGGACGTCAAGAGGCATTGTGTAAGAGCTCCATGCTACTCGGGCTATCTCCCCAAAGCCATTGGTCTTAGAATCCCTGCCCAATTCAGGGGCCTCCTACAAGACTACAGCTGGAAGACTAACCAGGACACTCCACTCCTACCCACGAGCGCTGTGGATCAGACAGTGAAGAACTGATTTGCTTAAGCTACAGTGGTTCCCATGAAACGCACAGAGAGTCAAGGATCCATCATTTGGCCAGCCTCCTGACTCCTCAGGTCACAGACACACCAGTGGAAGAAGTCCCAGCACGGGTGGGAAGGTGCTGTGTATGTGTGAGCGGTGGAGCCAAAGGGGAACAGAAGCAGGTTGAGAGAGCATGCTCGGTCTGATGGCTCTGACATCCCAGAGGGTCAGGAAGAGAGCCTGCTCTCAGGACATTCAGATGTCCGCACACACCAGGAAGTGCAGCCTCTCTGTCAAGTCAAGACCCGGGCTGAGTTCACCCCTCAGCTGGGCTCTAACCCCCCAGCTCAGCAGAATGGCTCTTGTCAATCAAGTGACCACGCGGAGGCTTCTGCGGCAAGCATAGCATAGGCTGTTGAACAGAGCAGCATGTCAGCTCCTCCCCCTTCCCGCCGGCTCCTCCCCACTCCCGTCAGCTCCTCCCCCTTCCCGCCGGCTCCTCCCCACTCCCGTCAGCTCCTCCCCCATCCCGCCGGCTCCTCCCCACTCCCGTCAGCTCCTCCCCCTTCCCGCCGGCTGGCGACCCACCCCACACACTCTTCAAGGACTGCCACATCTTCACTGCCTTGACATCGGGGCTATGATGCAAGGTGCAGGGTGTGTGAGCCCAAGTTCAGGAAACGGCCATCTAAACCCACAGAGCGGCTACGACCACGAACGAGATGAACTCAGAGCTAACTGGGAAGCCATGATTCTCGCTGGGGTTGAAAGGCTTAGTCAGGGTCTCAATTTCTGAGATTGCACGGGGTGGGATTGGGGCCGGAGGCGGGCAGCTCAGGCCTCCCTCCGGGGTAGCAGGTGGGAACAGAGGCAGTAAGCCCCTGACCTCACATCACAGATCGCACAGGGTCCCCCCTCTGTGGTTGAGATCCCCAACTCCTGACCCAGCCTCTAGAGACCTTACTATCATATGCCAAGTGACTGAGTAGTTTCTGACCCTCCCTACACACACACACACACTCACACACACACACACACACACACACACACACACACACACACACACACACAGTAGTCTTAGTTACTACCTCCAATGCCTTGGTAAACCTGCTTCCTCTGCAGACCCCTGGGCTATGCTATGCTTCCCGGTACCACGTCTGCTCTATGCTCTGGGCATTTAAAGTCTTCCCTTTACCACAGGCTACTCCAGGCACAGGTGCCTCCCTCCTACATTCCGGATCCATTACCTGCCTGGAAAGAAGCCCCACAGGATTCACACAAGGCCTAGGCCCTGTCTTAAGTCTCCTCTAGTAACAGCTATTGGCCCAGTCCTGGTACTTACGCCTCAGAGGCTGTGTGTGTCTGTGATTCAGACACAGCCTTCAAACGGTTCATCCACTCAGTCCCACCCTCCTCCTGAGAACAAACTCACTCTGACCCTCAGGTTTGTATTGTGAGCTGTTAACCCTTGTGTGGTGGCCCTGCAGTCTGGGGATGAAGTTGAGGGACTGAGACCCTCCCTAGCATGCACATGGAACCCTAGGTTCCATGCCAAGCCTCACAAAATCCAAGATGAGGTGGACGTGAGGGAGCAGTGCCTTCCCGAGAGACCCCAGGGGCGGTCTGTATGTCTGTCTCACAGATAAGGAAGGCTTAGCTGTAAACCAAACAGAGCCCCAGCAAAGAGCCTGTCCACGCTACCCTGATCATGGGCATTCAGCCTCAGAACTGTGAGGGGAGAGATGCCTGCGAGATCTTGTTACACAGCCTTAGTGACTGTGGCTGTCTCAAGAGGCCCACTTTACCAAAGTAATTCCTCCACAACATCCCGAGCCGCGCTCACTGGCAGGCTTTGAAGTTAAGAGACTGCCTGCCAGGACCACAGGGCTAGCCTGTGGCAGACTTTACCCAGCATGCCCAGGACCACAGGGCTAGCCTGTGGCAGGCTTTATCCAATCTACCCAGGACCACAGGGCTAGCCTGTGGCAGGCTTTATCCAATCTATCCAGGAGCACAGGGCTAGCCTGTGGCAGGCTTTACCCAAAGGGCAGATACGGCCACCAGCTCGGCCTTGCTTGTGTGCATTCTTGCCCATCGTTCTCAGCTCCTGGCATCCTCACTGGCCTCCGGCTCTCTCCAGCTAGCAGCCTTACGTCCTTTCATGGGCCTGTTCTGGGCCACTTCTATAAAGGTGACAACAGGCATTCCCAACTTCCGGCTTTTGGAGGGCACTGGTGGTGGCTAAGACCCAGCTAATATGTCATAGGCGTTGAGGCAAAAGAAAAAAAAAGCCTATTTTCGGAGCCTCAAGTCTCAGTTTCCTTATCTGTAATATGGAAACCACTGGAGAAGATGGCCAGCTCTCGGCCTACATCCATCCTACAGCCACATGGTCCTCTTTCTGCTTCTAAGGACCTTCCCCTTAGGAGTATCTGTATCTTCAGAATGGGAGGGTCCAAAGTACAAATCACATCCTGTCCCCACAGGCCTTCCCTGCCCCCACGGAGTGCCAGCTGCCTCAGGCCGACCACGTGTGGACTAAAATTCTGACCCACCCAAGTGCTGCAAAACACAGGCCTCAGGAAGCCAGCTCCAGCAGCAGTCAGCACCCAGACAACTTACTTGCAAGGCCTCAGGGCTTCTGAGAAAAATGCCTGTTCCAAACTGTCCCCAGCTCTCAGGATGAGTAAACGTAGCAGCTCTGAGCCTCTGATTTCAACTGAGAGGCAGAGGTGCTAGCCAGACAAGGGCTGCCGGGTGGGGGTGGGCAGAGCAGTTTGCACCAAGCCCCAAGGTGGTGAAGGAACCAGCTACCTTCAGCAGTACCCCAGAGAGAGATGCTCAGTCTGTAAGATGCAAGCAACACAGGACAGTGGTGTGGGGCCTGATCCCAGCATCCTCGTCTCTGACCCATGCCAACCTGGCACCTCCACTGGGCAATGTTTTCAATTAGTTAGAGCTCTGTCAAGGAGCCTGAGGAGGAGGAGCAGGGCTGTGTGTCAGGGATGCGGAGGAGATGCCACCCTAGAGATGAGTGGCTGGCCAGTCTAGACACCTTTGGAGTATCTAGAGAACTATGGCATAAGGGTCTTAGACAGGTCTCATCCTTGGACATTTGTCATCCCACCTTGTCCCATCTGAGACATATTAGCAGGAACCAGTATGCACAGACACCTGGCTTTGTATGCCTCGGAGCAAAACCCTGGGCACACGGCTAGTAACACAGCCTTCCTAAAGAGTTCATGATCTAAGGTTGACCTAATACTCAGTGTAGTTCTGGGGCCCCAAGAGCTGCCTTCCTGGGGGGATCCAGAAGACACAAGAAAGCCAGCTGGTTCCCAAACCCACAAGTGGTCTAACAAGTCACCACAGCTCCCATGATGCTCCATGTCTCACGGCCCATAAACAGACCCTGTCAGCTGACACAAGCGTAGAATGGCTAGACGGAAACTAACCTAATGGCCAAGGCCCATGGAGAGCCCTGCCTTGGGGTGAGGAAGCCACTGATAGTCCCTGTGGGTCACTGGTCCATGGGGAAGATTGCATATCTCAGCAGATGGGACTGTGAGCAATGAACTCAGAAAACCATGGTCCCAGATGCCAACCCCAAGTAGAACTGTGCAGGATGATGTGAGGGTTCCTGTGCCTGGAAGGTGACACAGTGGAGTCTCAGTGATGTGAAAGGAGAGAGACCAACCCCTTCAATGGCCCTTAAACTTGAGCTCAGGACCACTGGTGTGCTGTAAAAGGTCAACCTGAGACCCAACAGTATTGATCCTGCAGGATATGGTGGGGCCCTGAATATCTTTCAACCTTTGGGTAACAGCATAGAGGAGATTAACCAGAGTCCCATTAAGTGCAGACTTCTCAGAAATGAATTCAGCTAAAGAGAACCCAAAACTGTTCACCAAAAGACACCATTTACCACACACCCATGGAAAGGTATGAGGCTGGAGGGATGGCTTCCTGGTTAAGAGTATATACTACTCTTCCGGAAGACCAGAGTTTGGTTCCTGGTACCCACTTTGGGCATCTCATAATCTCCTGTAACTCCATCTCCAGAGAATCTGACGCCCTCTTCTGGCTCCTGTGAGCACCTGCACTCATGCGCATCTACCCAACATAGACAAGTCCAGTGGTAAGAAACAGAAGGGGGTATCGGTGGCCACCGTGACAGGGGAGAGCAGGGAGTGACTTGTGTCAGTGACATAACCACATCACTGCACACCCCGAAACCTAACCAACTCCACAGGCAGGTCTCACCTGAGAAAGAATTCTGGGTACATATGCCAAGAGGAGAAGGCCATTTCAGACAGTGCTGTCTCTAACAGCAAGGAGAAACATCTGGAAACAGCAGCAAGATGGATGAGTAAGCGGTGTGGCGGAATACTACACAGCAGACATACGGGAGGGAAATCAAGCAAAGTCCAGGAAACTGCATAGAGAGGTTGCTTTCCGGGAGGGCTCTCGGGCCCCAAAACCAAGCGGACTGTTCAGATGACTGTTCAGAAACAAAAGGAAACCACCAGCATGGAATTCAGGGTAGTACCTATGTGTCTGGAGTGAGGGCGTGTTTAGGAGAACATGCTGAGTTCAAAGCACCATGCCTGCTAGAGTCCCGGTAGCTGTGCCTCTGATGAGGCAGCCTCAGTCCAGTCACAGCTGAATCAGAACCAACAGCTCACTGACAATACCACACGCAGACCCTCCTGTGAGGGGCAAAGCCCGAACCATGGAACATCATACACAGCACAAGGACCTCTCAGAGCGAGAGACGTCACCGGGAGGGGGCAGGGCAGGACGACATAGAAAGCGACCGGACACCAAGCTGGCCAGTCTCGGTTCTCTCCTTGGACCCAGGATGACATACACATCACACACACACCACCACTGTAGCTAACACGTAATCTATAAAGTGTCTATCCTCGAGTATTTATTATAAATGTTTTATCTATAACGAGCATTTATAGAGCAATCGAAACTGTGAGCACTGCATTTTATATCATTAAACATTTCCCACACTTGAGAACGTCAATGGTAAACGGTACAAGGGAGTTTTTTGGTTTTTGGGTTTTTTGTAAAGTTCTTATTTTTTGGGAGACTGGGTCAGGTAGCCCATGTTAGCCTTGGGCTCCCTATGTAAGCCAGTGATGATGCTGAACTCATAATCCTCCTGCTTCCACCACACCAGGGCTGCTGGGATTGCAGAAACCCAGGATCTCCAACACTGTTAACTGAGCCATATCCCCAGGCTCCTTTGGAGAGACATGACTGAGCCAGTTACAACCAGTTAGCCTCCTTTAAACCATTAGAGGGGCTCAGAGGTCAGAATGACTCTGGTTTAAATTTGTACTCTAGGAGTATCAATAGGTCGTATGCAATTATGTAATTTCGGTTCTTATAATATTTGTATTGTTGATATAGCTGGTAGAATGTGCAAGGCTCAGTCTGCACATAGGACTCTTTTCTGCCTAAAGCCTCCGGCACATTGCTCCACACAGGAAGAGAGGGTAGGAAGTCCTTATTTAGACCTAACCGATGACAGGGACAAAAAGACCTGCTCAAATCGGCCATTCAAACCTTAAAACATCAGTTATGGTAAGGCCATGAGTTCATAATGGCTCCAAATAAATCACGCACAAACAGCCCTAACTGGTCACCAAGGAAGCATTAACAAATTGACCTATGATTTTTTTAAATGGTAAATAATGGGGAAGAATTGGGGCATTCATCCAGCTTCCCCATCTATCTGAATTCTCCCATTGTGGGCCCAGGGAAGTTTCCCTTTATAGATGTTTTCCAGTTCACAGGAGAGGAAGGGATGGCTAGATGGGCAGAGAGGTCACCCAGCGCAGTTAATCAGGGAGTTTGTGGAGGGAGGCATTCCCTAGCAAGTGCTCCTAACCTCCGAGGATAAAGGCCACCTGAAGCCACCCTTCCCCCACATACACACACACACACATGCACCACTTCCTGTGAGCTAGTCTTTCAAATACTTGGAAGTCTGACTGTCACACCTCTCAAATGGCCGTTAACATACCAGGCATCAGAGGCAGAGGACCCAGGCCGATAAGGTTGAAAGAAACCAGGCCAGGAGAAGTTCCCCAGGACAAACCATCAAGTTTCTGTTTCTTGCAGTAAAAGTGGTTAAATACCTGCTGTGATGAGCTCATCCGTGTGAGACATTTGGGGGTTATTTAGTACATAGAAGCAACAGAGCAGTAAGGCGAACTTAGAACCGGGGCAGCCACTCTCAGGCTGATTCCAATGCAAACCCAGGATAACATCATCACAGTAAACAAGACAGGCTGGGAGCTGGCTCGGCAGTAAGGGCTTGCGGCTAAAGCGTGAGGAGACAGAACTCAGGCAAATAGTTGGGATCTGTGGGACCTGCAGGATCTGTGGGACCTGCCGGGCTGTGTACCAAGAATCCCCGTCCTGGGAAGATAGGTGGATCCTTAGGGTTTACTGACCAGTCAGATCAGTGAGTTCCAGGCTCAGTGAGAGACACTGCCTCAAAATAATAAGGTGACAAGTGAAAGAGAAGACTCAGTGTTGACCCTCTGACCTCCACAGATACAAGTGCACATGTATACATACACATGTACACATGCATGCACACATACATACATGTACACACACACACACACATATACACACACATACACATGCATACACGCATGCACAGAGAGAGAGAGAGACACAGAGAGACAGACAGACAGACAGACAGAGACTTTTAAAAGTCTTACCCACTTAAAGGTCCCCCAAGCACGAGGGAGAAGAAGACAGGCTAGGGGAGGCTGAGAGAGCTGTCCCAGGTTCCCACCTGTGCAGGCCATGCCTTAGCAGCCACAAAGATCAATTATGCTTCTGAAGGGAATCTCATATTAAATGCCTTTGGTCTCCATGGGAACGGGACCAAGGCCAGCCAAGCACAGGAAGGCCAATAGATGGTCTGATGCTGAGTGACCCAGACCCCAGTCTGCCACCGTGATGCAGGAGAGGCTGTATCCTCAGGCGGCCACTATGCCTAGGGCCTGCCTGCCGTGACTCTGACTCCTGACGACTGCTGAGTTGGAATGCAGGCCTACATAGCCAGAGCCTTTGCTTTCTAGATTCTTTAGTGCTGGCATCTATTCTAAATATTTTTTTTTAAAAAAACAACACTGTATGGGTGGGCCATACAGTGAGCACCAGCCCCCTCAGTGAGCACCAGCCCCTGCAGTGAGCACCAGCCATTGCAGTGAGCACCAGCCCCCGCAGTGAGCACCAGCCCCTGTAGTGAGCACCAGCACCAGCAGTGAGCACCAGCCCTGCAGTGAGCACCAGCCCCAACAGTGAGCACCAGCCCCCTCAGTGAGCACCAGCCCCTGCAGTGAGCACCAGCCATTGCAGTGAGCACCAGCCCTGCAGTGAGCACCAGCCCCTGCAGTGAGCACCAGCCATTGCAGTGAGCACCAGCCCCCGCAGTGAGCACCAGCCCCCGCAGTGAGCACAAGCCCCCCCTGCAGTGAGCACCAGCCCTGCAGTGAGCACCAGCCCCAGCAGTGAGCACCAGCCCCCTCAGTGAGCACCAGCCCCCGCAGTGAGCACCAGCCATTGCAGTGAGCACCAGCCCCTGCAGTGAGCACCAGCCCCCGCAGTGAGCACCAGCCCCCGCAGTGAGCACCAGCCCCCCCTGCAGTGAGCACCAGCCATTGCAGTGAGCACCAGCCCCCGCAGTGAGCACCAGCCATTGCAGTGAGCACCAGCCCCCGCAGTGAGCACCAGCCATTGCAGTGAGCACCAGCCCCCGCAGTGAGCACCAGCCATTGCAGTGAGCACCAGCCCCTGCAGTGAGCACCAGCCCCCGCAGTGAGCACCAGCCCCTGCAGTGAGCACCAGCCATTGCAGTGAGCACCAGCCCCTGCAGTGAGCACCAGCCACTGGACATTTCACAGGCACCCCACCACTATTAGTTTATGCAACAGAACGCCCATTTGTGCAGACTTGGAAAAACAGCAAGCAGGAGTGTCCTTCCAGTCTCTCTGGGACAGCAGAATCACAGGGCCACAGAGGAAACCTATTTGTTAGTTCACAGCAGGCAATTTAGTGCAAAGTGCCTGCAAGCAACCGTCCGCCATAGGCCGGAGCTGGATGCCCACACTGGCTGCAACATGACCCAGGGGCTCTCTGCTCTGCTCGCCTGCCCAGGGATCTAGTTTCAGAGCAGTGTAGAGGACAAAATAGACATCGGCCCAAGAGGGCAAGCTTTGTGGCTAAGGACCAGAACAGACACCCCTCTCGCCCAACCTAGAGTGTCTTCCCCTCCAGCCCCAGACAGAACAGACAGACGGATGGGCAAAGCAGGCCCTGCTCTTCGTTTATAAACAGCCCCAAGGTGACTGGATCCCCAGATCAATAAAAAATTTAAGAGGTGTCAAAAACACCGTGGGAAGGAGCCAAGTTGATGGTTTAATCATTTCCCAAGACCCAGGCCCTTCTCCAGGTGCTAAAACCAAGTCAAAGGCATCCAGGGTAAGAAACAAGTCCAAGAGGATGGAAGAGCATAAAACCCGAAGGCTAAACCCCATCAGCAGCTCTGTGGGATGGAGGGAGAAAAGGCTACAAACCCTTCACAAAAGAGGCATGGGGTGGGAGTTAGTGCCCTGGGAAAACAGAACTCCGCCTAGCTGTCCGCAATGTATTTACTAACGGGGGAGAAAGAACAGAGACAGCATAGAAGGGAGATGCCGGCCAGTCGGTTCCTAGCCTTCAGCCGCTAACTTGCTTGTGGGAGGGTTTGCTTTTCCATAGAGCGGTAGGCTAGAGCTAGAGGAGGTATTTGAGGGGAATAAATGGGTGTTTATATATTACATACGCGCACAAGATTACTTTAGGTGTGCCCTGGGAGATGCGGGCCCATTACGGTCTGCAGCACCACCCCAGCTTCTCCTGGAGTTGCCGTAGCATCTGTCCTGATCCGAGTGAGGTGCCGCGTGGGTCCTGCGCATGCGTGCTCACCAAGGCCCTTCTGCCTCTGTCCTAATGGGAACTGAAGCGTCTACGGAGGCCGCTGGGACATTTGTCAAATGCTGAGCTACCCAGCTACCCGTTTCTCTTGCTAAACCAACCCGCTTTGCCCGCTGTGGTTGCGGGGGGGGGGGGGAGAGGGAGGCGGCAGAGCCGCGTGACATAATGAAAGACTGGCGTGTACTGGCCAAAGGCCATTTTGGTTCTCCATGCTGGGCACTGGGTTCTCCATGCTGGGTGCTCATGGAGGACCTGTTACTCTAGCATAAAGGCCAAGGGGGCAGCCATTCTGGGACAGACTTTCTGTCTTGGGGTCTCTTGACCTCCAAAGCCAAGGGCCCATCCTCTGAAAACACCTGCCCTGCAGAATGCCTGAGGCTGGCAGCAATGACTGGAAGGTGGCTTTGTCATGCGAGCCAGCAGCAGGGAGCACAGCCGCAGGGAGCACAGCAGCAGGGACACACAGAGAACATTCTAGAAGGTCTAAGTGGCACAATGGTAGGGAGGGGTAGGGTGGAGGTGCGCCGAGAGACAGAGCTGAGTCACTGCAGGGAAAGGAGACATTCAGACCCACCTTGAGCTCAGGTAATTGATCTGCAAACAGTAGCCCTGGCCAGTTCTGTGGGTTTGTCTGTGCACCGGTGGGGGTTTTCTGAACCTGGGGACTTTCTAAGGAGCCTTTTCTGAATTGACAAGAGGAAGCCTGGTAGGATGAGGGGGATTCAGGCTGAGTCAACTCAAGGGTCTTTTTTTCAAAGCCCAGCTTCTCTCGATGATATCGGCATGGCCCAGAGGATACTGGGATAAAGACCATGCTACAGCTGCTGCTGCTGCTGCTGCTGCTGATGATGATGATGATGATGATGGGGGTGGGGGTGGGGCAGAAGGATCTGACCGATGTGACTAACTGCTTACTATGCTTGTGGATCCCCGTCAGAGACCTTATAGGGGGCTGTGGGAATGGCTCAGTGGGTAATGAATGCACGTTCAGTGCAAGCATGAAGGCCGGACTTCAGGTCCCCAGGCCCCATGTAACCTGGAGACAATACTGCATGCCTGTGATCCCAGCACTCCGGAGGCGAGGGGGAAGGCGGAGACAGAAGAACTCCCAGGAGCTTGCAGGCAGGTGGCCCAGATACACAGCTGAGAACAACAGACCCTGTCTCTGGTAAGGTAGAAGGTGAGGATGGGCACCCAAGGATGACCTCTGACCTCCACACACATAGTATACACACATGCGTACACACACACACACACACACACACACACACACACACACACACACACACCTTACTGGGAAGCTCCAATGTTTCTTTTTCCAATCACCTTGAGACTTGGAGACTATTTTCACCAAAATGGGGGTACTGAGGCCAGACACCCAGGAAGGAAACCCCACCAGAACCTCTAGCCCCAACAGGCCCCAAACTGAGCTAAGACTCACAAGCCAGAACTGGGCCTGCTTGCCGTGGGATAAGTGTATAAGGCTCCCTGTCCTCCATGCTCAGGGCAGAGAATGATCTTCCAGTGTCTGTGCGCAGGGAATGTATGCTGCTCCTTCTGCGGAAGGTAAGGAACAGGTCAGCATCTGTTCTCGGCCACACGCAGAGTCCCCAGGACAGAAGTTCCCAGGGTGAATGACACTGTCCCCAAGGCACTGGGATTAATTCTTTACAAGGAAAGGAGTGAAAAAAACCCTTTACATATTGCAGGTCCCCAAAGCCAGCAGAGGGCTGTGGAACATAAACACGGTCTGTTTACGATGCCCGTATCCCATGGCTCAGTGACTAAGAAAACAACGTAAAAAGTGGAAAGGAGTATAGTTCAGTGGAAGACCGCTGGCCTGGCATGCACAAGGCTCTGCGTTCAAACCCAGCACCCAGTCCCATACACAAAGCATTGTGCAAAGATTCAGGCTGTAATTTCAGGGTGACCCACTTGTACACTTGATTTGGGGGTTGGCAATAATACAGTCCGATATTTAAATGGAGTGGGAAATACTCAGTTTTCATCCCGCCGACGCCTCCCGTCCATGCATTTCCTATGAAGAAGGAGAGCTGAAGTGGCTTTCAAATGGGTGTTTCCCATACCAGGAGACTCTTTCTCACATGTATGCACAGCGTAGGCTGTCCCCACAGGTCACCTCTAGGTTCCAGGCAGCCCCAGACCACATCCTCTCTCCCCAAGAGGGAGAAAGACATCAAGGGTGTCTGTTGAGTTGGGCCCCAGCTCCTTCTGCCTCCACAGTCTCCTTCCTGTGGCTAAGACCCAAGGGCATGCCCACGTCCCCAGGGTCTGCGGTGGGCTTGGTGGTGAGCTGGCCTGATGACCCCCAAACCACAATTCATCTGCGGCATCAACATGGCTCCCAGGAGTCACCAGGGGTGACAGTCACTTCTGAGTCCCCCTTGGCTTTACTCCCAATGGCCTACTATGCACGGAGCCCACAGCCACCGTGCATTCACACTGAGGAAGTGGTAGAGGTGACCTACACTCTTGTCCTACTTTGGCACTTTTAGATGCATCTCAAACAACCCAACTCGGGGAAAGATGCTCAGCTTGGTTCCATCTCCATCCGCAGGGGATTTGCCTTCAACAAATCTGGCTGGGTCCCTACGAATGCTTCCGAATGCTTCCTGTTATCAACGGGCAACTCTGGAAAGTCGCTTAATTTACAAACTAGACCACCAACAGTGAAAGGATCATTATAGGAAAAACTACGTAAAGCCATTTCTTTCCAGAAGTTTCCACTTAATATTTTGGACCGAGGCTGAACACGAGTACCTGAAACAGAAGGGTGAGAAGCCACAGCTAAGGGAGATGACTGGAAACCTCTGTTGTCCTGGAAGTGACACATGAGCTTGACTCTCCTTCCAGCTCTGGCCTCCCTAGCATCTGCTTCTCAAAGGCGGCCAGAGCCAACTTCTCCAAAAACACCTAGATCACCGCTGCAGACAAGTCCCAACAGCCCCTGCTGCTCTGACCTCGAGGCCACCAGCACCTGCTGTCCCCACTCCCCAAAATGCTCTTCCTTCAGCCCCTCCTGGGGCTGTGCCCACCCCGCCCCATGGCTGCCCTCCAGCTCTGAACCTGTGTGACTTCCCCCATTTGTCTTGACACACTCCCTTAGACATTGGTATCTACCCTTTTATCTGTCCTTATAACCTAGGGATAAATCACATAACAAAAATGCCCCACACGGAAAGCTTGTGCCCTGTCCCCATCCCACCCACCTAGAGTCCAGAGCAGTGCCTGAATTAGGAGGCAACTAACAAAAACTTGGGGGCTCTGGGCATGAATGGTGAGAGAAATCAGGGGTCAAGGAGAGAAGGTGAGGACAGAGAGAGTTGGAGAGGATGGAGAAGGGACAGAGAGAGACTCGTTACTAGACCAGCTGCCCTGTGCAGCCTGAAATGTCCAGTACAATATCAGAAAGGGATATGAGTTCTAGAAAGGTCCATAGTCAGGAGAATGCAGGTCATTGTTTGTAGACCACATGTCAAGGGCGAATGAGGGAGACCCGATGTACCTGGAATGTCACATTTCCCGTTTCAAGGAAACTTTTGTAAGCATCTTTAACCATCAGAGTGGAAATGAAGATGAACTCTCAGCCCAAGGAAGAACAGGCTCAGAAAGGCAAGAACATGCAGGGATGGTGCCCAGAAGAGATGCACATGGTGGGGCACTTGGTCATGGACCAAGCTTGGAAGCACTGGGATGTGGAGAGGCAGAGCAAACTTCTGAGGCCAATGCTTGCCTCTACGCAGAGACCAGGCCTCATGTCCACTGTACCCCTGATCACACACTGCTGGTATGTGGCCATGTTCTGGGCAGCCAGTTCTGGCTTCAGGGGGAAGGAACCCTTTGAATGACAGCTAGAAGGAACAGAGCCACACCCAGTCACCCTCAGGCAGATGGAAGCATGTCTAGAGTTCACCTGTCTACAGTAAACCCAAAGCAATAGAATTCAGAACCCTGCACCACGGAGGGATGTGTGGGACTGTTCCCCCAGTGCAGGACCAGGAGGACTGAGAGCCTTGGTAATCAAGAGCAAAACTGTGCCCACATCTCACCTCAGAGCACAGCAGGTCATACTGAACAGAACCTTGGGAACAGGGCGAGCCAAGCACCAAACATAAACTGGCCAGTGACACCTTGCTGCCTTGGGGACACATGGCTCAGGCCCGGGACAGGGTGGGTAGGACAAAACATAAATGGAGACACCTGAATATAGCAGCTTCAGGTCAGACCTGCTATGGGTTGTGGGGTTGTGGAGGACCGAAGACCACAGGAATGGCTCCTTTCAGAGTGTCTAACACATTCTGCTGTCTAGGAAGTACCAGGGCACCTTCTGGTCTTACAGGTTTTTAACGTCAAACAGGACAGTCAAGGTTCTGAGATGTCCTGCAACAACCTAACCTTTTCACCTTTTAAAGCCATAGACTGTTCCAGGAGCAGGATTCTCATCGATTACAGGGTGAAGTTGGGGGGGGGGGAGATACTGTGGAGAAGGTACTAAAGAAAAGAATCCTGCAGTGGAAGCCATCAAATCCCTGGATGTCTGAGGGTTGGGGGACGGGGGCTCACCCCAACACACCTGTGAGCCTGCCTGGGTCTAGAAAGCCACCTCTGCAGGCCTCATGGGGCCCCCAAGCCCAGCTGCTTCCTCTGTGACAGGAGCCATTCTATAGATGTCTATAGCTCTGTGGATGCAGCAGACACAGGTGACCACCCCTGACCCACCGAGGTATATACCTGCAGTTCCATAACCGAGTTGATTAGCATTCATCTTTAACTCAAGATGAGGGATGAGGTGGGAGTGGGAGGGGTTGGCACATCTCTGCTTCCAGTGACCAAACCAACACTTCCTCAGAGGCTGCGGGGAAGCACCTGCCCTGTTCAGACATTAATCTCATTTGCCTCCAATGGGGTCAGCCCCCCACCTCCACATGAAATGGAGTAAGGCTGGGTACACCTGGGGTTCTGGAAACTGCTACCGGAGCTGGAGCTACGGGCAGGAGCAGCTGGCCACTTGCTGTTCCCTCTCAATCCTGAACCTTCATCCCAGATTCCACATCATCTTTTGCTTCAAAGGGAAGAGAAGTCTCCTCTACCTGTCCCACCCTCAATACCTTCCAGGCGCCCCTTGCTTATCTCAGAGTGTGGCCTTCTTCTGAGAGTCTAACAACCCCTGTCCCAACTGCTTTGACAGCTATGCCTCTGGCCAGGCTATGCGCACCCACAAGCGGGGGGTGGGGAGGGCGGGGGGAACCCCTCCATACAAAGCCTTTTTCCATCCTCTTCCTGGCTCCACCTCCCTATCGGCTGAGCTCGACGCAGCGGAAGCCCAAGTTGCTACCCTCTATCAATGGTCTCTGTGTCCCGGCAGCACGCGGCCTGAGCTGCCCACAGCCCCCATTCATGCTCCTGATAGAGCCCCTTTCAAGGTTGTGTTCTCTACTTACTCTCCACCCTCCCCCTGTGCAGAGAAGACAGCCATAAAATGCGATTTTCCTCTATGGGAAAGAAAGGAGGCCCCTCTCCCTTCCTTTCTGCTTTCCTGTCCTCCGCCTAAATGTGGCCGCAGAAGGAGAATATGGAAGTGCTGAAACAGACCCAGTTCATGACCTCAGGGGACACTCCGCTGGCCAGAACTCCCTTCGTTAGCCTTTCCTACTGAGTGGCGGGAGGGGACACCCTATGACTGCCACCACCTACCCCCACGCTCCCACGGGGAGATGGTGTGAGTGCGACACTAAAGGTTACCTTATTCTCAGCCCTCACGTTAAAATGGAGATACTGAGACACTGCAGGTGGCAGGGTCCATCAGGGACTTCCAGGATGGGGCCCCTGAGCAAGCAGCTTCTTACCGTCGTCCAGGTAAGTCTGGTCCAGGTTTTGTTCCTGTTTGACTGTCACTCCCGTGGGCAGAGCTTCCTTCTGGTCACTGACCGGAGGTCCGTTTTTGGCAGCTCTTTGGCTCTGGGCAGTCTGTTGTTGGATGACCGTGGGGTAGGAGCCTGGGCTCAGCCTCTGACCTTGGGTGACGGGAGGCGGGCCAGGCCTGGCCGAGCCGGGGCCGAAGTTTTCACAGTACATGATATGCTGGAACTCCTGGTGGCCCCCACCACGAAGCTGCTGGTTGGTGGGTGAGTAGTGGATCACGGGTGAGGCCTGCTGGCTGGCCGAGGTTGTGTGTGGCAGGGCGGAGCCCTGCCCCTGCCCCTGAGAACCAGCGTGCACTAGCACAGAGCGGTGGGCATCAGCGAGACCCAAGGGTGCTGCCAGGAGGGACGGCTGCTGGTAGCCCAGCAGGCCGGGACTCAGGCTCTTGCCCCTCTGATAGAGGGCAGCGGCGGGGCTCTGCTGCTGGTGGCGGGCATCGGGGGACGAGAGCCCCGTGCGGAACTGTTGGCAGGGGGCCATGGTAGCCACAAGGCAGGAGGGGGACTCGGCCAGCATTGGGTGCTGTGGGTAATAAGGCTGGCTCCCCAGGCCTCCGTGGGCGGGGCTGCAGATCAAAGATGGTTCATACTCGTCGCTGGGCTCTGTCTTGATGGCAGGGACTGTGGGAGAGAAAAGCACAGGACTGAGGCCATCACGGTGACCCATGCTTCCTGACTGAGTGCCGCGACCAGTCGCCTCACACTCCCGTGCCTTTCCCGCCATGCATCCCCTCTAAGAATCAAAGTGGATCTTTCACCTGTCCCTTAAGTCGCTTTTGTCAGGTGACGGTCATAGCAACGAGAAAATCGGCTACCAACCTGCCCCAAATCCTGCTAAAGCGTCACAGGGTCCGAGGGGCAGGGACCACTACACAAACAGGCGACAGACTTGTCCCCAGTTAGGAGTGAGGCCGCCTCCTGAGGGTCAGAAGCCCCATTCTGACTCAAAGTCCCCAAGATCACTTCTGAAAATGCCTTTCAAGGGCCAGCATCTCTGTTCTGGACTGCTAGGGACCTGAGGGTTTGGGCCTTGCTGGGGTCCTGTTTCACCAGCCAGGCATTGAGGCTCAGCTCAGGGAGGTCTTGCTACTGCAGACGCAGGGAGAACACACCGGAAAGCAGCCTCCTTGCTGCCCGGGAACCCCTCTTGTGCTCCTGACAGGAAGTCACGCACATCGCCCCTCACCGGCATCCTCATAGGAACTGCCGAAGCCTGCCATGCACCCTGATGAAGTTGAGCCCACCAGGGCCAGACATGTGGACCAGACGGAGGACAGGAACGCACGGGGGATTTCAGGGTTGGGATTGCACGATTATAGGCCAGTAACTCTTCCCTAACCTGTTGGGTGGCAGCAGGCGTCAGGGTGGAGGCTTTCCCAAGAGTGAACTTTTTTACCCTTTCCCAATTTGTCCACTAGAGTCACTGAACCCATGAGCCACCGGGAAGCACTCCGTGAAGTAAGCTCTACTTTCTCTGGCCTACAGAGGTTCATGAATGAGACCCGGTCTGGCTGTGCCGCAAATAACTCCATCCCGCCCATGTGGGGACAGTCAAGGACCCCGAGAGTTCTAGAGCATGTCTACCTTACTCTGAATGTGACCAAACATGACAAAGAGGAGAGGCCATCTGCTTAGCTGTCTGTAAATGCCCTCCCCCAGGAAACGTGATGGCAGTCAGCAGCTGCCATTAAAGAAGTGCCGTCCAACACAAGAGAAAACAGGCTGGGAGGGAGGGAGTCCTTTTGCCCAGGTAACTCAGCTGGGATCAGAGCATGGGTGTCTCGAGCCACACTGGTCCCACGCAGGATGGCAGGGAGAGTGTCTCACCTGGGTGGTAGGTAAAGTGTTGCGGCTGACTTCGTTTCCTCTTTCCGTTGATGACGTAGAAGTTGACTTTCACGGGCACACGGATGTGCTTGTTCCGATACTCGGGGATCTCAACAAAAAGCATGTTCTAGAAGGAAGCAGTCGTCATGAACCTGACCACATGTGGCGTGCCTGGATTCCCACCCAGATCCCAGGCATGTACACCCAGCCCACCCTACGGCGGGCAGACTGGCTTTGTGCCTGACATTTATGGGGACATTTGACTGAAGGGGTTTTAACCTTTCATCTCAGCAAGGGAAGCTGCTCTAACAAAGTGTGTGGAGATGTCACCGTCTCACACCAGAGCGCCTGGGCTCTGTGCGTGCTCAGCTCACTAAGTTCAGTCTGTACTTGCTGAGGAACTCTGAGTTAGTTCAGTGTGTGGAGGAGGGAGTGAGGGATGGAGATGGGGGAGGAGGGAAGGGTAGAGAGGAAGGGAGGCAGAACAGGGGACAGAGGCCTCAGTGGTGACACTGAGCTCTCAGGTGGCTTACAGGCTGACTCTTGTCTTTATCCACTGTAGCTTCCATCTCCCAAATCTGCTGCCCATCTGGAGAAGACAAAAACAACAGCCTTTGAAGGAACAGTAGAAGCCAAGGATGAATTCCACCAACCCACGTTTTCCACCGTATCCCTTTAGCAATTCATGTCAATGTTCAGGTGTGTGTGTGTGTGTGTGTGTGTGTGTGTGTGTGTGTGTGTGCAGGTGTGTGTGTGCAGGTGTGTGTGTATGTGTGTGCAGGTGTGCCTCTGTATGTGTGTGTGTGTGTGTGTGTGAGTGAGATGGGGATGTGTCTGATAGGGGTGTGTGTATGTGTGTGTGCATATGTGTGTTTATGTGTGTATATGTATGTATGTGTGCATGTATGTATGTGTGCATTCGTGTGCATGTGTGTATATGTATGTGTGTATATATGGGGGGAGAAGAGAGAGAGAGAGAGAGAAAGAGGGAAAGGGAAGGGAAAGAAAAATGTGTATATGTGAGAGAGTTCAGGTGTGGATATGTGTGTGTATGTGTGTGTGTGTGCATGTGTGTGTTTATGTGTATGTGGGGAGGGTAGAAGAGAGAGGGAGAGGGAGGGAAAGGGAGAGAAAAATGTGTATATGTGAGAGAGTTCAGGTGTGGATATGTGTGTATGTGTGTATATGCATGTTTATCTGTATGTATACACATGTGCATATGTGTTTGTGTGTATTTGTGTGTATCTGTGTTTGGGTGTATATGTGTGTATGTGTTTGTGTGTATATGTGTGTATGTGTTTGTGTGTATATGTGTGTATGTGTGTATATGTGTGAATGTGACAGAGAGAATGTGCATGTGAGAGGTGTGTGTGTGTGTGTGTGTAAGAGAGAATTGTGTGTGTGTGTGAGAGAGAGGTGTGTGTGTGTGTGTGTGTGTAAGAGAGAGAGCTGTGTCTGCATATCTGAAGCTCTTCTGTTAGAGTCTCGTGTTCCAGGAAAACTTAGCATTAGAAGACTAAGAAGTCGGAGCGACCACAGACTCTGCCATCATAATCTTCTCCAATCCGAACGCCTGTTTCTCTTCCTTAAAATAAAGTCACTCTTCTCCGTGGCACCTGATTACATTGATCTTTGTGGCACCTTTTCTCTGTTTCCACAAGGCCCTCAATCCCCAGGCAGGCTCAGGGGCCTCAGTATGATCCCAGCTTGTCACCGGTGTTCCCATCATCAGAGAGCACAGTGGTTTAGCCATCCCTCTCTAAGTCAGGACAGAGCAGATGGCCTGAGGGTGCCTGACTCATGGGTCACCAGGAGGTGAGAAAACCCCCAAGTCCACCCGCACCTTCACTGGGCACCTTCACTGGGCTCCCATGAGAGTCACGACAGCAGATGGCACGGCTCTGCTAAGCAGTGGCTTCTCCTTCTCAGGGGCAGAGGGCCGTTGATTTCCCTGAGACTGAGGCCAGCAAACAGGGCCAAACAAAACTCTTTATTTTCAAATTATAGATTTCTCTCCTGACCACCTACACTGACCGCTAGGCCGTTTTCACTCAAACAAAACATTTCCATGAGGGCTTCCAGGGTGTTTGTGGAGCGTGAGTATGGAGGGATATTAAATGGTTTTATGAGAAAGGGAACATTCTCGAAGCTAGTAAATGCTCGGAAAATGCTGAGTCAATGTCCAGTGGGTTCCTCACTCGACTCGGTAGAGACTTCACCCTGCTCACTACAGTGGGTTGTGACACAGAACACACCCCGACATCTGGCCTCAGAACCCCCTCTTTCTGGAGCAAAGCTATTCGTGTCTGCTGTAATTGCTTAGGTCTTCCAGCTCTGAGCGTTGGCCAGAGAATGTGGGCTGTGAACAGCATTTGAACTTACTGGCCCAGGACCCCCCAACCCCCCCCCAAAAAAACCTAACAAAAATCCTATAATTGCTACAGAACAGGTGCAGCTGGAGGGTCTCACAGCAACGGATAAGCCAGGGAACTTGGTAGCAGCCAAAGCTCTAGTCTTGGCCTTCAGTGAGGTGCAATTCCGAACTTGAACTCTAGCATCTGAAAGGTCAGGTATGGCCACATTTGTGCCTGAGCCCCAGTGCTGTAGAGAGTGACTACAGGATGCTCTCTGGGGGCTTACTAGTGCCAGCCTAGCTCTAGGCTCAGTGAGAGACCCCGGCTCAACAGTATAAGGTTTCAGAATGTCCTCCTCTGCCTGCTACTCAGGTGTACACACCCAAGAATATATCACTTCCAAAGTAAGGTGGAGAAGAATAGAGGGGGACACCCAACATCAACCTCTGACATCCACATGCACACATATGGATGCATGTGATCACAAAGGCATCACAATACCACACACACACACACACACACACACACACACACACACACACACACAGAGAGAGAGAGAGAGAGAGAGAGAGAGAGAGAGAGAGAGAGAGAGAGAGAGAGAGAGAGAACAGGCAGATCTTAGGTCCCTGTGCAAGGGATCAGGTGACAGTCTTGGCTGTCTAACCACCATGCTGTAATAACAGGATATCCAAAAATGTCATCGACTGTAATGGCTGCTGAGGGATCAGGAGAAGCCAGTCCAGGGGCAGGAGAAACAACGGCCAAATAGACACCAAAGGTACCCGGCCAACACCATCAAAGCCCCACTCTGCCATGTGCAAAGATCCAGACCGAAGTTGTCGGGTAATCCTTGTTCTCATGTGAGATGGGGCCAAGGTCACTGACGGAGACCCAGGCTACACAGCCGGGCTCCCACCGTGGGCTCCAATCTTGTTCACTCACTGCACCATGAATGCCGAGCCAGAAGCCCATACCCGGGAAGCTGTAAGGGGTTTCCCTCCTGCCCAGCCTCTCAGTGCCTGAGGTTAATCCCACATGAGCCTCAGTGTTTTGAGGAGCAATTGGGAGGCTGAGACGGGCTAGCCTTGGCTACGGAGTGACTCTCAAGAAATAGACAAAAAAGACAGAGATGGAAGAAAGGAGGGGGTTGGGTGGGTTTCCAAGGCTCATCCTTGGGCATGTCAGACAGAATTCCTTGAAAAAAACTGTCAAGAAATTGAACTAGGACCACAGGCTTCCAGCACGTCTCCCATCCTTGATTTGCGGCAGAGGAAATACCGGCGTGCGGAATGGCTGTGTTCGTGAATGGGTATCATGATGGATATGGTCTTTGGGTCTACGGATCCAGGAGAAAAGGACAGAGGCCTCAGATTCTCGCTGACGGGTGTGGCCACCCACTGAGACACTGCCAACAAGAGCTTGAATATAGCCTAGAAACAAATCAGCTTAGCACCATCAGAAGGGAACCTAAGGCTCAAAGGGAGTTTGTGTAAAGAAACAAGCTACTTGGTACAATCAACCCAACCAAATAGCAAGGGAGAGGCTTCCAGAAGACCAGCAGAGGAAGGCCACCACTCTGAGAGGCTGAGAAAGGACATCTCTAGGCAGGACCTTGCAGTCACTCCCACTGTAATGGTAGATTCATCAGCCCCTCTCAAAGCCTTCTTGCCTCCTGCACCCCTTGACAAGGTCCTGTATATTCCAGCTTCTGCCCTGATTGCTCAGGTACCTGCCATTCTTATCTAACTCTTAATGCCTGCCCTGATTCTGATGTCTCTTGTCCCTCAGATTCAAATCTATGCCGCCCACAAGGCACGGCTGGCCTTTACCTCGCTAAGAGTCCCAGTCAGAGAGGGGAGCACTGGCTAGAGTCACGGGGCTCCCAGAGGAATTAGCCAGATTAGAGCTGGCAGGGTCAGGCAGCCTGGGCTGGGCACACCCGTGTGTTGTTCCACACACACACACACACACACACACACACACACACCTCCCCCGAGCTTAGGTATTAGCTCCTGTTCTTTTCTTTTTTAAAGATTTATTTATTACTATATGTAAGTACATTGTAGCTGTCTACAGGCACACCAGAAGAGGGCATCAGATCAACCATGTGGTTGCTGGGATTTGAACTCAGGACCTTCGGAAGAGCAGTCAGTGCCCTTAACCGCTGAGCCATCTCTCCAGCCCTCAGTATCTGAGGGTGTGCTGTGCTAGGCGGAGCCCTCTGGAGCTGGCAGGTGAGAACTGTGGGAAGAATGTGAGTGTCCGACGAAATGCCTGGTGCCCTGGCAGGCTTGTGTGACACACCGCCTAGAACGCTTTTTGGAAATGCCCTGTAAGAGTGCCAACTCTCTGTCCCCTGTTGTGCTCAGCCATTTTATCCCAAACTTTGCAACAAATAGAACTGACCTGAAATCCTTGCTTGTCCACAATTAGCTGTGTGGCCTTGGGGATAAGACATTGTGTCCCTCTGTCTCCAGTTTAAAACATGAGATTATTAGAACATTCACATCTCCTAGTGAATGTATAGATCACTGTATAGGGGCCTGCCTGGTAGGTGTTCAGTCACGGCTGTTACATCTATCTCGACACGAGTTAAGAGTGGAAATGCATACATTTTAAAGTCAGAGCCTAACAGGGATTCTCTGTTTGCAATTATGAATGTCAACCTGCAGGACGCGGCTGGAATCTACAAAGAAATGGTGTTGAGGTGGAGTCTCTTTCAGGAGACTGCGACATGGCTCCCTGATGCTTTGCTTTGAAAAACTAGATCTTTTTAGAGGACTGGAGAGACAGCTCAGTGGTTGGAAGTACTTACTGCTCTTGCAGAGGACCTAGGTTCCCTTCCCAGCACTCTCAGGGCAGCTCACAACTGCCTGTGACTGCAGCTCCAGGGGACCTAGCACCCTCTTCTGGCTTCTGTGGGTACTGCACCCACAAGGTGTATATATATATATATATATATATATACACACACATACCTAACAAAAAAATAAATCTTTAATGGGTCTTTTCAAGCTGGGTGTCATAGCACACACCAGCAATCTCAGGCCTTGAGAAGGTAAGGTAGGAGGGTTTGGAGGGAAGAGAGAAAGGAAAAGGAAAAAGGAGAGTGAGGAGGAGGAGGAAGAGGAGGAAGAAGAAGAAGAGGAAGAAAAGGAGGAGGAAAAGGAGGAAGAAGAGGAAGAAAAGGAGGAAGAGGAGGAGGAGGAAGAAAAGGAAGAAGAGGAGGAGGAGGAAGAAGAGGAGGAAGAAAAGGAGGAAGAGGAGGAGGAGGAAGAAAAGGAGGAAGAGGAGGAGGAGGAGGAAGAAGAGGAGGAAGAGGAGGAGGAGGAAGAGGAGGAAGAAAAGGAGGAGGAGGAAGAGGAGGAAGAAAAGGAGGAGGAGGAAGAGGAGGAAGAGGAGGAGGAGGAGGAGAAGGAGAGAAAAGGCTGCATGCCAGGAAATACAGCCAGCAATGACCAAAGTCCACTAAAGCCAGGGTCTCCCTTCTGCCTTTTGACCCTTCAGGACCCAGAGGCTCCAAGTGCAGGAGCTTGAGGAGCCAGGCTGGCTCTGCATGCTCGCGGAGCCTGCACAGAACTGTGTGCAGAACAGCTAGCACCCCAGCAGGGAGTGAAGGCTGGCCCGGCCGTCTTCTCCATTTAGCCTCATTACCCAGAAGGCTCAGTCGGGAGGCTGGGCTCTAAAGAAAGAGCGTGGTTTGCAATGTGTCTCAGCACAATCTCCCCCCCCCCCGACCCCCACCCTGCACCTCACATTCACAGGTGAACAAGTCCTCAGGGCCATGTGGAGATGTAATCCATGCCAAGTGCTGCTTGCTTGAGGCAAAAGCTTCCCTAAGGCTCACCTTAGGTTCAAGTCCTGCAGCCAGCACTAATTGCCTGTGTGGCTTCAAGTGGGAGCTAAGCCTCTCTGTGTTTTAATTTCCTCCCAGAATTGAGCTGAGTATTAAAATAGGCAGTTAAAAAAAAAAGTTCAGACTACCATGGGTACCACTATTTTAGAATAAAATAGAACAAAAAACACCAGCCTCTAGGGAAAGAGAGTTGGCTAGGTCCCTATTTCAGGCTTTGGCAGATGGGGTCTTATGTTGCATTGTTTGCTTAATGAATAGAATGGCCATGGAAAGAACTCACAGTTAAGGGCTGCCTGGACCCATTATGGTAGCCTGTAGCCAATTAAGAAGGAAAGGATGGACAAGTGGATGGATCCGAGGGTGGGTGTGTGGATCGACGGAGAGTAAGTGGATGGGTATATAATAGGTACGTAAGAGGATGGATATGGTCAGTGAGTGGATGGATGGATGGATAGATGGATGAGTGGATGGATGGGTTGATGGATGGGTGGATGGATGAGTGGGTGGGTGGGTGAATGGATGGGTGGGTGGATGGATGGGTTGTGGGTGGGTAGGTAGACAAATGGATGGGTGGACAGATGGATGGATGGGTAGACAGATGAATAGGTAGATATCAGTTATGCCAGTACTGGGCAGTCCTTAGAATAAGACAGATCTATATTTTCCTAACAGGAAAACACATTGGTTTTTATTAAAAAGCAACCTGGCTCATGATTATACAGACCAGTATATGCAGCATGACCCTTTCTTGACTGTCTATAAACACGGTTGCTTGAACATAGGCAACTCCAGGCACGGGGGTGCTGGTCTGTGGGCCCAGTGCTTGGCAGACAGCAGCAGGAAGATGGTGAGTTCCAGATCAGGTGAACTGAACCCCATCTCAACGCCAAACACTACAAGAGGCAGGGAGCCCGGGTCCGAGTCACCTCTGGCTGGGCCAGCTGGGGAGACACTGCAGCAACGCCTCCCTGTCTCCTCTTACTCAAGACACACACAGAATAAGATTCTGACTCCAACCTGATGGCATTTTAATCTTTGGTTTTTTGTTTGTCTGTTTGTTTTCTTAAATTGAGACAAAGACTCGGGCTTTAACTTGGACTGGCTTCCAGCTCTGTATATAAGTGAAGATGATCTTGAACTCCTGACTCATGGGTCTCCTCCAACACGCTCGGGCTGCAGGCATACACCAGCACACACAATTTACACCATGCTGGAGATGAGCCCATGGCTTTGTTCATGCTAGAAGAACTCTCTACCAACTGAGCTACATTCCCAGGCCCCTAATCTTTTTTGAATTAAATAAAAAAGTTTTTCTCAGAAAAAAAAAATGTATACAGCGACTACCTGCTTTCCTGCCTGTTCTCAGGCACCCTTGGGGCCACGACCACAGTAGCAGAGTGCTCACACAGACATGGACTCGGGTGGGTGGCACGAGACGGGGAGAAGCATCCCCCTGCCTTCCAGGGGTTACCCAGACTGGAGCACAACCCCTGACCTCTCTCCAGAGTTCACGATAGAGGCTCAAAGGTCTTTACTCTCCTGGAATGGGGACCCTGCCTATCTGCCCCACCCCTCCTGGTGCTCATGGCCTCTTCACTTCTGCCCCCTGCTCCTCATGACTCCTGGAGCCGCCAGCCTTCTCCAACCATCATGCCACAGAGGTTGTAGTCCCCCTCATGGAACGGAAGCTGGGGAAGGAGAGAGAAATGTGGGGCAAGAGAGAAACATACAAAAGTCATGTGACTTAGCCCCCAGGGGACCCCACAGTCCCCCAACCCCATGGCAGGTCTAGGGTTCAGACATGCTGACCCCCGTGGAATAGACCTGAGAGGAGAGGATACAGTACGTGGCTGTTATCCTGAGATGAAATAAAGGGATTTGGTCTTTGGAGCAGATATTTAGGGAAACTCCCTTGGTCCAAAGGGGACAGGGCTTGAGAGAGGAGGCAAGGATGGATGGACGGATACATGGATGGATCTATGAACGGACAGATGGATGGATGGATGTATACATGGATGGACGGATGGATGGATGGATGGATGGATGGATGGATGGATGGATGAACGGACAGATGGATGGATGTATGGATGATGCATGGATGGATGGATAAATGCATAGATGGATGTATGCATGGATGGATGGATGGAAGGATGGATGGATGAGTGGATGGATGGATGGATGAGTGAGTGAGTGGGTGGATGGATGGATGAATGGGTGGATGGATGTATAGATAGATGGATGGATACATTAATGGACAGCTAAACAAGAAGGACAGGACTAGGGATAGTGCTTGGTTCTTAGAGTGATTGCCTCTCTTGCACAGGTCCAGGGTACTGATACCTAGTACTTTGTAAACTGGGCACTCAGGAGATAGAAGCAAGGAGAGCAGTTTATTGTTGCTTTCCGTTACACAGTGAGTTCAAGGTCATCCCAGGCTGAATGAGATGCTGTATCAAACAAACAGACAGACAAACAAACAAACAGATGGACAGGAGAGAGAAATGGAGAAGAGAGAAGGTAACAGAATGAAGGAAAGGAGGGAGGGAGGAAAGGGTAGATGGGCACACAGACCTATGACCCAGCTCAGAAGGGTTAGGGAGGGGATCACAGGAAGCAGCAGGCCCAGGGAAGGGGGCTGAGCCCCCACTCTCTGCCTGGAAGAGAGGGTGGTGTCACCACTCTCAGGAGGAGCCAGACAGCGTTCAGGAGCAGGAAGGTAAACAGATACAGCAGTTGGCCCTGAGCTGATGATGGGCTGACGTTTGTGTGGAGGAAACCCACGTGTGAGTTCACTTAGGAAACCAGGCCTGAGGCAGCCCAGCTTGGTCCCGCCCTCGAGCGCCAGGTAAACGAAGGGTGTTGGAGTCACTGTGGACTGCATTTATGATGGTTAGCTAGCATGAAGTGGCTCCTTCCTCCAGCATGGCACAGTCAGGAAGGTCAGGGATGACCCTTAGCTTAGGGTCTCACGGGGACGCTGCCTGGACAGGCTTAACAGACAGATCTGCAGAAGAAGCCACTGGATTCTTACACCAAGCCTCTCTCCTGACCCCACTGGCTTGGCGGGGCTCATCCCAGGCCAGTATGGCGGCACTGTGTCCATTTCCTGGTATCTGCTTGCCCCTCTTCCTGTCCGTGCTTGGGAATCTCACACTCTCCACTGTAAACCTCCATCTACTTCCCAGGGCCTCGGGAACAAACACAAACTCCCCTCAGTGCTTATAGGTCCCAGAAGCAATGTCTCTCTCCGATGCCTTTCATCCCACGGTTACCCACGGTTCCCCGCCCCATCACCGCCGGACTCCTGTAACGATTTTCTGGCCTGAGACACTCTTCCTTACAGGGTCTGTGCATCTTTTGTTTCCTCTTGTAAGGCTCTTCTCGAAACCATCTCTTCTGGGACATTCCTGATCTCTCACTTTCCAGAGGTACCAGATTTCACCAACGAAAGCAGGGGCTGTCCAGTCACACTCAGACTTCAGACACCAAGTTCTACTTTCTGCAAGCATGCATGCTTCTCTCTTCACAGTTCCTGGGAAGCAGGCACCGAGAGCAGCTCGTGGCTTGTCTGAGGGTCACAGGAAGCTAGTGGCCTGAAGTATTCCACCCCCAGGGCAGAAACCTTATCTGTCATGCCGTCCTTGACACACAGTAGGTGCTCAATAAATACACAAAGGTAGCCGTGGAAGCCCTGGAGGCTGAGTGAGTGGCAGTCCACAGAGGCTCTTTGAGCTCTGCCTCACCCTCACCCCTTCTGCAGCCTCTGTCCTCAGAGCCGAGCATCTTCTATAGACAACTGCAGGCTGCAGACACCAGGAGCCCTGGGAACCAGGAAACTGGGGTTTGGGGCCCTGCCCTCCACTGCTAAGTTCTGTCACCTCAAGGAAGTCTGTGGACCGCTGCATGACTCAGCGCCCCCACCCGTGGAGGGGGAAGGGAGGGAACTGCCATCACCTCAGCTCTGCTGGGCCGGGACACCCGAAGTCCGAAGGCTCTCCACCCGAAAGAGGTCTGCTGTGCCAGGAGAGATACTTCTATAGCCAAGCGAGCAACGGGCGCTGCCTTGTGGCCTCCATGTGAAGAGGTCAGAACTCAAAGCACCTACTGTGTGCCTATCCATGCAGTCTTGATCTCCTGCTTATGTTAAAACACCATTGGCCTCATTTTAGAGTTGGGGAAACTGAGTCCCCAGGTGTACAGCAGAGGACAAATTGGGGATTTTGATGTATATTCCAAAGCCAGGGCTGCAGGGTGACTGGCTCACTAGGGCTATTGGCACCAGGCCTTTTTTTTTTCTCTCCTGTTTTTATTATGTGTTTTCCATTTTTGATGGTTTTGGACAGGGTATTATTACGGAGTGCAAGGGGGTCCTAGAGCTTGCTCTGTAGCTAAGGGTGACCTTGAACTTCTGATCTTGCCACCTCCACCTTCTACGTAAGGACTGGCATTAAAGACATCCAGTACCGTGCCCAGATTAGCGATTAGTCAGTGCTGGGGATGGAACCCAGGGCTTCATACGTGCTAGGCAAGGGCTCCACCAACTCAGCCACACTCCGGTTCCCTCTTCCCAAGGGCTGGGGTGAGCGGCGTGTACCACCATGCCTGGGTCTGCCAATTCCTAAGGGTGCAAACACTCAGACTCAAGCTAACCAGGAAACTCCTTCCTCCGTGGCCTCTTTCCAGAATTCCACAGGGAGTGAGGACGCACTTTCTTCAAGAAAGTAGCCCGGGAGTACGGTGTAGATGGGAGAAGGGACGGCTTGAGACTGATCTGTGCGAAGAGGCCCAGGGACACACACAGTTATCTGAAAATAATGTGTTTTCTGTCTCCAGATAGGCTTCAGAACAGCTGTCTGGCCTCTGTCTTTGGAGGCACTTGAGAGAGGGTATGGCACTGGCCTTGAGTGAGTCACCGAGGGCAAAGGTCCCCTGAATCTTAGTCATGCCATCCAGCCTGGAGACAGTACTGTTCAGAGAGAGAGAAGCCCACCCCTACCTCCAGGCCCCAGGAAGCCACAACTCAGATGACAGAGAAACAGGTGCAGGAGGGGGATGTTGAAAAGGTACCTCAGATTCCCTCAACACGATCACTCATGGAAGAATACTTGCTGAGCAAAAATGTTTCAAAATGTATTTTAAGTGCATACATGATTCTATTTATTAAACAAAGCCCGAAAACGATATAGCCTTTGGGAACCTGGGAATAATAAAGTGAGTCACGGCTGGCCTCGGTGACTCAGTGGGAAAAAGGGAATTCCACCGCCCACGCCTCCTCTTGAAAAAAAAAATCAATTTGCCTTCCCGACAGGTGATGGTAGCCTCTGCCATCAGACCGAGCCAAGAAAACCATCCAACAAAATAAGAAACCCGCTTCAAAAAATTTTAGTCGTAGAGCTGAGTAATTTGATGTGGGCCCGTGTCCAGCCTACACCCCCGCAGGACACAGAGAGCCCGGGAGTGGCTTGGCTAGGGCCAGGGGCCTGAATTAAGAAGGACTTACCAGCTGAAGAATTCCAAAACCCTGTGTCACATGGAGGAACCTTCCAAAACACTGGACCACGCCAGCCTCGAGAGTCGCCTGGAGCCATGGTAACCCTGTCTCCTCAACCACACGGCTTGTGTTTTTGTGTCCTTAGATTTTTTCCTGTTTTGCAATGTTTTGCTGGGACCCCCGACTCTGCTCAGGGCCAGGGGCCAGGGGCCAGGGTTCCCAGCGAGGGCAGGAACAGCCTGGCCTCCCAGCCTGACCTTCCTTGGAAGGCTATGCATCTTTTATTTTGCAGAACACACAGGAACAGAACCCTCCTCTGGACTTCTCTTTGACATGACAAGAGAAATCACTCCAGAGCTCAGAAAAATGGCATCCGAGGGTTCCAGATCTTTCCCCGGTTGGGGGCTAACCCAGGGTCTCTGGTTTGATATCTTTGAACCTCAGTCAACTTGTCCGTAAAACGGGGATAATACAGCCACTTCTCATGGAGAGAGGGACAACAAAGGGGGACACTACTTTCCTTTAGCATGACACATGCACACTTAGTACACACAGAGATAATTCTATAATTGTGAGTGCAGCAGCAAACAGCGTATCCCTGCTCCCAAGGAACCGACAGTCTAGTATGGGAACCAGAGGACCCAAGAGAGAGCAGATAGACAGGTGACACCCTGAGTGTCCCCTGGAGAATAAAGTGTGTCAAAGGGACAGGAGGGGATGACACTGGGCTGGGGGTTGAGCCATGAGCGTTTGAACACGGACACCTCTCGGGGAGAACAGCTTCCGCGGGAAAGGAGACACCGTATGCGAGGGAACAGGGGTAGAGTGTTACAGAGACAGAAGCACAAGCGAAGATCCTGGGGCAGGAAGGAGCACGGAGCATCTGAAGACAGAGTGAGGAGGGTTTCTCTGCAGCCGGGAAAGCCAGGGAGAGAGACGCTCAGCTGAGATCAGAGAGATGGGCAAAGGCCGAGTCTCACGGGTCCCTGCAGGTCCTACAAAGAATTAAAAATAGGACCGAAACTCACAATAATCCTCATTATAAATGCTGCTATAAATAGAACCGCACTTTCCAAAACACGGGGTTCTCCCAACTCAAGCACCCCGCAGCCCCCCGCCTTGCAGGTTTTCCACCTCCTCAGCTGGTCCTCCTGATGGAGAGGAGAGTGCCAGGCCTGTTTTAGTGGACAGCTATAAAAAGCATGTTGAGGCTCCCAGTGCCGATGACCAAACTCTGGGGCTAAGATTAGCCTGAAGCTGTCACCTTTCCTAACGGGAACGGCAGCTGGGATTCCCCGGCCTTGGAAAACTTTGGCCACCCCACCCTACATGCAGCGCCTGCTGGCCAAGTGTCCATGGAGATGGACACAGATCGGTTTTGGAAAAACCAACTTTAGCTACACGGATTCCCCCCTGCAGGAGGCAAACCCTCAGGGTCAAAAGAGCAGATTCTGTGCCTTGCAAACACCAAGGTTCCCCATCGGGGCTGAGAGGAGCCACACACCCATCTCAGGGAAACCGCTTCTTGGGGGGGATACTTCTTGGGGTGCCTCAGACGCCTCTCTGGTCCCTGAGAGTCTGGAGTGGATGTGAAAGACTCTCCCCCAATGAAACAGATACCATAACCATAACCAAAACTCAGCAGAACTCAGGGTTCTCCACCACTGCAACCTGGTTCAAGTCCATGCTTTGGGGAAGGGGAAGGATCATAGAGGAAATTAACCCTGGTCTGAGCTTTCATAGAGTCTGGAGCCAGACTGCCTGGTCTTGAGTATTATCCCTACCGTGTATCTACCAGCTGTGTGACCTTCATTAAGTCGTCCAACCTCTCTGTGCTGAAGAGTCTTAGCTCTAGAACTTGGGGAAGGTCGCTCATTTGGAGGCTTATCCGACTGCATAACCTAAGCAAATGCTCAGAACAGAGCAGAGTAGAGTAGTTGTTGCTTTTGGCCATTTCCTGGCTTTCTGGGTGAACTCTCTCTGTTCTTCATGGAGGAATGCAATGGTAATGAAAGGAAAGAAGGGGTTTATTCAGCTTCTGATTGTGGGTTAGAGTCCATCATTCCATGAAGGTTACAGTGTCAGGAGCTGGTCGTCTAACATCCACAATCAAGAACAGAGATAAGTGAGTGCGCACATGCTGCCTGTTTGCTTCTTATACACAGGTAGCTTTTTTTCCACTCCGGGGCCTAGGGAATAGCGCCACCCATGATGGGCTGTATCTTCCCACACCAAGACAATTCTCTATATATACACCTATCAACCTGATCTAGACAATTCCTCATTAAAACTCCCTTCCCAGGTGATTACAGGTTGTGACAAGTTGACATTAAAAACTAACCATCATACAGTCTGACCACAGAGCCCCACCCCCATCTCCTACGCTTGACCAACCCAAACCCACACACAGACAACACGTGCCTCACACAAGCCATGTGGCCAGAGCTCTGAGGAGGCTGGAGGGCCACAAAGACAAAACCCAAGTGTTCAATAACCACAAGCTGTCATCTCAGGGCACATGACTCCCATATGCCCCCAACTCCAGGCGCAGGACTAGGGTTCCGGTTCACGGAGAGAGGCAAAACCACAGGTCGAGGTTACATACTGTCTATAGGTGAGGGCCCTAGCCTTGACCGTCAGCTCGAGGACGTTAAGTTGGCTGGGAAATGTGCCATCATGCTTACTCCCACTGGCTCACTGACTTTGCAAGACCAAATGCTTCTCACGGTGAGGCCACGGTGCGGATGGTTCTGGAAACCAAGACAGCAGCTAACGGCACTCACTCATTCAGCAAGCAGTTCATCAAAGCCCCTAGCAGACCAAAACGCCCCTAGCAGGAGGGCCTCAGTAGGCTCCACCCTCCCATCCTTTCTTAAGACATTCCTTCCTGGCAATACCCCTTCACCTTGGCCATGAGTGACAAACGTGTTTATCTTATTAGTTTGATGCTTTAAAGTCATATTTGCTTTGCCATGCCTGAGGACAGTGCCTTCATCCTGGAGCTGCATCCAACCTGGAGAAGGTACTGTATCCTACACATACACAGTCTGTGTTAATCGCATACTCAAGCATCCGCCAAGGCACCCTATTTCTTCACCATGCTGTGATGGTTAATGCTACCAACTTGATGAGATCTAGAATCAACTAAGAGACGAGTCTCTGGGTGTGCCTGTGAGGAGTGATCTAGACGAGGTTGGTTGAGGTAGGAAGACTCACCCTAAATGCCTGACTAAATTAAAAAAAAATAGAGCCAAACTCCAGCCTTCTGGACTCTCTACCTCTTGATGGCAGATTCGGTATGATCAGCTGCCTTGTAACAGGCTCGACCCTTGAATCAGGAGCCAAAGCAAGCCCTTCCTCCGTTGTTTCTGTTAAGGTATCCATCACAGCAGTGGGAAATGGAACTAACACGCATGCCCAGACCAAATAGAACCGTGTCTCTAGCTGGGTGACACAGTCTCAACAGAAAGGAGCTGGCCTAATAATGCACCATGGAGCCCTATAGTGGGGTGCGCCACCTCTGCTGGCAGCCAGGTTCTGCCTGGCTACCTAAGAAGCATCCGCACAAACGTTTGTGCACTGAGAAAGCTCAGATGAACCGGCAAACGCGGTCAAGGAAACAATGTTTCCTTGCAAGCAGAGAGATTCATCTGGCAGAGTCCTGCAGGTAGTGGCTCAGCCCCTGCCTCCTGCCTGCCTCCCTGCTTAGCACAAGTACTCCAGGCAGGGGAGTCAGGGATGCCAGGAACACTCTGCTCGCAGAAGGCCCACCACTCACAGCAACGGTGGGTGTCAACTGTGTCTGGGGAAGGACAAGACCGTAAGCCCCTCCCACATGGGGACAGACTATGTTGTCAATTTGACTTTCAGTTCCTGCCCCAGTGTGTCTTCCTGTGCCCACTGTCACCTCCCCACCTAGGACACAGATCTCTCAGACTCTCACACCCATAGCTCAGACCTCAGGCTTCTCACAGAATTTGCTCTGCTGTCTCCCTGCTGCTATGACAACCACGGGGCTTTCCAGCACCAGCTTGCGGCTCTCCCTGTCCCCACCGGAGGCCATACCGTGGGTCATCTAGCCACAGATCCTAATAGAGACCTCTGCATTTAGCCAGATTCTCTCTGCTGCCCATTCCTGGATACCTTGCCTCTGAAAGAGGAGACCCTGGCTTATCTAACAAGGTCCACAGTTCATCAGACCCAACACTCACATTTCCAAAAGGGGACCCACGTCCTAGCATCTCGGCCTCTTCCCACTGCTTCTCCTATGCAGCAGACCTCAGTGACAAAGCACCCACTTCAGAATGACCTCGACACTCGAGAGACTGCCTTGTAGCTGCAAAGCACCCAGTTTCGCCTCTTAATAATAGGTATTTTTTTTTAAAAAAAAATGTTTTCCCATATGAAGAAAACCAAATTATCAAGACAAGGGCAAGGTTGATGAATGAGGACAAGCTTAGTCTCCATGCAAACATCCAAGGACCGATCTGAGTATGTCACCCACATCAGTGGTGACCTGAATGACTGTGGATCACTGTGGGATGAGCCAGAAGAATGGGAAGTTACCCAACAGACTGGAGTGCAGTGTGGTGCTCATGTCTGTCTGTCTGTCTGTCTCAGAGAACGGAGAGAAATCGAGGAAGCCACTGACCTGTAGTCTTCTCCATGAACACAACCTTGGACTCAGCTGTGAAGTTCTGGCCCGTGAGGATCATCTGTTGGCCCCCGTAGACCAGGCAGCTGTCCATGTCTTGTCTCTCCACCATGGGCAGCTCGTGGGCAGAGCGCTGAGCTGAAGGCGAGAGGAAGAGAGGCAGCATGAGCCAGAGAAATCCAGAGCTGCAGCAGAGAGGTAGGGATGGAGACCCCAGTGGGCATCTCCCAGTACCCCATCCTTGGAAGAGCCATAAGCCACGGAAACCGATTTGCAAGGATTCAGGAGGGACAGAAACAGGATGGACTGGGTCTTCATTCTCCTTTGGGCAGGGATAGGCCCAGTTGACCCCCTCGTCAAGGTCTCCACTGCTCAAATTGCTTCTTCTTACACTCTTCAACCCAGACTCATAGCCCCACGAGAGACTAGGGCACACCCAGCAGAAGTTTGTGGGTGATTCTGACCATAAGCTGCATACTCCAGGATCTGCCCCCACAGCTGCATTCTCTAGAAGTCTTCCCCCATCACTGTGTTCCTGCCAATTTCTAGAACTTCTCAATATTCTTTCTCTCCCTTTTTCTCTCAGTTAGATAGATAGATAGATAAATAGATGATAGATAGATAGATATAGAAGACAGACAGATGATAGATAGATAGATAGATAGATAGATAGATAGATAGATAGATGATAGATAGAAGACAGACAGATAGATGATAGACAGATAGTGTGTGCACCCATTGTATATCTGCCTGCGGATGGAACGGAGGTCCTCAGGCATTCTGGGTAAGCACTAAACCCCTAAGCAATAGCCCTTGCTATCTCTTAGACAAACTACCACCTTTGAGCCTCTGTGCTCTCATCGGCTCTGCCCTCCACCCTGCCTGAGTGGCCCCTCCCTCACCACCCCAGGTCCTATTTAACCTGGTCTCCTTTATGGAGGTTCCCTGGGCCACACTTCCACTTCCCTGTCCCCACCCACTTTCTCCCATGCTCCCTTCTGCTTAGCCCTTTTCTGGAGAAAGGCTTGCTATGCGGACACGCTAGCTAATGCGAGCTGTCCTCAGCCCCAGGAGAGAGGCCCTAGAGGTGGCTGAGTGTGGGAAGACAGGTCTCTCCTATCTCTGCTGTCTTTATCCACAATGAATGGAAGCTAGGCGGGACGAGCCTGCCCAACACGTTCAAGTTCTCACAGCAGCCTTCGGAGACGAACAACCGAGCTATGGACAGGTCCCCGCCTGGCTGAAATGAGAACCGTCGGAAGCAGGCTCAGCACCTAGAGCCACCCGTCAGTCCTACATGGAAGTCAGGCTGCAGGGGACAAGGAACAGAGGTAGGTGGGTCCGCAGCTACAGAGGAACGCTAGCTGCAGCCAGACCCCTCCCACTCCCTTAGGCCCCTCCTTCCCTCCCTCCTCAGCCCCGCCTTCCTGGTGAGTCAGCTTGAGCTCCTGGCTCTTCTAGAGCTGAGAGCTGGGCAGAGGGCCAGGGCTTTCCATGCCAGGTCCCCTGGACCTCCCCATCCGGGAGCTGGGAGCCAGCCGGGAGCCGGGGCAGCGGCCGCGTGAGGCCCAAACTTAACCCTTTCCTTCCATGTCGGGCCCACATCACCCTCTTCCTCTGTCCCCAGGGCTGGGGGAGGGGCGGCCTACTGGTCAGCAGGTGCACTTAGGGGCTCCTCAGGCTTCCACCCACTTCCCAGTGGTTTGCCCAGAGCCACGGTCCTGATGTTCTCTGCATAGAGCAACACCACATCCCACCACCTGTGGGCTCCAGGATGTGCAGAGGGGCCAGGGCTAAAACTGCTAATTCCTCCCACATGAGCATGCCATTAAGCCTGTCTTTCAGCGTGGGGGCCCCTTGGCTTTCTAATTGAACCGCTGCGAAGGCCGTTTTACTAGCAGTGAGTATAGCAGCTTGACAGAGCCGGCTTTTCAGAATTGCCTTTGATGGAGCCCGGGGCGGAGGGCTAGGGGCTGCTGGCGCTGGAGATGCCACCCCTCCCATTTTACAGGTGGAAAACCTGAGTCATGGCTACTGGGGAGACCAGCCAAGGGCTTGCAGTCAGCCAGGGGTGGGGGTGGGGCGGCAAGGCGGGGCCAGGCCGGGCGAGCTCTCCGAGGGGTGGGAGCCTGCTGTGAATCACTCTGCACTGGGCAAATGGGGCAGCCTCCTCTCCCAGCTACCTGGGTACAACTGCCATGCTATCTTCTTTCCCAAAGGGGATGGGGTCTTTAATAAAAAATGTAAGGAGAGCAAGCCAGCTTCCTAGAAGCCTCTGTGTCACCCACGAGGTGTGGCCAAGTCTTCTGAATGGGATCTCATGAGAAAGGCAAGGCGGCGTCTGGCTCCTCCCAGGCCCCAGCCAGACACCCCATTGGACTTCTAAAATGTAGACCCTCAGCCTCCATGGCCCCTGCCGCAGGGTTCAACTCTTCTTCACGGTGGGGTCATGCCACACGCTGCTCTAGTGTTCCACAGCACCCTGAATCTCTCCTCTCTTCCCACTGGATGCCAGCAGTGCTCTGCCTACCCGCTGTGATGTCCCAAAATGCGTGCAGACGTGGCTGCTGTCTCCTGGAGAAGGAGGAACTAGCTAAGAGTAACAGTTGTAGAGATTCTCACTTAAAGAATTTGAGGGTAGAACCCCAGCTGCTGCGATTATCTATTAAACAATCCTAATGGTCCGGGAGGGCCACAGTCAGCAAAATGTTCAGCATCCTTGCTGTGGGGGACAGGAGTCCTGCACCTGGGAGTCTCTTCTGTGTCATGGTAACAGTGCCTGCTTCCCAGATAAGCTTCATACAGACCATATGGACACAGAAGACATGGTTAGAACACAGCTGGCAAACTATCTCATCTCAACCAAAATGTACCAAGTGCGTGTACAAAGGGCGGTATGCCCATTTGGAATATTATTCAGCCAGGAAAAAGGAGCAAAGTGCTGACACCGCGACAATCCCATTCTATATAAAAGGCACGACAAGACAAATTTAGCGTGATCGGAAACGTGTACCCTGTGGCAGTACATGATAACCTCTCGGCGAGCTGTTGTGTGCACTACTGTTCACTATTTGGCACAGTGAGTCCCTGTAGTGGGGCAGGTAACAATGTCCAATGTATGCTCAGCATGTAGAGAATGTTCAGGGCTGAGCCCAGCACAGGCTCAGGTATGGCTTCCTATAACAGCAGTGTGGCCTGGTCCACCAATGATCTCTCATGTTTGTCTGAGGCTCCCGAGCCCCGAGGCAGGTTTGCTGTGTCTCAGAATCTGCAGCGGCATCAGGTTGAGGTGGTGCCCAGTAAGAGTCCCCACTCCCTGGGGCCCCTGCATCTGCGCACCTTAGGCAAAGGCCAGAGGTGTACACTCTACCCTTCCTCCCGTGTGGCTTATCACACACGGTTCAGGGCTCAGTTCCACGTGGCAGAGGCCACCTGAGGACGGGGAAACTCCTCCCAGACAGTACCCCTGTCCTTGGAGAACTCCTTAGGGAAGCAAAGCGATCCAATTAGCTTCCGAGAGGAACTGAACAGAGAGGTGAGTGGGGCAGCTAGAGCAACCCTCCTGGGACCCAAAATTCTGCCTGATGCAACTTCCACCAGTTACTACTGCTAATTGGAGCAGCATGCAAGACCTCAGAGGGCTCTCAGGAAGTCCCTGGCTCTCCTGGACTTTCTCCCCCAGCTCCCATCGGCTTCCATCAGGCCCCCACAGCTCCCATTAGCTACTTAGAGATTCCAGGCCGTGCAAAACTTCCTATCTACAGTCCTCTAAGCAAACCCTGCCTGGGTTCAAATCCACCCTTAGGAGCTGGCTCCAGCTTGGGGACAAACCAGACCCAGGCTCTGGCTTAAGCTTCCAGGTGGCCCCAAGCCGCGGGATGCTGCCCCTGCCCAGTTTCTGACACCTCATAAATTGTCTCGGGGTCCCATATTTTTACAAGCTCTGAATCCACCGGGGGCGGCGGCTCACTTTTCCCAGTGCCAGCGCTGACCTGCAGCCAAGCAGCGAGTACCTCAGAGACTTTGAGGGAAAACTCACGGGTCCTTTCCCACACCTACAGGGTGAGTGGCCCAAAACCATACTCTGCCTTGGAGCCTCTGGAGGGACACAGGAGAGGCTGGCCGGGAGGTGTCTCTGCAGAGCCAGGGTTGTGTCTGTCAGTGTGGGACAATTACTACCACAGGGGGACCTTGGATCCTGGCAGGTCGTGTGTGTGTGTGTGTGTGTGTGTGTGTGTGTGTGTGTGTGTGTGTGTGTGTGTATGTGTGTGTGTGTGTGTGTGTATGTGTGTGTGTGTGTGTGTGTGTGTGTGTGATATGCACAGAGCACTAAGTGGCGAGGGCCCTTTGTCAGCCTGAGCATGCTGCAGCCCGCCGACAGAGCTCCAAGCCTAGCTCCATGGTATCTAGCACTGGGTCTCAGCAAACGGTCCCACATGTGTTAGCTGCATTTACTTTTATTGCTGAATATCATGAGCCTAAAGAACAGAGATTCCTCCCACTCCTGAGTCGAGGGCGCTGCACCAGGGGACACACTTGAAAGCTTGTGGGTAACGGGAGCAGACGAAAAGGATTTGGACCCAGACTCAAGGACTCAGCCGCTGGGGGAAGGGTCCTGTGGGAAGCTGTCACCCGGCACAGGCCACACATGCTTTCTGCCTCCTTAGTGATGATCAACTGGCCCACACTGGCCTCCTCTGACTTCGGGGACCCTAGGGCCCTGACTTGGAATGGCAGTCTGTCACAGAAGATCCAAGCTGGGCCAGAAGGAACCATCCAGCCCCAGCCTCGCTGTGACCACTCACTGGAGGTTCCCCCTATAGTGGGGACTGTCCGTGTGCCCACCAGGGAGTTGGCGTCACCACATGGCCTTGGAGACCTCAGCCTCCTCATGTAAAAAGGAGGACAGCACATACCCTGCAGGGAGGTTCCTATCCCTGGCACCAGGTCTAGACTATACTCTCTTTCTTTTCTTTCCTGGCCTGACCTTGATTTTTTCCTTCCAATGCCATGGGCATTCTCAAACATCTCTGTTTAACAAGACTCTCCCTAGAGGCTGCGTGAACCTCAGTGATGGGTTCCATGATCAGTGAGGGGTCCAGGCTGCTGAGACAGAGGAGAGAGCTAGGGCGTTGGCCCCTTCCTGTGTAAGCTAGGGCTGCATCAAGCAGCCAGTCTTCCTGAACCTCAGGCTTGGAGGGGACGGACTCTGAGGATCAGGCCTGCCTGGGTCACTGGCGCATGTCATCGCTCAGCAAATGTATCTCGTATTTCTGGATGAGAAGGCAAGGGGACCACAGGGCGGTGAGGCCGGAGAGAAGCTGGCACATGCAAGCCTGTGAGCACACTGTTATGCATGCTATCAAGGGCAGTTCTGCCTGTCTGATCCCAGGTGGCTGGATCAGGAAAGGGCCAACTAGGGAAGAGGAGGAATGTCCACCAGCAGGAAAGCTTCCTGGGTCCATGCTCAGAGCAGAACAGGTCTCTTGGCAACTTTTGCCAGGCTGCCCACTCCTCCCTCGACTGGTAACCTGGCTCCTCCCGAGTGGTAGGGTGTGCGGGCCCTTCTGCTTCCCTGTGGCACCGTGTGTTTGCTGAAGGCTCACATGCACCTGCTGGTTCCCAGGCTCCGGGCTCCGGTGATGAAGTGCTAACAGCCAAAGGGAGGGTAAGTCCGCCCTGTAGTGCTACAGGGACTGTCACGGGTGACCTGCCCACTCAGGATCATCCCAGTGGGAGAGAGGGCTACAGCTGTGACCACAGTCATGCTATTATGTGACACACATGCACTTAACCACACACCAGCAAGTGGGGTACTGTAACTACTCCTATTTTACAGATAGGGAAACTGAGGCATAGGGCATTAAGTAACTTCCCTGGAACTAAGTGGCTGTTAGTAAGGCGGGATTTGAACCCAAACCTCTGGATCCAGAACAGACTCCTAACCACTATTCAAAGTCTTCTCACTCTCCTTGGCCCCTGGTGTTGCTCAAGGTGGTCTCAGGCTATTGCTGACAAGTTTCTTGGGAAGCAGAGGCTGGCACAGGCCTGGCCTGTGTGCCCTCTCCCAGGGTGCACATTTTGTTTTTTTATATACAAGGTCTCAAAGAAGATATTCAAGCACCCTGTAATGAGAGATAAAAAAAGTACAGAAGCAAGAATATATGTGACACTCAAGGACCCAGCAACACCTTCCCTGGGTGTTTACCAGGAAAAAGGAAGGCCTTTGTCCTCATAAGAATGTTCATATCTTTAGCCTAACACCCACACCGCAGGGCAGGCCAATACGCATTGCTGGTAACTAAGCCATTGTGTTCCTACAATTGAACACTGCTCAGCCATCCATAAGGGTAAACCATTGAATCAAGCAGCAGGGGGACCCCAAGGCGCACAGCCTGTGCATGCATTCCACCCTAAAAAGTCACAGAGCTGGGGACATCCATCACTTGTGACAGGTAAGCAGATCCGTGACTGCCTCTCTCTGGAGCCTGGAAAGAGTTAGCCATTGAGGGGTGACAGGGACCTGACAGGGCCAGGTGCTCTGTGTCTTGGTAGGAATGGTGGTGACGTGAGTGTATGTGAGTGTGTGTTGGTGTATGCATGTGTGCGTGTGTGTGCACATGTACATGTATACATATTTTATGTGTGCATATGTTTACCTGTAAATGTGTGCATTCACGTATATGATATGTATTTTCAGTCATTCAGCTAAATGACACCTCTGTGAAGCCTACAGTTTCTTAACTACACCTCACTGGAAATGTATGTGTCAGAGAGACAAGCCCATACCCACCTCCCACTCTGTAAAAGAAACAAAGTGAATTCAGGTTGTGCCCTGGGTGGGCAGGGCCTCCTGAACAATTGCTTTAGGCGTTTCCTGAAATGTGGTTGTGAGGATGAATCTGCAGGTGACAGAGAGAATCTGCAGGTTTCAGTCAGTCACAGCCAGGAGCCTCTGCATGCATCTCATGGTACCGGCTGCCAGGACCCGCAGACACCGCCTTTCTGGTTCCTGGTCCACTGGGAAGTCTCAAAAGGCATCTTTCGCTCACTACCTCAATGTCCTAAACCAGTCCTAGTGACAACCCTGGAAAATACCTGCCCTGGCCTCTCAGGAGGGACAGTTAAGGACTGTGATAGCCAGAGCCCAAAGAGGGATCTGAGGCCTTCTGGGCTCAGGAACACTTTCTCCTCTGGGAACTTGTGAGCAAGGTATCAGTCAACCAAGCAAAGGGCGGGGAAGGGGGGAAGAAGGTCACACGCTCTCTGTGCCTTACTTCACATGGCGGGCTCCCTAAACCTAAACATATCTGTTCCAAGACCGTACCTTAAATGAAGACAGGGTGTATGCGTGTGCTTGTGTGTGCATATGTGCATGTGTGTGCACGTGTACATGTATGCATATTTTTATGTGTGCATATGTATACATGTAAATGTGCATATTTGTATATACATCTACAGAATGTATGAATCTATGTGTATATGTGTGTGCACATGTGCATGTATATATGTAATTATATGTGCATGTATATACATATATATGTGTATATGTATGTTAAATGTGTATGTATGTGCATGTGCATGAGTGTACATAAATATTTGTATATATGTGTATGTATATGCACATGTGTGCGTGTATGCATGTGCTATTACATGCATTTTCACATATATTAAGTGTATATATGTCTTCATATACATGTGTGTATTAGTGTTGCTTATATGTGTACATGTATATATGCACATGTTATTTATGTGTATGTATGTTACAGGTGTCATTTGTGTGCATACATGTGTTGTTTGTGCATATTTGTGTAAATGTTTGCCTATGCATGTGTGGTTTTGACCCACACGATTCTGGGGTTCAGTCAAGCTTGAGCAGTCAGCAGACACAAAGAGGAAGGGGAGGAAGAGTCCGCCACTGGGAACTGTGGAGCATCTGGAAGTGGAGAACCACATCAGAAAGGGCTGTGACTGAACAGTGACCACCCCACCCCCACCCCAGCAGCGCCTGACAACCGGAAGGGGCTTATTCAGAAGTAAGGTCTTTGCACATGTGAGCATGGTAAAGATGGACGAGATCATGCTCAGGGCTGGAGTGGGGCCTAAGTCCTCACCCATGTCAGAGCTGAGGGGGACACCGCAGCAGCAGATGTAGAGGACAGGACCCCAAGGAGATGAGGCAGAAACCTGAATCATGCAGACACACAGAAGAACAGGAGAGAGAGACGAGCGGCCACCCTCTAACCCAGCAAAGACCTCATGACAGGCTTCTGCCCCACATCTAAGGGACGTGCATGCCTAAGATTTAAGCTCCCAGTGTGGCAAATGCTCAGAGAGCCTATGAAACTAGCCCAGGGCGAAGCCACACCTTTCCCCTGCTGCAGAGGAGGAGGATTGCCCTGAGACCACTGAGCAGAAGCCTGGGAAATGGCCGGATGCTAAGAACCATGTGTGGTGCCAGGCCTTGCAGTGGTGAGCTGTGGCCCCTAAGGCTGTGGTGAGACAAGCAAAACCACAACAGGCACCAGGACCACTGTCCAAACAGCGGTGGCCCTCGGCATGGTTTCTGTTTTTTTGTTTTTTTTTGTTTTTGTTTTTTTTTTGGTCAGACTCTGAGAACAGGTCATTGTACCCAAGCTGGGGCACAGGAGGCTCCTTTCCAAAATAAATAAGTAAGCCTTGTAAATATGGGCCAGCCTACTCTGTTTTCCTTACCAGCTCATCCTCCCAATGGTGTGTCAATTAGACAATAAATATTTACCCTCCACTGTCTGCATCCACACGCGTGAGTCACTAATTGTCAATATGTATTCACTATCTGCCTACAGGCTGTAAACCAAGTCAGTCAGCTGAACACAGGCTTATGCGGTCTTCCCTGGGTCTAGAATACAACAGAGGATGGGGCAGTAAAACCAGCAGACCTGGAAGTGAGGGACAGTCCCTGGCAGCCTGAGAGTGGCTGCACTAGAAAAAAAAAAGAAGAAGAAAAGAAAAAGAAAAAAAGAAATGGCACCATAGAAGCCAAAGAAGATATTTCACAGAACTAGAAAATGTGTGATTCCAGCTTTGTTGGTACTGAGTAAAAGGGTGAATCACGTTACCAAGAAAGGCTGGGTTCCCTTATCTGTCAGAAGGAGGAAGATGAAGTGGCTGAGATGGGTGGGGGCACCAGCAGATCTGCAAGGTTCAAAGGATTTCTGAATGCCCTGACAACGTTGCTGAAGGCACGTGTGGTTCACAGAGGCTCCCGGAGACCTTGGGGTGATATCAGACATGACTTGAAGAGCCCAGAGGACTAGAGGACACACATCCTCCATCCCTGCCCTGCAGCTGACCACAGTCCCACATCGAAGGTGAGCTGCCCATTCAAAAGAGGAGCCCCGTCGGCTCAACACCTCCAAAGATCATGAAAAAAATAAATAAATAAAAGACTCTGTGTTTCCTTCTAGAACAATCCTAAGACATTCAAAATCAAACAGGATGGGGCAGCTCCTGAGACCAGAGAACGGGGGCGAGCGTGTGGCTGTCGCTCGGTCTCTCCTTCCCGGATGGTGGCTCAGCTCTGCGCGCAGACTCACTAGCACCCCAGCTTTGCCTGGATGAGCCGCAAGCTCCCTGGCCCTTCCCTGGTCTCCATCAGGCCAAGCCCGAGTACTGCCCCTGCAGAGGCCTCCCTCTGTCCTGGCTTCCAGCCTGAGGGGTTGGGGGGTCAGTTCTTCTGTACTGCATCCGAGCACACAACCCTGAACTTTCTGTTCATTCACGGCTCACAACTTCTGATAAGTAGGAGCCTCCTGTAGGTTCTGCCTGGCCCTCTGAGTATCTTGAATCACTACAGTTTTTTAAACTTGTCACATCTTCTAAACAAAGCCATCAACCCCTCTTAGCTCCCATCACTTGGGCTATGTTTTTATTTCCTGAGAGAAGTCTCCACAAGCAGACAGGAGCAGAGATCAAAACCTCCCAGGCGCAGTGTCTGCCCTTCTGGTCACCACAGACCCAAGGATTCCTGCAGGCCACCCACCCAGGGTGTGGTCCCTCCCCCAGCCCTGACTTACAGCACTCGATGGGGTTGGACGCAGCCTGCAGTGAGACGATGCGCCCACTGGGCTCCGGGACGTGCACGCGGAACACCAGGCGCACGCGCGTGTTCTTCCTGCCGATGTCCGTCTCGCCCTTCCGCAGCTCAATGTCAGCGTTTCGGAGCTTCAGGATGCCTGCACAGTCGATGCTGGGCAGAAGAGAGCCCAGGTTGTGAGGCCCATCTCACTGAGCAGAAAAACCCACCCACAAACCCACCTAAGGTGGTCAAGCGAACACCTCCTTCCCCCAGCCACAACGGGGAGGAGGGGGACTGCGATATCCCCCTGGGCATTAAAACCTGAAGGGTATACCAAGATGCTGAATTTTAAAAAAGAAAGAACGAACAAATTAACAAAAGAAAGAACGAATTCACAAGAGAGAGAGAGAGAGAGGAGGAAGGGAAGGAAGGAAAGAGAAAGAAAGGAAGAAAGAAGAAGAAGGAGGAGGAGGGAAGAAAGAAGAGAGAGGGAAGGAAGGAAAGAGAGAGGGAAGGAAGGAAAAAGAGAGAGAAAGAATAAAGGAAGGAAGGAAAGAAGAGGGAGAGGGAAAGAGAGAGAGGGAGGGAGGGGAAAAGGGAGAGAGAGAGAGAGAGAGAGAGAGAGAGAGAGAGAGAGAGAGAGAGAGAGAGGAATTTCACAGAGCACTTGAATAGTCTCCCAAGTGGAGACTGCTTCTCCAGGGAAAATTTTCATGTCAATGCCTCTATTCTCAAAAGCACCAACAAAACTCAAGAAGGGCAACTGGTAGACCTGACTACAAATATCAGAGTATCCTGTTCTGGAATTTAACAAACATGTTACAGTCGACCATCTCTCAGAGGACTCTGGTGTGAGACAGGGAAGAGAGAAAGGGGATGTGAACCCCAGTTCTGGGGACCTCACAACCGGTGCCCCCGAGGTTTCGTACCCTCCCTCCCACAGCCTCTCTGTGAGCCAGAGTTTATGTCCTCATAGAAAGCTCTTTGATGCTGACACATGTGTGCCCTGTGGCCAGCTTAGCCATAAGTATAAGTGCCACATGAGTGGCTTTCTGTGTTGTCACTGAAATTTTTCTTTAGGTTTCACTGATGTTTGTTTTTGTTTTCCTTTTTTGAGACCAGATCTCATGTAGCCCAGGCTAGCCTGGGACTCAATATGTAGCTAAAGATAGTTTGAATTCCAGATCTTCCTGCCTCCATCCACATCCCGAAGTGCTAGGACTACAGGTGTGTGCTGCCCTGCCCGGTTTTCAAATAACACTTCTTAAATAGAAAAATCAGACAGGTACTCCAAGATCAGGCAGTGCCAGCAATGGCTACTGCGGTCTCCTCATAGAGATCTCCTCAACCCTGTCACTCCAGCCCTGCTTGCTTTCCCAAGAAACCACCTCCGCTGCCCAGCCTTACGTGGCCCTCATGTTGTTCTTTGGCTCCAGGGGGATCTCCAGGACCTTGGTGTTGCCCACAATCTTCTCATAGCTAGTGGTGGTAACCGTTTTTCCGGTGATCCTGTGTACTTGGTAGAAGGCATGTGGCTTAAGGATCCGCTCATCTGCTGTCCCGATGAAGATCTGAAGCCCCAGTGGCTTGTTCTCCATGTAGCCGTGGAGCTAAGGGAGGAAGCCAGATCTTTACTATGCAGTCTGACCACCGGAGAAGCCCAGAGAAGCCCACGGTAAATGAAAGCATGGGGGGTTGCTGTGTGCCCAGATGAATGCATGACCAGAAGCACACTTGCTGTCCAACAAAAAGAGATGTTCAAACACATTATGGGGACCTCCTCTAAAATGGATGCTAAGGGGTCAGAGAGAGGGATCCGTGGGTGAGGGCACTGGCTGCTCTTGCAGAGGACTCAGGTTTGATTCCCAGCACAACACGGAGGCTCACAACCATCTGTGACACCAGTGCTAGGGGGTCCTATCCTTTCTTCTGGCCTATGCAGGCACCAGGTACATATGTGGCACACAGACATACACATGGGCAAAACACTTGTGTACATAAAACACACACACACAATACACACCACACACACCATACATACCCACACACACCATACACACCACACACACACCATACACACACACACACACACACACACACACACAGACACACACACTGGACTTTTAAGCAGCCACAAGAAACAATACAAATCAGAACAATGTTTGTGGGGGAACTACTTAACCACTGGCAAAGGGTCAAGGAAATAAGGGCAGAAAACAGCCTGAAGACGTTTCCCACACACACACACCATGATCCATTGGCAGGTAACAGCAGCCATGGGGGAAGGACTCAAGAGGCCACTTCCCTCTTTGAGTATCTGTAGGAAGTTAATGGTAATTGGGGAGGGGAGGCCTTTCTTCAGTAGTGCAGCTGCTATAAGGTGCCCTGAGCCATGTAAACAGCACAAATAAAACTCACTGGGTACTCTAAGTAAAGAGACACGGGAGTGGGAGGGGCTAGGTGGGAGGAAGGGTGGGAAGGATAGGAGGAGGTAACAAGGGTGGGCGAGATAAGATGCACTGTGTGGGTATGAGGAGACCATAATGAGACTAATTAGTGCATGTGATCAACACACGCAGATACAAATAAAACTTGCCAGAGAAGAACGGAACAACACGTGAAAATGAACATGGTGAAAAGCGTTAACTCCAGAGTGGAGCGGGGAGAGAGACAGGAGGGGGGAAGTCAGAGGTGGAGGAGGAGGGGAGAAGTCAGAGAGACAGTGAGAGAGACAGAGACAGAGAGACAGAGAGAGAAAGAGAGAGAGAGACAGAGACAGAGAGAGACAGAGACAGATACAGAGACAGAGAGAGAGAGAGACAGATGAGAGAGAGAGAGAGAGAGGAGACAGAGACAGAAACAGAGACAGAGAGAGAGACAGAGACAGAAAGAGACAGAGACAGAGACAGAGAGAGAGAGAGAAGCCGGCCACTGGTTCTTTGATCCCAGCACTTGGGAGGCAGAGGCAGGCAGATCTCTGAGTTCGAGGCCAGCCTGGTCTACAGAGTGAGTCCCAGGACAGCCAGGGCTACACAGAGAAACCCTGTCTCAAAGGAAAGGGGAGGGAGGTGGAAGGGAGGGGGGACCTGGAGACACACAGCTCTTGTTACCGGAGGTCACCTGGGAAGGTCTGCAGACAGAACTCACTGTTTACATGACAATGTTCCAGTCAGCAGATTGATTTTATACTTTTTAGAAAGAAAGAAAGAACAAGACAGTGGTGCAATCAATCAAGTCAAAATGAATTAAGGACCTGAAGAAAATACGTGTTAATGCTTAGCAGACCGAAGGCCAGCCTGTGGAGTATCTACAGACTTTTGAATGTCCACAAGGAAGGCTGGTGAGACTGAGTGCCACCTCCAGAAGCCACCCCCAACTTGGTATTACCATCATAAAGAGCTTAGAGTTCACTAGTGAACTCTTACTGCTGATAAACAACTTCAGCAAAGTGGCCGGATATAAAATTAACTCAAACAAATCAGTAGCCTTCCTCTACTCAAAGGATGAACAGGCTGAGAAAGAAACAACACCCTTCACAATAGTCACAAATAATATAAAATACCTTGGTGTGACTCTAACGAAGCAAATGACAGATCTGTACAAGAACTTCAAGTCTCTGAAGAAAGAAATCAAAGAAGACCTCAGAAGATGGAAAGATCTCCCATGCTCGTGGATTGGCAGGATTAATACAGTAAAAATGGCCATCTTGCCAAAAGCAATCTACAGATTCAATGCAATCCCCATCAAAATCCCAATGCAATTCTTCATAGAGTTAGAAAGAACAACTCTCAAATTCATTTGGAATAACAAAAAACCCAGGATAGTGAAAACTATTCTCAACAATAAAAGAACCTCTGGGGGAATCAGGATCCCAGACCTCAAGCTGTACTACAGAGCAACAGTGTTAAAAACCGCATGGTATTGGTACAGTGACAGGCATGTAGATCAATGGAATAGAATTGAAGACCCAGAAATGAACCCACACACCTATGGTCACTTGATTTTTGGCAAAGGAGCTACAACCATCCAGTGGGAAAAAGACAGCATTTTCAACAAATGGTGCAGGTTCAACTGGCAGTCAACATGTAGAAGAATGCAAATTGATCCATTCTTATCTCCCTGTACAAAGCTCAAGTCCAAGTGGATCAAGGGCCTCCACATAAAACCAGATACACTGAATCTAATAGAAGAGAAAGTGGGGAAAAGCATCGAACACACAGGCAGAGGAGAAAAGTTCCTGAAGAGAACACCAATGGCTTATGCTCTAAGACCAAGAATCGACAAATGGGACGTCATAAAATTGCAAAGCTTCTGTAAGGCAAAGGTCACTGTCAATAGAACAAAATGGCAACCAAGAGATTGGGAAAAGATCTTTACCAATCCTACATCTGATAAAGGGCTAATATCCAATATATATAAAGAACTTAAGAAGTTAGACTCCAGAGAACTAAATAACCCTATTTTAAAAATGGGCAACAGAGCTAAACAGAGAATTCTCAACTGAGGAAACTCGAGTGGCTGAGAAGCAACTAAAGAAATATTCAACATCTTTAGTCATCAGGGAAATGCAAATCAAAACAACCCGGAGATTCCACCTCACACCAGTCAGAATGGCTAAGAAACAAAAACTCAGGTAACAGCAGATGCTGACAAGGATGTGGAGAAAGAGGAACACTCCTTCATTGCTGGTGGGATTGCAAGCTGGTTCAACCACTCTAAAAATCAGTGGCGGTTCCTCAGAAAATTGGACATAGTACTACCTGAGGACCCAGCTATATCACTCCTGGGCATATACCCAGAAGATGCTCTAACATGTAATAAGGACACATGCTCCACTATGTTCATAGCAGCCATATTTATAATAGCCAGAAACTGGAAGCAACCCAGATGTCCCTCAGCAGAGGAATGGATACAGAAAATGTGGTACATTTACACAATGGAGTACTACTTACTCAGCTATTAAAAACAAGGACTTCATGAAATTCTCAGGCAAATGGATGGAACTTGAGAATATCATCCTAAGTGAGGTGACTCAGTCACAAAAGAACACATACAGTGAGTATATACCCACTGATAGTGGATATTAGCCCAAAAGTTCAGAATACCCAAGATTCAATTCACAGACTAATTGAAGCCTAAGAAGAAGGAAGACCAAAATGTGGATGCTTCAGTGCTTCTTAGAAGGGTGAACAAAATACTCACAGGAGGAAATATGGAGGCAAAGTGTGGAGCAGAGACTGAAGGAAAGGTTATCCAGAGAGAGACTACCCCACTGGGAGATCCCATATACAGTCACTAAACCCGGACGTTATTGTGGATGCTGGGAAGTGCTTGCTGATGGAAGCCTGATATGGCTGTCTCCTGAGAGGCTCTACCACAGCCTGATAAATACAGCAGGGGATGCTCACAGCCAACCATTGAACTGAGCGCAGGGTCCCTGATGGAGGAGTTGGAGAAGGGACTGAAGGAGCTGACAGGGTTTGCAGCCCCATGGAGGGAGCAACAGTGTCAACAGGCCAGAGCCAAGCTGGGGGATGGTCTGCCTTTCTGCCTTTCTGCCTTTCTTCCTGCCTGCCTGCCTGCCTGCCTGGCTGACACCCACAGCAGTGACAGGAGTGGTAGCCTCAGGCAAAGGTGAGATCCAAGTCACAGCCACTTGTCTGGAGGTCACCCACGGCTCTCTGGGTGGCACCGATCAGACAGAGGGAAGGCCCACACCGAGAGAAAATTGTTTCTTGTTGTGAGGGCTTTGCGTGGGGACCAAGATAAGAGTGTTTTCTAATTGACTTCTCTGGTTCATCAGGGGTGGTAAACAGGGTGCCACGGTGCCAGCAGAAAGACTGGCAGGGTAGCCGTGTTGATGCCAGGCTGCTTCCTCTTCCCGTGACAAAAGCAGAATGGCACAGGGAAGGACACATGGGGAACAGCTGGACGAAGACGATGTGTGCTAATCGAATCCAGTCACTCGGTCCCCTCCCTTGCTGGTACTCCAAACCAAACCTCCATTGCCTCTCTTTTGGGCGTCTGTCAACCTGGTTTGCCTCTTCTGGTCTTTCAGAGAGTAGTTGAGTAATCTTTTAAAAATGCAAATCAGATCCAGGCACTCCCAGGCTTACAACCCTCTGAGGACTTCCTGTGGCCTCCGACTAAAGCCCCAATTTAGTTGTCACCTGAATTTCCCCAAACTCCATCATCAGCCCAGCCTTCTCCCTCCACCCTGCCAGGTTTCTGGTTCCTCCTGTTGCCTCAACACACATATTCTGACCTCAGAGCCTTTGCACAAGCCACTGTCTCTGTCCAGATGCAGATTTTCACTGTTTCTCTTTTCCAGATAAACCACACGTTGATCTATGGTCAGGGCTCTGTTAGCCCTGAGAGAAGCAACCATCGGATGTCCAGAGATCAGAATCCAGCTGATGCCACTCGTGTCTCCAGTCTCCATAGGAAGAGTTTCACAACAAAATTGTCAAATGTTAATTGGAAAGATATGTGTGTGCATTCATATGTGTGTATGTGTTTGTGTGTATATATTTGTGTGTATGTTTGTATGTATATATTGGTGTGTTTGTATGTTTTTGTGTGTATATGTGTTTGTGTGTGTATGTGTGTGTGTGTGTGTGTGTGTGTGTGTGTATACAGCAGGAGACCTTGGGTGTCATCCTCAGGCACCATTTACTGTTTTGAAACAAGGTCTCTCCCTGGCCTGGAACTCACCAAGTAGGCTAGGCTAGCCTGCCAGCAAATCCCAGAGATCTGGCTGTGTCTGCCTCTCTAGCACAGGGATTACAACAGTGCTACTAAACTCAGATTTTGGGTTTCCTGGATTCTGGAGATCAACCCAGGTCTTCTTATGTGCAAAGCAAGCACTTTATCTGCTAAGCCAACTCCTTGGCTGCCAAGAGAAACTTTTTTTTTAAGAACACACTTCCTATCATGTCCCCTAAACTGTGACTTCTATACCAATGGCCCCATTTAGTCATGAACTCCTCTCCCCAAGTGGCTCACGCAGCCGAGCCCAAGTGCCAGGGTCACGGAACCCCATACACCCTGCTGTGGTGGCTCATGATTGTGGGCTGGTGGAACTTTCCCCTTCAGCCATGACAGGGCAGCTAGGGTGCAACCTGCCTCATACCAAACCCAGCACCCAGTGGTTCACGCACATCAGACGTCTCTACTGAAGACAGCCAGTCAGCACCTCCTTTGCGAATGAAGAAACTAAGGCTTGTTTAAGGTTGAACAATGCATCCAGTCAACACAGGTCTTAGAGGACAGGACCAGCGTGGGAATTACACTTTCTGACCCCACCCGCCAAACTCTCTACACAGTGGCTTCTGGTTGACTGGCTCAGTCACTCATCTAAGTCTCCAAGTAACATGGGTACCATGAAATGATAATTCTTGGGCTCATCAGAGGATGTCACTGATGGCTCAATTACAGACCCCAACAGGGGAGACAAAACAGGTGGAAGGGCAAAGCACAAGCAAGCTGGGGCTGCTGGGTATGGAACACTGATGCCAACTACCCCAAGGTGGCTTGACGGCCATGGACATGAGGCCATAGCAAGCGGAGTAGCCAGGTAAGAAATGTTCTGTCTTGCATGAGAACATAGCCCCCTTCCTTCCCTGGCACCCAGGGCCCTCCTGTCTCCATAGCTCGTCTTGGAGCAGCAGCCTTCCCACCAGCTCTCTGCATGTCAAAAAAGAACAGTGCGTAACCACTCACCCCACCCCCTCCCAACAGACAGTGACCGGGTTCTCACAAACCCAAGTTCATCTTCCCAGATGATGTTTCAAACTCCTTGTCCTCACCACCGGGGGACCTTTGCCACATAATTCTCTAGTAGTCATTTCTGGTGTCTCCAGAGATGTCTTGTAGGTAGCCTGGGGCAGCAAGGCTACCTCTAACCTGCTAGATGGGAAGCTCTGGCGGTCTTGGTAGGGAAGTAGACTCTACTCCCTAAGGCCAACACGTCTTGACTAACAGTTCTGAGATGGCGTGTGTCTTGGCGCATGGGTGACACCTGTCCGTGCTCGGGCCTCAGGCAGCTCCATAATACACGTTTCCATTGAAGTGGTAGGACCAGCAAGGGCATGAAGGGGTTAATAATCTACCCCAGCCTTGCCCTGTTCACTCAGCTACCTGAAAAATCAGATCGGAGGAGGGGGAGTTTTCGGAGACTGGATTTTTCTTCGCCTGTTCCCACAGCAGCTCCTGGGTAAAGCAGCCCAGCTGAACCCAAGGGGACGGAGCATTGCTCTGGCTGAGTGACACTCTGCATGCCCTTGCAGGAGCTGCTGGTTGGAACTGTGCATGGAAGAAAGCAGTGAGCCCACTGCAGATGGAAGTGAGGATGACTGACTTGCTCACAGTCCCAGGGAGCAGAAGCCGTGTTGCATGTGTATGTGTGTGTGTTGCGGCGGGGGGGGGGGGTCCTCCACTGCTACACAGCAAGACTGGATCTCGTATAACCTCCAGCTGACTATGCAGTGGAGGCTGGCTTTGAACTTCTGATCTTTCTGTCTACACCTGCCAACTGCAAGGAGGGCAGGTATGCACTACCACACCAGCCTCTTGGCAGCTTTAAAACGTACACTGTATTATAAATGACAGTCGCCGCTCTGCTCAACAGATCTCTGAAGCATTTTCCTCTTACCTAGCTGAAAACGCGTGCCCTTCTAGACTTTTCTCTGGGTACAGAGATTCACATTTTGGGAGTTTGAGTTTTTACATCTCACCTAATGACATAGCGTGGCCATTCTCTCCCACCAGTGGGTCTTGTTTCATGAGGCACAAAATGGCTGTGGAGAGCGGGTGCTTCCTAACAGGATGGCCAGAGAAGAAATGACTGTAACAGCAGATTCTTTGGGCGTCCTGAGCCCACCGGGGCCCCAGCGCGGCCACACAGCACGTGCAGAGCCAGGGTGTAGCTGGAAACTGCTCTGCTGCCCAGCATCAAGAGAGGATGAGAGTCCACGCTGGCCGCCCGAGGAAAGAGCCAGGCTCAAGTTCAAAGTCCCCCATCAAGGACCTTCCTATTGCTTTGGCGGGGCCATCAAGTTGAGAAGTCCCAGCTGGCGCTGGCGTAGGCCGAGGACCACGTCTGTGCTGGGAGCTGGGTGACTCAGCCCTGGAGCGTGGGGTTGATTTCCAAACTGGCGACTGGCCAAAGGAACTGTTTTGAATTTGCCTCAAATCAAACGTGAACAATGTTAAGTAGCATTTGTGTGTGTGTGTGTTGAATCTGGACTATTAGGAAAATGGTATCGTCCTCAAAGCTTGCATGCTGGAAGAGAGGCCCCCGGGGTTGTCTTATTGCAGTTCTCAGCCATGGGGCATGTGGGTAGGAGATTTTTACCAATACAAACAGACCCCAGCTCTGAGCATCATTTTGGGTATAGAAGTCACAGCTACTATCTGCCATGCTGACCCCAATCGACCCTCTGTTCGCATGCACACACTGGAGCAGACAGACAGACAAATAGACACACACACACATACATAGACACACACACATAGACACACACACACAGACACTCTCTTCCCTACTCCCCAACAAGCCCTGCGTACTCAATTAATGAACACTACTCTAATTCACTGAAGCCCCTTCTGCTTCTCTCCCATTGGATCACCTCAGAGCCCTGCCCATCTAATTTTCTAAATGCCACTCAGATGGGCCACCTGGTTCTCAGATCAAAGAAGCTGCCTGGTTGCCTTCCTTCCATCTGCTCTACCACAGGGTAGTGGTTGGAATGATCTCCACGACCTCCGGCCAGAGCCTGCCACCCTTCCACTTGGATCTCTCAAGAACAGACTTCCCGCTCCCATCGAAAACCAAAGTCCTTGGCTGAGGAGACCCACAGTCTCACTGAACATGCATGAGAACCTGCGTTTAATACCAAGAATTCACAGTTCGGAAAAGTCCGGTGTGGTGATAAGGAGTACTCGTGACCCCAATGCTGAAAAGGAAGAGATGGACAGATGCCCAGGATGCTCTGGCCAGCCCACTTAGCAAGCTCCAGGCCAATCAAAGAGCCCGTCTCCAAGAGCACAGTAGCTGACTCCTGAAGGATCACCCTTAATTTTATCCTCAGGTTTAAATGTTCACCTACCTACATAGGAACACATACATACATACATACATACATGCATGTGTGCGCGCGCATGCGAGCGCACACACACACACACACACACACACACACACACACACACACACACACAGGGGTTAGGGCAAAGTCTCCATTGTGATTCAGGGTCACGTGAGACTGACCCTCTTCCTCACATTCTCCATCCTTCCACACAGCCACAGTGATCTTGAAACAGGCTGGGCACATGCTCACCCAGGACCTTTATGCTAACCTCCCCCACTGCTGGGATGGCTGTCCCTACAAACACACTGCTCTCAACCCCACCCCACAGGGCACCGCACCCTCGCCGGCACTCTCTACCCACCTGCTTGGCATCGCCTCACCTACCACCCACCTGCGTCCATCACCACCCCAAATGACAGGGTGTGTTCACTTCATCTCCATGCCTCCCCCACTAGGACACTGTCCCCCAGGGTGGCAGCTTAGCTGTCCCGTCTCATGCTTCGCAGCTTGCCCAAGATCTAGATCACCCCCTCGGAGCTCAGGTGTGATCAGAGTAGCAGGTGGACACAGGTGGGGGTGGTGGCTGTCGCCTCCCCGGCCCTTCCTTTAACATAAAAGATAACTGGCCTGGCTACAGCGACCATTGTGCCCCACAATGCATCTCACTCAGCATGGGCAGGACCAAGCTGGTTGGACAGCTGGTACCTGCCCTGCCCTGTTCCCAGCAGGGGTGACAGCATGTCCAGAGTACAATGAAAACAGGAACCGTTCCCACTCCCAGAGCACAATGGGTGCCACAATCCAGGGACAGGCTGAGGCTGGCTGGAGACCCCAGGGATTGGGGGCCCCAGAAAAGGATACATTTTGATACATTTTGAAATACACGGGGAAAGTGATAAAGAGAGCAAGAGAGTCTTCCTGGGCTCAAAAACAGTCCATGTCAGTTTCTCTTCCCATTCTAAATTAAGAGTCAAGTCTTTCTACATTTCTCACACTAGCGGAAATTAGAAGCAGACTCCGGTGCACGGTGAACATGGGTGGGGGCTAGCAGCCCAAGGCGGCAAGATTCGCTTCCAATCACCACATCCATGAAGAGCGGAGACTCTGAGCAGGGTGTGTGAGCTTTATGGGGCTCAGGTCAGAGGCAGCTCGGACACCCCACGGCACACAGCCCCCAGGGTCCTCTGGATGCAGTCCTCGGGTTAGGGGAACACCTCTACACTTCCCTCCAGTCTCCTCTTAACCAGCCGTCCTCCAGGCCAAGAGGGGGCTTAGTTTGCACACTTTCTGGAAAGCAATCTCTGGGTGCCCTTGGGTTTGTGCTGCTTAAAGCCAAACCCATCCTTTTCCTGACTGCTTCCTATATTTCTCCTTGTCTAAGAGCCTGCAGGGTCCACGAAGCATGAACTCACGGATCATCTGGGTCAACTTCCTGCCAAGCCTCAGTTTCTGCATCTGTGAATAGGGCTGATGAAAGGGCTCAGAGAGGAGCTGGTAAGGTTTGTAGGAAGCTCCTCACATGTGACATTCTGCTCAAATTTCTCTTCCACTGATGGCTGGGAGATGTTGGACTGTCTATCAAATTTCCTCTCCTCTGGTCTCTGTAAACTTGAAGATCATCCCTCAGTTCTAAAACAATGCTCTTCAGGTGCATTTGGAAGAAAATCTAAGACCTGGACACAACCTGCAGAAGCTTGTGTGGCCCACTCTCCCCTGCCATTCCCAGTTTCAGTCTCCCCCATCCTGGTCCGTCTCATGACTTCTTTGCTGCTCCTTAAACAGTTTCTCTAACCTTGGGGGCTTTGTACGTGTTCTCCCCCATAGCCTCCTGTCTTCCTCCTCCGGGTCTTCCCGTGGCTGTCCCCACCCCGGCTTCTCCATCTTTCAGAAGCCATCCAAATGCAGAGATTCCTTGTTTACTTTCTGTTGCTGTGATAAAATACTCCAACCCAAATCAGCACAGGGGAGGAAAGGGTTCACTGGCTTACATAGTCCACCACTGAGGGAAGTCAAGACAGGAACCTGAAGGCAGGACCCGGCCAGCTGTTCCACAAAGTGTTACATCTGTCCAAGGAATGTTCACCTGCTCACAGCCAAGGAACCATAGCAGAAACCACTGAGGATGCTGCTTGCTGGCTCACACACCTGCTTCTGCTTGGCTAGCTTTCTTAAACAGTTCAGGACCACCTGCCCTAGGGAATGGTGCCACCGTGGGTAGACTGGATCCTCCAATATCGATTAACAATCGAGGCAGTCTCCGATAATGCACCCACAGGCCAGTCTGATCAAGGAAAGTCCTCAACAGAGGCTCTCCCTCTCAGATGACCCTAAACCGTGTCCAGTTATCAGCTAAAGCTGACCAGAGCACAGGGCCTTCTCTGAGGAGCCTGGCTAAAGCAGAGGGTCTGATATCACACGGCTTAGTCCCTTCCTGGCAGCAGCAACTTTTAATTATGCGTTCATTTACTTTGGTGAGATAAAGCCTGTCCTGCTATGCCCTGGCGCCTTGGGTAGCACCCGGCACACCTAGATGTGCCCTATGAAACTGCTGAAGGACTGAGCAGACGGACCCTGTGTGGAATGTGAGGGCTATCCTTGACTAACACAGGGAGTGACTCATCTTCCCAAAGTGCCTTGAAGAGGTTTATTCATGTCTGGGAGAGTCCCCACCTTTGCAGACTCTCTAGCTAAATTCCCTGCTCTTTGGGCCGATCTGCAGGAATGTGTCTTTCTGTCTCCCTGTGAAAGAGACATATCATTACCAAGCCAGTTACACCAGGAGTCAGGAGAGGAGTCAGACTTATGGCTGGAAAAATGAAGTTTACAACCTTGAGCCTGAGTCACAAAGACAGCGATTTGGCAGCCCCAGGGAGGTGGTGAGAGAAAGGGGAGGCCAAGCCATGCCCACGGCCCACACGGTCACCAGAAGGCCAGAGAGGTGGGGACATTCCCTTCCAATGCAGCTCTCTGGTAGTCTCTTGTGCAGGGAGGGTCCTGGCCTGACACTGAAGGACAAGGTGACAGCTGTCTACACAGTTTGCCTGCACTGTGAGAAGACCAAAAAAGGGGGGGGAGGGGGGAGACATTCCCTGGAGGGGAAACTGAGGGATGAAGAGAGCTTTCAGGAAACCCATGAGAGCCAGGCATGGTGCCCCATATGCCCGCAATCCCAGCACTCTGGAAAGCCAAAGCAGGAGTTCAAAAGCAGCCCAGGCTACACAGCCAATCCTGGTCTCAGCACTTTCCCGCCAAATAAACCAAAAGAGCATCTATGCAATTATCTGAACATGTTCCAAGGAAAAGGGATAAGTACCTCCAGGGAAGCCCATGGCAGCTCTGTGTCCCCAACCCCAATGACACAGCCACTCCCACCTCCACGTAAACACTTCACCAAAGATGGGACAAGGGGGTGTGGGGGAGGCGTCATAAGAGCTGGCCTCTCATCTTTCATTGCAACAAAAGCTGGAAGATTCTTCCTGGCTGCCTGCCGCTGCCGGGAGTAGCAAAGGGCAGGACTCGTGAAATGAAAGCCTAGTCTGAGCCAGCCGGCACCCTTCTATGCTAAGGTGAGATGTCCCCATCCTTCCCCCCACCCCCCAGCCTCCACCAAAAGGCCAGGCAGGTCTCTCTGGACTCCAACCAAGAATTCTGACTCATTTTTGCCACAGGAGAGAAAGAAAGAAAGAAAGAGGTAGGCATGATGTGTAACTTTCTGTACTCTATTTTGGGATATTTAAGATCCAATTTCTTGGGTTGCAAAGGGTGGGTTTTTGGAGGGCTCTGCAAAAGGCACAGGTCTCTGGAGCTGGCTAGACAGGCTGAGACGCTTGTGTCGCAGACCTGGCAAGGCGGGGCCACTGGAAGATCAACAGATCGCAGCAGCCTGAAACAAGGAGCTAGTTCTTATAAGGTCCTGTGGCCTGGCATTCGTTCGCCAGGGATGGAGGCTGAGGGCCGGCTGGTGGTGAGTCACCACTCCACCGGAGGCAGCTCAGTTCATTCACTCCTTCCTCCATTCAGCAGAGACCTGCACAGAAGGGAAGGGACGGCTGCCCTGCAGGGTGATTCACACGGTGTTTGGGGGTGGAAAGTACTCCAGTCTACTTAATGCTAAGATTCATGCTCCTCTGTGACCAGGGAAGTCCATGACTAAGGGCCGTCAAGTCCCTAAGCCCCTAGCCCAAGGTGACCAGAGGTGAGACAGGTAAAGGGCTTGCTCTCCACAAGAACCCACTCCTTAGAAATCTGACGGGCAGTGGTGGCGCATGCCTTTAATCCCAGCACTTGGGAGGCAGAGGCAGGCAGATTTCTGAGTTCGAGGCCAGCCTGATCTACAGAGTGAGTTGGCTATACAGAGAAACCCTGTCTCGAAAAACAAAACAAAAAAGAAATCTGCACTGAAGGCGGCAGGGATCCCTTCACCAACGCATTATTTTGCAACAATGTAGCATCGAAGATCCAGGGTTCTGCTCCGAGCTTCGAGGGATATATTGAAGCCATGGCAGCTGGGAACAGTGGATGATCACAACTCCGTTTAGGATCTAGGGAACTTCTCAGTCTCATCATTGGGGACTGATCACCCTCTATTGTGGGGCACAGGACCAAGCTTGGCAGCAGCATGTCCTTGATACATTAGATGCCAATGAGGCTTCCCCAACTATGATAAACAAAATATCTCAAGATGCTGCCAAATGCCCTTTGGGGCACAAAGTCATCCTAGCGAGAGCTAATATGTGAAGAAGACTCTATTGGAGCCACAGTCCTGGTCCAATGACAGGCGGAGCCCTCGTGCTCCATGGCCCACCTTCTCCCTGACTTTGATACCCTATCACTGTCCCATCCTGCTGCACGGGCCCCACTGAGAATCTCTTCCCAGGCCTCCATCCTCAAGAGCGTTTTCACAGCCTCCAGAGGGATCTTCTTAAAGTCAATGAGAGTATATGATTCCCTACTTAAAGCTGGCCACAGAGCCGTCTGGTGAATAGAGAGCCTATTCGAACCCATGTTCTGTGAAACCTTGCCAGCTCTGTCTCTCTCTCTAGCTCTGCCCACCCCTGTTCCTTCCTTATCCCTTCCAAAGCCAGCCATATGCATCTCTCTGCTATTTCTAAAACAACCTTGCTCCCCTGCCTCAGGGTCTTTGCACACACAATGCCTACTATCTGCAAGATGCCTGCCTGGGACCGACCCCAATCAGATTCCTTGTAATCATTCAAATACCTCCCTAAATGGGCACCTCCCCAGAAGGGACTCTCCTAAGAGCCCCAAGAGAAATGTTTTCTAAAACTCTGTGATGAACATACGCTACTCCTTGTCATAAGAAAATCTGAAAAGCAACTCAGGCATCTCACTGGTTCTTGGAGCGCTGACCTCAAGAGACTCCATCTTTACACTGTTTCCTCAGCCCGGGCTCTACCTGCAAAGCACAGAGGTAAGAACTCTTTCCCGGGTGGGATTTATAGAGGAGGAATCCAGGGTTTGGCTTTGTTTCTTCCTTGACTAGTACACCATGGTAGCCAGGGAGAGAGTGTACTCACTACAGAGAAAGCAGGGGTTTGGGGACATACTCCTACACACAAAGGAGACTCTCAAAGGTCCCAGTGGCTATCCATCACTAGGGTCTTCCTCTAAGCCTGCCCTTCTGCATGCTTACCAAGGCCCTCTCTACACCCTGAGTCTAAGAAAGGCCTTGCAACTGTACCTTCAGTATTACCCACTGTGTTAGCCATCACCCCCTCTAATTCTCTGTTTTCTGTGTAACGGTGGCAGCCATGACCAAGCCAAGAACGTACAGTGTGTGGTATTCTTTGCAGAGGAAGGTGGCTGTGTTACTAGATGAAGCCAATGAGATCGTAGCAGACATGTGTGGGCGACTTGTCAGAGGGTCCCTAAGTGGAAGCTGACCAGATTGGGGAGTGGAAGCCTTTACACTCTCTCCCTTCCACTGTTTGGAATGTAAGTGTGATGGCCACAGCTATGGCAGCCGTTTTGGCCCCATGAGGTGACTATTGATAGAACTGGATTCCTGGCGACTTCATAGTCCTTAGCTCTACACACTTGCTATGTAGTTTGGGGTGTCTAGCCAGCTGTTATTTGGGGTTTGTGGCTGATGCAGCCAAACCTAAGCCCAGCTGGAAGGTCCGTCTTCATGGTGACATGTCCTTCAGGCTGAGGAAGGCGCCCACTTAAAGGCACCCAAGGTGCACAGAGGGGGCAGACGCCTGAGCGTTGTCGCTGCACGGACCTCCGATGCCAGTGCGCTACCCCACAAAGGGCTCTTGGCTTTTAATTTGATGTTGCTTTTCATTTTGAGAGAGGGTCTCACATAGCCCAGGCTAGCCTCAAACTCACTATGTATTCAAGGTTGACTTTGAACTCCTAATCATCCTGCCTCTACCTCCCAAGTGCTATGTCTACAGGTATACGGAGCACCATGTGTATATATAGTTCCTGCAGTGCCGAGAATAGAAGCCAGGGCCTCGAGGATGCTAGGCCGGGTCTCTACCAACTGAGCCACAAGCTCACTAAGGGCTTCTTTAAACTGCTGTCTCTAAAAAGCCAGACCTGAGAGTCCCCGAGAAGGACACTGCCATAGACAGCATCGTAGGCTCGTGCCCAGACCCAGAGCAGGAACCGACTCCCCCCCCACCCCCCCACCCCCAGGTCTCCTTGCCATCTCACTAGAACTTTCCCCAGAGGGTGGGAAGTGCGGAGAAGGTGGCTGTCTGACCCTCTTGGGGGGTGATGATGGCGCTCACTGGAAATAAAATCCCTGCTTACTTTCTGTCTGGTTTCCGAATTGCTTTTTCCTGGTCCCGCGGTGCCAGCCCTGGCGGCTTTCTGATGACTTAAAATTCAAGGCAACTAATGTTTGCTGAGCAGCGTCTCGCCAGCAGCAGGGCTGTGCTGGGGGAAAATGTGTACAGTGGTGGGGGTGGGGTCTATAATTAACCATAACAACAGCGACGGCTACCGCACACTGAGAGCCTGGTAAAGGCTGCACACTGTCAACTCACTGGCTCCTCAGAGCCCCAGAGGGACACTATTAATTTATATGAGGAGAGACTGAAACACAGAGACGGTGGACAGTTCGCTCAAGATCACACAACGGGAAGACAACGGCCAGACAAGCGACCAGACAAGCTTAGCGCCACAGCCCTCACAGTGACTGTTACCTTGACAGCGGGATCAAAGTTCACCCACAAGCAGCCGGGACCTCGATCCCCAGATGTCAGTCAATCTCCAGCCACGACTGTGAACTTTTACTGGAGTATTAATTATTTAATCTTTAACATTTTTTCCCTATCTTTACTTGCAGAAATTATTTAAAAAGAAACCTTCTGCCACCACTGGGCACAGGACAACCATCACAAATCAAAGACATTCACAAAACAGAGGTACCAGGGCCAGTGAAATGGCCCAGCAGGTAAAGAAGCTTGCAGCCAAGCCTGAAGACATGAGTTCAAACCCCGGGACTCACGTGGTAGAAGGAGAGAACCACCTCCTAAAAGCTGCCCTCTGACCTCCACAGGAGGCGTGTGTGCACTCCCACAAGCATATATACATATGCGTGTGTGCACAAACTGAGCAAACATGTTTTTTGAAGCAATGACAAAGGTGTCCTTGATTATGATGGATAAAAATGTTGACTGTCACATTAGCTAACATGGGCTCTACCCAGTTCAGAGAAGGCCAAGTTGTGCGTCCATCTGGGAAGGTGCTACATTTGAATGTATCTGGAGTTGTGGAGCTGCACACAGTAGGAGTTGCACACGGTGTAAGCTGCACGGAATGGGAGCCACACACAGTGAGAGCCACACATAGCAGTAAGCCACTGTCCTGGAGACCAGCGGCTCATCACCAAGAGAGTTAAGAAAGCTGCCCAGCTTGCCTCACACTGGGGTGCTCGGAAAACCAGTGCAGGGAGTTAGGGCTCTGCCACCGAGCTGTGACTGCAAGAAGAGGGAACGAGGGAACAGGCAGCCACCATGGACTGGGAGGAGGGGTGAGAGGGGCTGGAAGAGAAACCTGCCTGACAGAACAGTTAATGTACTTTTCAGAAATTGGTGCTGGCACTCCTCCCAGGCTGTCTGTCTGTCTTCCCTGCTTCAGGGTGTGTCCGTGGGGTGGACACGGGGGGAGGTGGCAGGGGAAGGTCTGAGATGTGGAAGAGCTCACCCACTCCCGTGGGACTTGTTTCCAACTAGGAGTCATTTCCCTGCCTGTAGAGCAGGAAGAGGAAATGCCCCCCCCCCCAGGACTGGAGTAGAAGCTGAGACAGGAGGATTGCTGCAAGTTCAAGGACTGCCTGAACCTGACAGACACAATATCCACTGCAAGACCCTGTCTGAACAGAAAGGAGGCTACTGTTTACCACATCACCTGGGCCAGTGTCCCTTATGGTCCCAACTCCCAGGAGCACCGGCCAGGCTCTAACCCCAACTCACTCATCCGCTTGTGCAGACACGGACTTGTGAGTAGGTCCTCATTCCTGAGCACAGGACACCTCTGCACAATGAGAGGGTGCGTGTGCGTGAGTGAGCCCTGGCGTGTGGCAGGCACCGGAGACACAGTCATCCATCACCCTTCTCGTTGAAATGTGGGAAAACAAACGACAGACCCGGGCTGGCCCCTGTTAACGAGAACCAAATACAAAGCCCAGCGCGGAGCCTTCCTCTCCCATGTTTCCCTTTTCCCTTTTCCGGTCTGGAACCAGCCACGGGCCAAGATAAGGGGCTGTGGTGGCAGAGGGTTTCAAAGGCACCGCTGGAAGCAGCGGCACCCAGGGCCCAAGGGCCGGGCCAGCCTCGCTTGCTAGGAAGAGCTTTAAACTCACTAACACGCAACCCAGGGAGGAAGCGCCTGGCCAGAGGGCAATCAGCTTCCTTAGGAGGCTTGCTTTCAACTGGCTCCAAGTGGCATCCGCACTGTCAGCCGCCTGTCAAGGCCGGGGAGGGCCTTTCATGTCCCCATATCCCCATCCTCCACCGTGCCTTGTGAGCACTCCATGGTAGCATCCGAGCTGGTGTTGGTAGCTGACGCTCTGGGCCCAGTGGTTGTGAACTGCTGGGCCCCTGGGAACCCATACGGTTTCTGTAAAGCCACTGAGCTCCTCTGTCCCTAGACTTTGTCACCAGCAAGAGAGCCTAGTGGGAGCAAAGCCCACGCCACATGCAAATCCCAACTGCAAAACAGGGGCACCTTCTTGGGGTGAAGGCAGGCCTGGGGGATCACGCAGATGCTCCGGCTGTGTGGTACACCGGTCAGAACGAGGAAGCACGCTGCTCTGTTCGCAGAGTAGCCAGGATTCAGTGCGCCTGTGTAGACGAGGCTCATGGAACCACTGCCAGCACACAGTAGGTGCCCAGCACACAGTAGGTGCCCAGCTCATAGTAGGTGCCCAGCACACAGTAGGTGCCCAGCACACAGTAGGTGCTCAGTACATGTCCCCCTTCATCTTCTGCATCACTCCTCTTACTCCTCCCAGGCCACGACTGAGTTTAGAATGAGTGTTACGTCCGAAGTGTAAATTGGTGATAATTCAGAGGAAAGCCTTTGACTTTGCAGATGGGGACCTGAGAGTGTCTTGCGGGGGAAGGGGATGTGTATTCCTCATGTCATCTCGGGGTGAAAGGCCTCTCACCACTCCAGGACCTCTCTATCCTCTGAGGATGCCCCACTGCCGGAGCCTCTCCCCAGGCCGTGCAGAGGCATGGTCACCAGACCCAATGCCACCATTAACCAGAAGGCTGTCCAGGTTGCTCTTCCAGTGGACAGAGTGACGGAAACAGGACAGTACTGCTCATGCACGATCCTGTCACCCATACTGACCTCAACCCCGGGTCCCCATGCAGGAATCTCCCCACTGCCCTGGAGGGTAGGAGGTTAGCAAAGAGTGGACCCAAGACACGCTGCCTCCTGCTGCAGACATGGTTGGGCCTGAGATTCGTAAGGCTAGAAAACACCAGCCACACCCTGGGCTGCGAGTATATGGGATAACACAGTCACCGCCTTGTGGACTGGGGGGACAGCTAGCAGGGGCAGCTCCTGGAGAGAGTTCCAAGGACTCAGTTACCCTCCTCCCCAGGACTATCAACAATTTAAACCCCCTCCAAACCATCAAAGTCCCTTGGTGTACCCACCGGCCTTGCTGTAGGCCCTGACATAGAAGCAGCCCAAGATCACTGCTGCCTTCACCCCAAGAATGAGCCCTATGCTACACATGTCATTTCTACCATAGTCCAGAGAGGCTGAGGGAGCTGCCCGAGGCACCCAGCACAAAGGAGCAACAAGAAGTAGGCTGTCCAAGCCAAGCCGGGCAGTGGTGGCGCACGCCTTTAATCCCAGCACTTGGGAGGCAGAAGCAGGCAGATTTCTAATTTCGAGGCCAGACTGGTCTACAGAGTGAGTTCCAGGACATCCAGGGCTACACAGAGAAACCCTGTCTTATAAAACCAAAAAAACAAACAAAAAAGGCAAGTCCAGATGTGGCTGCTGCCGCGATTCCTTCTAAACACTCATCTTGGCCATTTTCTCTTTCCTGGTGGTGGAAATCAAGCCCTAGAAGTCACCTCCTCTCCCCCTCTGCTGGTAACTAGTTCACTCTATTACCCAGGTGACCTCTCACCCATCTCTGCGTCCAGTAAACCGCAAGCTCCCTGTGTGCAGCTGACCCTTGGCATAGCCTTGTCGGACTAAACAAATGTTGCCGTCCAGCCTGGCCAGAGATGGGAAGACCGTGGAGCGGAGAGAGGGGAGCATCGCTGTCCTCTGAAGCTTGGCTGGAGTTTGAGACAGGATAAAGGGTCTCCCACTAAGAAACATCCCTCTAGCCCAGCCCTGACAGGGAATGCGAGCTTCCCAAGCCAGGATCCACAGCCGGGTCCCAAACAAACCATAGCAACTTCCTCTCTGGTCGCTGCACTTCCGAAGTCATGGGCGTCCTACAAACCACGCCTACGCCCACCCGGGGTCCAGGGTTATGCATGCAGACCAAGCCTTTCCTCACCAAGAAAACTGACAAACCCACCAGAAGTAGATCCAAATAGAAAAGGCATCAGAGGACAAGTCCACAGCCAATGTGCACACATACGGGAGGAAACACATATGGGAGAAATGCTTTGGGGTCACCCAGACTTCTTTTGTCTTGGGTTTTGTTTTTATTTTTTTAAATACAATATCACTATGTAGCCCAGACAGGCCTCAAACTCACAGCAATCCTCCTGCCTGAGCCTCCCATGCACTAGATCAGAGTTGAGCACACCATCCCAACACAATATGAAGCTGTAACTTTTTCCTCCCCGTGATTCCTACTGAAAGTCCCAGACCTAGCCCTTGGTCCTTTCCCTTGGTTCCCGCGCGGCCGCACACCATCAGGTTCCCTAGGGACAGTCGCTGTGTCCAGCTTCAACTCTTTGTGCCCTGTGCTCACAAAGGAAAAGAGGAGAGCGGGGAGGAGAGGGTGCCTCAGAACAGGAAGGGGAGATGAGATGGGGCAGCCTGCTCATGAGGCACAATGAACAAGCCTGCTCCCTTGTTCAGAGCCAGGCCTGGGACCCCCAACCCGAGCCCAGCCCTAAAAGCATTAGTTCAAAGTTAAAGTTAGCCACACGCAACATCGAAGCCCCAAGGGGAACTCAGAGCTCAAAGACAATGCTCCCTTTGACTGCGAACCGCAGGGGAACACCCACAGCATACTTCTCGATTAAAAAAGGAAAGTGAAAAAGAAGGTTTTTTCTTCCGTCTTCTTCTTCGTCTTATAAAACTAACTTGTGCTGAGCCTGATGAAGTCACAGCTTCTGTGAGCCTCAGGCCGGCCCAAGGCACGCCGGCCACAGAGACGAGGGCCCCGAGAAGCCTGGCTAAGGCCCGGTGAACTGACATGCCCCAATGAATCATTGCAGCTTCCTTCCTCTGCTTCCTTCAGCACAGGAAAGCCACCGAGGGTTAGCCTGCCTCACACGCCTAGTGCCCAACACCCAGGGCATGGTGCATTTGAGAGGCGGAGGTAAAAGGAGCTTCCCAGGGCCCCTGAAGAGACAAGGGGACCCTCAGATTATACTTCACATAGCCGATTAAATGCCTATGGTGTAGCAAGTGGCCGGATGAAGGGTGTATGGGGGCAGAATAGACGGATAGAGGAAGGGCCAGACTGTAAAGTGACACACAGCAAAGACACAGAGGGTGACAGGGAGCTGCTGACAGAGGGGGCAGATGCGGGGGTAGCCACTGGATGGCACACGTCTCCGTCTCCACATCCAGCGCCTGCAGGTTGGATGATAACCTGAATTCGCACAGTAGCCAAGCAAACCTAAGGGACCTCGCCCCTCCCTCATCTACATGCATCACAGCGCGCACCATCTGCGCCCCTTAAGTAATTACACCGCACGGTTACTATAGCTTGTCTCTACCTTTGCACTAACCTAGCATCCAGGAAGCACTTGCCAGAGCCTTGTTTTAACAGTTCACTGAGGAGTTCCTTGGGCTGCAGGGAACTTGGCTCTTCCACTGTCTTACAAAAAAAAAAATCTCTGCCAGGCAGTGGTCGCATGCACCTTTACTCCCAGCACTTGGGAGGCAGAGGCAGGCAGATTTCTGAGTTCGAGGCCAGCCTGGTCTACAGAGTGAGTTCCAGGACAGCCAGGGCTACACAGAGAAACCCTGTCTCAGAAAACAAACAAACAAAAATCTCTGAAGTGTCATAGCAAAACTCACACAGAAACCAAAACTCCTAAATAATCCCAAGCAAGCAAGCAGTGTCCTCAGAGCCTTCAAGATGACCTTACCAATTACCCCCTTGCCACACTCTAATTCTGCCTCGCCTCGCCTCGGCAGGAAGTTGTCAGGCAGTGTCCTTACTGTTAGGATTCTGTCTAAGCCCCACCCCACAGTTACCTGACAACAGCCAGGTAGGTCTGGTCCACTATAAAGAGGCTGCTGGGGCCTCTCCCCTCTCTCTCTCTCTCTCTCTCTCTCTCTCTCTCTCTCTCTCTCTCTCTCTCTCTCTCGCATCTCTTAGTCTCTCACTCTCTCAGCTTCTCTCCTACCTCTTGGGCTCTCCTCTCCACCCTACCCCCATGGTCATGGCCGGCCTCTACTCTGTTCTCTCCCTCTCTCTGCCTTTCTCTGCCTCTACTACCCCCTTAACTCCCCTCCCCATGCTCTAAATAAACTCTATTCTATACTATACTGTTGTCATGTGTCTGGTCCCTCAGGGGGAAGGGATGTCTCGGCATGGACCCGCTGAGACACCCCCTTCCCCCACCCGCCATAGAACATATTCTCTCGCCTCTTTCTCTTTTTATGATCACAACACTTACAACCCCCCCGTAGCTCCTCCTACTCTTTTCTTTTCTTTCTTTCTTTTTACCCCCCGACAGACTGCAGATTGTACATCGTCTTCCATCAGAAGTGAAGGTCGAGTCAATCTGTCATCCCTGTCTTCTTGCTCTACAGAGGACAAGACCAGACATCCTTCAGACTCTGAAGGCCACACCGTCTCTGTCAATAGTACTCACCCCTACCATAACAATAGCAAAGCCACGATAGATGCCATTTAAATGAGGGGATGTGCTGTGTCCTAATACAACTTTAGCTGGAAATGGGGGACCACACTTGGCTACATGACTCGAAGACCTCTCCCCCAGAAGACCATGTCTCGGGAGCTAACATGCACATGCTCACTGGCGCCATAGACTGTCTCTCAAGCAGCACACACCTCCACCACGTTCTCAGGGCATGCCTGAGCCGCACCCACTGTGGGATTAAGGAGTATCGAGCCCAGGGCTGGGGACATGTCCAGGACCTAATCAACACTCACTAGGTAGCAAAGGCTGCCAAGAAAACAATCCTTGCCCTGCACAACGGCCAGTTGGTACGCTGCACCCACACACCGCACTTGGGCAACCCTGTATCCCTGTGCCACTTTCTGATGGACAAAGGAGGGGTGCAGGGGTGTGGCTAAGCAGGGGTATAAGGCTGGCTTAGTGGACATGGCTCGGCTGGGGAACAGGCAGAGGCAAGGTTTCCTAAATGCTCCTGATGCAGGTTCCTGATGAGTGACAAGACAGATCTCCTATGACTATCAGATGGGAATAAAGGATTCCAGCCCGTTAGACACCACAATGCTGCCTCTGATGATGATGGTGAGGACCACGGACTCAACCATGGGCATGCTCTAGAAGGTGGCAGCCAAGGCCTCTGGCAGAGGAGGCAGCCACCGAGGTTGCAAGGGAGGCTCTGTCCCGTGCAGCACCTCAGTGCTTGGATTCTCACCAGGGCTGTGCAGCTCCTCCCCTGCAGGAACCCGTGTGGCCTGCGCTCAGTGCTGTGTGAAGCTAAGCTGGCTTACTCCAACTAGCTGTTAGGGAAACTGAGGCCATGAGGGGCCTGGTTCTTCTCATCACACCATAGAGGGGTGGGGTATAGGCAAGCCCCACGTGTGTTGAGGCCCAGGTCTATGGTTACCATTTGAACTTGGGACAGCCTGCATCTAATAGTATCTACTGGGGAGGTGGGAATGTCAGAGCCAAGTACAAGCTGTGTAGACTCCCTGTGTTCCTTTCCAGGCCTAGACATGCTGGGAGCACCCCAGCCACCCACACTCAGGAGCCTGCATCGCCCTGAGACTCGACATTGTCCCCCTGTGCTTTTGTCTACTTGGTGCAAACCTGGACGTACCTGGAAGAGGGACTCTTGGGAAAAGGCCCCCCTCATATTAGCCTCCGGGCATGCTTGTCTGTGGGACATTTTCCTGATTGATGATGGATGTAGGAGGGGCCAGCTCACTGTGTGAGCTTCGCAGCCCCCCCCACTTCCACCCACCCTACCCCCACCCCCATGAAGGTGGCCGTGAATTACAGCAGGCTGAGCAAACCGAGGGGAACAAGGCAGTGAGCAGAGATGCCTCAAAGCCTCTGCTTCAGAACCTACCTCCAAATCCCTGGCCCGAGCCCCTTCAACGAGGGATTATAACGAGCGACTATCATCTCTGAAATGAGATAATCCTCCCCCCACACTCAGGCTGGTTTCGGCTGGTTGTTTTTATCTCAGCAGAATAAACCTACCTAAGACATCCAACCTACACTTCTCTGGCCACCAACACCAGCAGAGCAGGAAGTAACATCAGGGAGACGGCGGCCTCCATCCAGCCTGCACCCCAACAACCTGGCAAGGACAGATTATGACTGGACTAGACTAGCTTCTTTACTGAACTTTTTAGATCAACTGAATCCCTTGGAGCCACCTGAAAAAAGTACCCCTGTAGCTTTACAGATTTTGATTTCTTTGTGGTCCAAGAAGTTAGGCTCCTAGGCTTCCGAGCTAGACCACTCAGGGACCAGCTGGTGTCTCACGCACCTCCTGTGTGACCTTAGACATGTTACCTAACCTCTCTGTACCACCAAGTCCTGCCTAGAAATACTAAGAGGCCATCTTCACAGGGGAAGGTCTATGAGCAATGCCCAGCCTCACTGGTCAAACACCAACCCCTCCCCCCACAGTATCATCAAATACCCCAAGATGGCTGGGGCAAAGCAGAAAGCCGGGCGCTGAGCCCAGGAAGGCACGCGCAAACACAGGGCATCTGGGAAAGGGACATCAGCAGCCTCCGCCAGTTAGGATGGGTGCCCTGTGATCCTTCATGGCTTCTTGTGTACGTGAGGGCTGGGGACAGAGCCTAGTGACATCATTGCTAATCACACTGGAGGCCCTGGGTTCAAGCTCCAAACCAACCAAACAGGGGGCCAAGGAACATGCCCATGTACACATACATATGTGCATGGTTACGTAGAAAACATTCATGTGTGTATGCACACGTGTCTACAGATATAGAGGAATCACAGATAGGTTTACAGGTATGTGCACACATGTGCGTGGTTACATACGAAACATACCATTTCTCCATGTGTGTTTATACTCATGCGGGCACGCTCAGAATCCCTTCTCACTCGAGACACTGGCTGAGGGGTGACCAGGAGCCAAAGTGCCCAACAGGTAAGATTCAACTCTAAACTCAGGCTCCCCAGTGGAGGAGGCATTGCCCCCTGACCAGTTGGGCTCATGTCTGAGGCCTGGGATGGTGACGGCAGTGTCACGATACCATTTGGGAACAAGAGTAGTGGAGGAACCACGGAGCACAAGCTGAGCACAGGAGTGGCACTGGTCTCACATCCGTTACCAAGAGTCACAGGCGCCTGGCGCAGGGTGGGGAGAGAACCCTAAACCACCTTGTGGGAGCCGGTACTAGTAGCTTTATTCCCCCAGGATGTCATAGAGGGAAACTGAGGTGCACCTCGAGGTGTCTACATGCTCCTATACTATGCCATGCTCATTTATTTAATCTCTGCAGGGACCCTGTGAGGACAGTGTCAGTGTCACCCCAAGGAGACCAGTGTCAACAGAGAGGGCACAGCCTCCTGGGAGCTCCCACATCCTCACCTGTAAACAGAGTCAATGACAGCTGCTAGGCAGGGGCGCGGCATGGACAGTGAGCTTGCCAGGGAGAGGGTGAGGCCTTGGCCCAGCCTGCTATTCCAGATAAGATGTTCCATGGGGAAGTCCCGCTAAACTCTGCTGGTTTCTTTAGTAACAGAGAAGAAATAGCAATTCTGCCTGAGCCAGTGCATAGACATAAGCCCACTAGGGTCCACCAGGGGCTCAACCCGACCTTCTTTTACATTCATGACTGTCCCAGAACCCCGGAGAAGCCATCACTTCTACTGACCCACCCAATCTCACTGTCTGGTTAATAAGAGTTGTTAGCAGAGCTGGCACCACCCAAGTCAGCTTGGAGACTCATTCGTGGCACCATTAGAAAATGCTGCCTGTCCAGCCCAGGCCTCAGCCACATACCCACAAAACCCACAGAGCATCTGGAGCCTCGCTCGCAAAGGCCAGCCGAGGACAAGAGGGATAGATTTGCAGATAGGGTCATTATCCTCTCTCTCTCTCTCTCTCTCTCTCTCTGTATATCTGTTTCTGTCTTTCCATCTGTGTGTGTGTGTGTGTGTGTGTGTGTGTGTGTGTGTGTGTGTGTGTTCTGTGCACCTGCGTGTATGGGTGTACACTCCCATATGTACAAATGGAAAGGCCACAGCAGGGTATCAGGGCTTTTCCTCCGTCACTCCTACCTTGCCATCCTGAGAGAAGCTCTTACTCTCTTACTGAATTGGAAGCTCGCCGTTTGGCTGGGCTGACTGGACAGCTCTCGGTGATCCTTTTGCCCCAAAAGGATCACCAAGCCGAGGCTATAGGCCTACACAGCTATCCCCAACGTTTTACACGGGTGCTGGAGATATGATCTCAGGTCTTTGGGTCTCTAGACAAATGGTCTTTCTTGTCACTGAGCCAATAGTCACTCTCTTTGGAAGGACTACATAGCCAGAGGCTTCTTTCCCACAGGTTCTCATGGGGTCTCTCACGGGGAGACAGAGACAAGGGCAGAGCCTGACACACAACTCCTTGTATAGAACCTACTACACGTCCAGAAGGGCACCCCTGTAAGCCGCTGCGGAAGAACCTTCTAGAAATCTGCCCCATCTCACTCACGTCAGCCCCCACAACTGGAGGTCCCACAGGCAACCGGATGCCAGCCCCATGTTTCTCTTCTGAGCCTAGGTCATCTCAGAGTCATCTGGGAGCAGCAGACATCACCACGGGGGTGGACAGGTAAGGAGAGCGACAAAGGCCAAGTCAAAGCCGATGCCGGAGCTCTGGGCTTCCCCTCACTTGCCAGTGCTTCCTGCTACATCGACTAACTGGGACTGAGTCTCCGAACCCTGGTCAGTGAGGAATCTGATCGTGTGTGCAACCAGAAGCAGCCAGACGCAAAGGGTCAGCAGCACACGGAGGGACCCAGCTATGCCCACGACTCTGAGGCTCATAGATTCCACTAGTCAGCAAGCCTCTCGTGCTTAGGGTCACTATTCTCTCTCTCTCTCTCTCTCTCTCTCTGTCCAAAGGGCCCATCCTCCAGGCAAGCCCTCTAACACTGAGCTGCATCCCAGCCCCACTTCCTGGTAGCTCTTGACAAGACAAAACGTCTAAAAGACGAAGCCCCCCCATAAGCTACCCCTAGTACCCCAGAGTCGGCAAGAGCCAGCACCCTCACCCCACACACCCTGCTCCCTTTCTTCTCTCAGCTAACAGCACAGCCCTAGGTTTCTGATCCCTCACGCCACGCCCAGCCATCGCCACAGCCTGGGAGAGCGCAGGCAGGTTCCTTCAGTGCTGTGCCCCAGGTGTGCTGTCTGTAACATGAGCATAGTAACCCGACCACCTGTGCTCCAGGGTGTCGCCACAGACTAAATGGGTCACTGAGGAACGCTCACAGCCAGTGTCACTCTTAGGACGACACATGTGCTTAGAAAGAGCCCGAGAACCTGCCTGCTCTCTCCCTCTGGGAAACAGTGAGTTCTCCAGCATGCCGGAAGCCTCGACACTGCCTAGACCTGAAGGAACTGGGAGACACTTGGGCTTCTGAAAGAGGCGTGACGTGAGACACAGTCCTCCTCCCCTGCACACACACACACACACACACACACACACACACACACAGCCCCACCACCTTGGTGTCTCACCTGAGATGTCATCCTGGGGCCACCACAGCCACAGAAGCCCCCAGCCCCTGCCCCCAGGCAGGTCACACAGACACAGGTGGTCAACAGATGCCCTAATCCTGAGCTGTGCACTCAATAATTTTTATTAAACTGCTAACGCCATAAAGGCCTGGGAGAGAGGAGAGGAGAGAGGGCAGGACTTGGTGGCAGCTTCTCTTAACAGTGACTCTGCCTTCACACACCACTCCATCCTATTTTCCCCATCTTTATCTTCTGATAATTGGGCTGGGTTGGGTCACATACAAGGTGCTTCCCACATACACAGAAAACAAAGGAGTCTGCATGGGATGGACGGACGGACGGACGGGATGCCATCCCCTTCCACGGTCGCCCGAGAGCCAAACACAAGGATCTCAGCTACAGTTAGCCCAACCAGGAAAGCATGCCGCGGGGTGCATGTGGAGATCACAGGACAGCTTATAGAAGTCACTTCTCTCCTTCCTACACGTGTGTCTAAGGGGTGGAACTCAGGATATCAAGCTCAGCTACACACATCTGCTGAGTCATCTTACCAGCCCTGACTTTTCTTTTTATTGAGTTGGATTTCCGGTCATCTCTGTAGGGGCCGAGGCTAAGGAACTTATGAACAAATAGTCCCCAGTCACCTCAGGACATCCCCCCTCCGCCAGACTCCTCTTCTGAAGTCTGAACCAGGGGAGCCTATCCCGTCCCCTCCCCCGCCCAGCTGAGCCCGCCTTACTCCCCTCCCCCCCACCCAGGGCCCCATGAGCCTCCACAGATGTCAGCACACTGGTTCTACCCCAACAAATGACCATCAGCTAGACCCACTTCCTATCGCACATCTAAAAAGGAAACGGGAAGTCCTGTGCTCACGAACTTATCGGAGAAGAACACACACACACACACACACGCACACACACATACACACACACGCACGCACATGCACACACACGCACGCACGGGCACACACACACGCACATGCAACGCACACGCACGCACACACACACACACACACGTGCGCACGCGTGGGGCTGCCTGAGGGGCGCTGTTCCTTAGCCTCACCAGGAAAGGGAACTCAGCTGGCGTTTCTCCCTGAAGGGGCACAGCTTCAGAGTGAGTGACCAGGCTGGTCATCCTGAAGATCCTGAAGGCCCCTCGCAGTCTGAAAGCTTGCTGGCTCCCTCAGCCTCCTGACAGGGGGAACCACCTGAACAGGGGCTTGGGAGCTGTTCCTGCCTCACAAAGCTGAGACCTGCTGCCCGAGATGAGGGGACAGCCAGGGTCGTGTCTTGTGCCTCTGTGACAACATCCTGAGAGAGCCCCATGCTTCCTCCAGAACTCCTTTTTTTTTCTTTTCTTTTTTGGTTTTTCGAGACAGGGTTTCTCTGTATAGCCCTGGCTGTCCTGGAACTCGCTCTGTAGACCAGGCTGGCCTCGAACTCAGAAATCCACCTGCCTCTGCCTCCCGTGCTAGGATTAAAGGCGTGCGCCACCACCGCCCGGCCCTCCAGAACTCTTGAATCTAGATCCTATAGGTGTGCTGAGATTTCAGATGTGCACGGCCACGCCCCATTTTGTAGTGCTGAGTTTGGAGCCAGGGCTTCATGACCACAAGGTAAGCAATCCACCAAAGCAGTCACGTGTCACACATACCCCCGGTCACAGCCACATGCCACACCCCCAGCCACTAAGATTCCCCCATTAAAATCTGCTTCCCATGCTAGAACTGGAGTGTCCGCGGTTCACTTTACGGCGAGCACAGTCTGCTCAATAAGGTTTTAAATTATAATCCACCTAGCGTCTTTTGAAGGAAACGAACAGCCTTTGAGACTTCACTCGGCAAAGCGACAGGCCAGAAGAGGGATGTGAACTTTGGATGCAGAGCAAAGGGACTCAACATCCAACCACTCCCTTTCTGGAACTTTCCACGGCCCAGCCCTAGATGAATGGTGTAAAGGCCCCACTGAGAGTCGGCGCTTCCTCTGTCTCTCCCCTGATCCCTGCCACTATCACGTCTACTCCTGTTTCTGAGGCCGAGCGGAGCCCAGTTTCTCACACGGCTTCCCTGCCGCAGGCCTCAGCCTATAGTGGTGGCGTGATCCTCTGGTCAGAGTCAGTCAGAATCCTCAGGGGGAGCAGGACTTGGGCTCCAACGAGCTGGCAAGAGGGTCAGAACCAGGACGGGAGGTGATGTTGTAAAGAGAGAGTAGGCAGGAGGCACGGGTGCCAGGTTTCTCCATGAGAGGGAAGTCAGGCTGAGCTGCCCACAGATGACAAGCAAGGTCCCTAAGCAGCTGTTACTCTGTCATCAAACAGCAATGACCCTGAGCAAGTTTTGAGACCTCACTGGGATAAAAATGGAGTGAACTTCATGTGTGATAAGCGAGTCCAAAATGCTCATCATTGCTCTAACTGCAAAATCTGGATGTTGGGTTCCTGTCATACTAAGAACCCAGAACTTTGCCTGGTCCGTAGCAGGTATCCAAGAAATAAGAACTAAGGGACCAACTCGTGCGCAGGACTCCTTCCTGACTCTCCCTGGATTCAGAGCCGGTCCCAGCAGATGGCACAGATGTAGGGTACGCCCCACAAATGAATCCACTGCTGGAAGGACCACACAAAGCCATTCCCAGGCCTTTGCTTTCTGTCTGGCACTCTGGAGTTAGGTTCTGGTCCTTCCTCTGCAATACCCGGAAGCTGCCTCCTCGGACGCTCCTTTTCTCCTCATCTGCCTTTAGTGAGCTTCTCCATCAGGACCCAGTCTCCCGGCAACCTGCAAGCCAGGGTCCCCTCCTCAAGCAACCAAGCCTTGATAATCAAAACAGACTTTTGTCTTTTTACGGAAAATAGTCTCAAGGGATGTTAGAATAGCTGATAGCTAGGCAGCCCTCCTGCCACAGAGACGCAAAACTAGACTAAAGGTCACAAAGCCACCGACTGGGCAATGACAGCACATAACAGACAGTGGTCCTGAGGACCGGGGTGCCCACGAGGCAGGTCGGAGTGTGTTTGCTACCCTTCCAGGCCTGGGGCTAGATATCAAACATCATGGAGTCCCCTGAGCCGATAGGATAGATCAGCCTCTCTGGTGGCTGCAGCTGGAATCCATGGGACATCAGAGAAGAGGTGGTTTCTTAGGAGCCTTGGCCAAGGGCTGCAAGCAGAGAGGGCAGCCATGATGGGGACAGCAGGGGACTTAAGAGGCAGAGTGGGACTGACACCCTCCAGCTCACCAGAGTGGTGCTGACCTACCAGTCAATTATCCCGAAGCGAGGCCTTGGAGTCGGGGCACCATCATTCAGTACGTCCCTACCCACTTAGAACCCCAAAACCAGTGCTCACCGAGATCTACCAGATCAGACTGCCCAGGGTGCGCTCCAGGCAGTGAGAAGCAACGGAGGCTTCCCACAAACGCCCCCTAACCAGCCAGCTATACAGTCAGCTGGTCCATGCTCGGTGTGGCCAGCCAGTACAGGGGGGCTGACCACCATTCGAGGACAACAACAAAGTCCAGTGTACACTGCCCCACGGCAGAGCAGAAGTAACAACCAAGGTACACAGGAAAGGGGGAGGGGAGGCTCAGGCTCTGGGAAAGGAACCTGGTTCTAGGGCTGCCAGGTCAGGGAACAGGCTGGGCCAGGGTTTTTCATTTTCCCCCTTCTCCTCGGCATATATTAACTGTACAGAACAATAGGGCTTCATGGCAGTTTTGTTAAACTGGTATAGCGAATGCTTTGATCGCCATCAGGAGTCCTGAACTAGGGGACACACCCAGTGCACTTGGGGAGAATTTTAGGATTTGGAGGTTGTTTGTCTTCTGGTTTCTACTCCTGTACTCCTGTTTTGTAATTTCTAAGGAAGCTTCTTTCTTTTCTTTTATTTGGGGTGGGGGGGAGTTCGGGGAAGGCAGCACCTCTCTATGTAGCCTTGGCTGGCCTGGAACTCACAATCCCCCTCAAAGATGCTTATAAATGCAATGTCCAGGTCCCTACCATACGGTAGCTCCACTGTGTACAAATAAACAGTTACAATGTATAGAAGACTCTGGTTAATTGAGCTGTGTGGGTTCACATAGCCAGAACTTAGACACCTGTCCACACTTCCTAGCTAACTAGATTATACAATTGGAAGGATGTTTCAATTCAACTATTTTGGGGGAGGAAAAAAAAATCACACTTCTCTATTTACTTCTACAAATCTCAGGTTTACTCACAAGCCACAGACATATAAAAGACGATGATTAGGGAAAAAAAGCAAGCAGAAAGAAAGGCTCACGGCTCCAACAGGTCTGCCAAACTCTGGCAATCTGTCTGTCACAGAGAAAAAGCAGGCCTATCTTCCACACAAACATCATGTTTCCAAACCCTACCCTGGAGCCTTCCCCCATAATGCAATTCTGCAGTAAGCGCTTGACTCACATCTCAGGTCTCTCTCTCTCTCTCTCTCTCTCTCTCTCTCTCTCTCTCTCTCTCTCTCTCTCTCTCTCTCTCTCTCTTTCTCTCTCTCCACACACATACACACACACACACACACACACACACACACACACGCCAAGGAGTAAAAAAATCTCCTGGTGGCAGCAATAGGGCACAGAAGGACGAGAATTTGAGTCCATACCTGCACCACAGGGTGTCCTCCTGTTGGGGCTTTCACAGCGCCACGGCTGCCCTCCGTCTCATAGTGGGCCCGGTGATGGGGCTTGGGTTGGACCTCAATCCGCAGCTCATAGGAGCCCGACTGATTGGAGAGTGGCCACTCTAGTGGTGGGAGGGATGCAGTCACAGGGATGCTGTGGGGAGAGAAGACCCAGTCATGAGGACTTAAACTACATCAGTCTGTCTTTACACTAAATGTAAATGGCCCCTTTTCTGAAAACTGTACCCAGGGGTAAAAGAATAAAATGGTTAGCGTTGAGGGAGTACAAATGGCCCAGACATGGTAGGGGAGCTCTTCCCAAGGCAGAGGGCCTCCCTTTGCTCTCGTCTCCATCCTGATGAAGACAGTGTCGCTGGCTCTGTGGGGCATGAAGCTAATTCCTTATGTGTTGGTCCCTCCATGTTTCCAATAGCTGTGATGGCTTTTCCTCTGAACATCGTGAAGAGCCCACCCTTGACCTCTCAAAACATCCCTCTGCCAGAACTTTTCCTTTCCCACGGGGCAAAGGCAAGGCAGGAAAGCTTCAGCGGCAGTTGGGCGTATGTCACTACCTCACCGGGGACTTAAGTCCTTTACCTCTCCTACAGTCAGATGGCAAAGAGGTCAGGTGATAACTGAGAGGCTCTCTATGTCTGACTGTCTTGATTAGCAGTGTATTTGGGAGTGAGCTCAGGTCCGCTCACAATCACCGACTGATGGCCCATGGAGTGACAGGTCCTAGAAGCATGGAGGGGGATCTAGCTCCAGTGTGGATGAACCAAACTACGTGAACCCCATGTGAGGTGTGAAGGAAGAGCAACACCATGACTAGAGTCCCTACTCCCCTGTGACTTTGAGCAGATGCCTGCAACTCTCTAGGTCCAGTTTTCTCAGTTGTGGAGTGGGAATACTGAAATCCTATGAGGAACTTAGAATCAAGGTAATCAATAACCATTAGCACTAATGGTTTTCCTTGGAAGATGTACACACATGTGTATAGGCACACACACATACACATACCACAGACACACATACACACCACATGTACATGGGCACACATATACACATACTACTCACATATATGTATACACATGTGCATGCACACACATACCACATATATGTACAAGGACACACATACCCACAAGACACATATATGCCCCATACCACACACATTCTTATACACACAGGTACATGCTCACATACACCACACACATACACATACATGGACATCCACATCACACACATGTACAAGGACATATACATATAAAACATAAACATATACATACATGTGCATGTACACATACATACAACACACATGCATGTACATGAATACACACATATACATAACACAGACACATATATATACAAACATACATACATACATACATACATACATGCCACATGTACATGGGTACAAATATACACACACCACACATACATATAGAACACATGTACTGTACATATACATGTATATAGACATATGTGGTGAACATATACACCACACATATACACATGTTCATGCACTCATACATATACACATACACACATATATATGTGCATATACATACACACTATAGCACACACACATACATGCACATATACATACCCACATACCACACACACACATCATTTTCTATGGTGTCAGATGCAGAGACCAAACTTTGAAGGAAGGTTTTAAATTTCAACATTTAGAGTTGAACACTTACAGTTCAACTCTACTCAACACTACTCTGTATATATAACAGCTACTCAACATAGGCTAGAATTATGTCATTTTGGAGTCAACCAAGGTCATGAAAAACTACCCAGTACTTTCCTTTTGTGCCTCAGAAAACATAAAATGTTACCTAAGATCACAGGGTGAGACACAGGCTAGGCTCCAACTCTAGTCCTTTAACTCCAGATCTAACACACACACACACACACACACACACACACACACACACACATCTCCATACTGATATTGTCTAACCAACTTATTCTTAAGTGGGTCTAAGAAAAATCTCACGATGAAATGATTTAGAGCCAGAACTGACATTGGTAGATGGGATAGAAGGATGGATGGATGGATGGATGATTGATGGATGGATATATGGGTGGATGGATGGATGGATAGATATATGGAAGGATGGATGGTGGATAGATATATGGATGGATGGATGAATGGATGGATAGATATATGGAAAGATGGATGGATGGATAGATATGTGGGAGGATGGATGGATGATGGATGGATGGATGGGATGGGTGGATGAGCATTTTCCCATTTTGTGCAGTCCGTGAGGTACTGACAAGCTCAGCCAGACTTTGCCGACTCAACTCAACACTGTGTCTTATTGAGTGAGCATGCTTCCATGTGCTAAAGAAGCACTGTGTGGGCCACACAGAGTGACAGTGACCATCCGGGCCTCCTGCGCTTCATCCGATGGGTAGGGCAGAGAGGAGAGGCAGCACATGTCTCCCTTCCTAAACTTTCTCCTCAGCATTCAAATGAGGATTTTTAAAAACGCCAAATAACCAACCCGGGTTCACACAAGGAAGAAGCAGGATGTCACACAGAGTCCTGTGAGTTCACGGCAGGGCCCCCTGGACACAGGTGGTTATTAATGTCACTGTTGTCCCTCTACCACGAGCATGATCTCCTGGCATAAGGCCTGTTGGCAAAGAAGTGCTTCCTAAAGGTCCCCTGGGGAAGAAAGCTCCAGAGTAAGCTCATCTCAAGTGTCAGCTTGAGCTCTGGAATCACCCGGGAGACAGGCCATGAGGTGTGCCCGGATGATCTTGATAAGATTAATTAAGGTGGGAATAGCCACCCACTGTGAGAGGCGCCATCCCCTAGGCTGGTATCCTGGACTGTATAGACATTCTCTGCTTCCCGACTGTAGACGCAAGCTCCTGCCTCTGATGTTCCCACCGTGATGGACTGCACACTGGATCTGTGAGCCAGAATAGAGTCTTGCTTCTTCACTTGATGGGGTGTTTTAGTGCCGCAGCAGGAAAGAAACTATGACACCCTGTAAGGACATAGCAGAGCTGTCCCACTCCTGAACTCTTACTTTGTACAGGCTCTAAGTCAGGACTCTGACATGTGTCCCTTTACCTAGCTCTTGATGAAAAAAAAAAGTCAATAAGAGGTAGGTACATTATTCTCGTCTCACGGGAAATGACCAAAGACCCAAAAGTGGGCTTGCACACGTGCAGGGGAGCCCTGATTGATTAGCGATGTCTGCTCTGGGAAGAGTCTCATAAATGTGCTTGATGAGAGAATTGTAATTGTTTATCAATGTCTGTCTCAGGCACAACAACAGGAGGGCAGCACAATGCCCATGTTCACACAGGCAATGAACAGCAAAGCCAGGACACACAGTCAGGCCTCACACAGCCCAAAGTCGCTAGCCTGTGAGCCACACCCATTGCTTTGGCCTGTCTGGTTCTTATGCTACTTGAGGATTGAGCTGGGCAACTTGTTATTTGGGCTTCCCCATTGACAAGCACAGCCCCAAGGCAGGCAACAGATGCCCTCACACACAGTTGCCCGTAGAACAAGGAAGCAGGTGTTACATACTGTTTGCTCCAAAGAGTTAGGCTTACTGGCCTTTTTGGCCAGCTCACAGCTATCTGCTCCTATAAAGGAATCCAGCACATAGTAGGGACTTTATAAGTACTTGCTGGGTGATGGAGTAAATGATGTACCTTAGGGGACAGCCATCATGCATAGTGTACAATAATAATATCCTCACAACCACCTGCTGTATGGGAGATACCCAGAGTACCCATTTTACAGATGAGGAAACTAAGGCTTGGGGAAGTGAACATCCTTCCCAGGTACTCATAGCCAGTAAGTGTCATCTATGTGACCAAATTCCATGTAAATCACAAGAAAGCCAGCTCTTAGGGCACACTCGGGCACTGACAGCTCTTAAAGTCCCACTCACCTGCAGATAGGAATGGCCGGCACCAACTGCTTGGGCCAGGTGGGTGGTACCAGCAGGATGGACTCTGGAGCGGAATTCCTCCTCTCCTCCTGCTCACATGGCCCCAGGAACTCGACAGCAGGGTAGATGTGGCGGGCCAGGCCCGCCTTGGACGGGGCCGTGGAGACGGGCGTCGGGTCAGGACTGGTCTTCCATATCTTGGAGGGGATCCCGCAGGGCGAGTCGGTGGCCAGGGTGTTGAGGGCATCCATGAGAACAGCAGAGCCGGCCGTGGGGGGATACCCAGCGGGGATGCCGTCGTCCTGGGGTGCCACGCGAGGCGAGGGCTGTGGCGAGGGGCTCCGGGAGCGCTGGGGTGAGGCTGCGGGCAGAGGGGCAACCAAGGCCTCTGCGCACGAATGCCTCCGCTTGGCACCGGGTGAGGAGGAGCGGGATGCCGGACGGGGCACGGGCGAGTGTCGGCCCAGGCAGCTGTCCTCGGCGAGGCTGGTTCGAGGTGACATTATTGGAGAGGTTCTGGGGGAATAATGAGCAGGGATGTTTTGAAACTGGGGACACAGGTCGTCGGGCCCGGCGTTATTGGGTGAGACGCAGGGCGAGGTGTAGGGGGAGAAGGTGTCAGAAATGAAGCTGGCAGAGGAACCGCTGCTAGCGGGGCTCAAGCAAAGCGGCTCGCGGTAGCCCTCGAAGCCGGGCACAGGCAGTGTGAACCTCGGGCTGGCGGCCACGCCCGCCAGGGCCAGGACCGGCTGCTCGGGGGACAGGCCGGCGTCTCTCCCACGGAGGGCCCCCCCTGCCTGCATCAGTTCGTGGGATGGAGTGATCTCGATCCGAGGGCTCGGGCCCGAAGCCCCTGCTGGTTTGGCCGGGCTCAGAAAGTTCTGGAACCCTATACTATCCGGCTCTCCGAACCGGCCAGGGGGCTCGCCAGAGAGACTGGCGAGGGGGTTGCATGGCTTGAGGCCATAGTCCAGGACATCATCCGGGTATGCGAGTCCGGAGGGTGAGCTGATGGCCTTGTGTGCGATCGGTTCTTCTGGAAAGAGAAGGGGGGAGGGGGGTCTTTAAGCCTCTAAAACAGAACTGGGACGCGGAGTCACAGTCATGGGTGGGCGTGGTTTCCTGCCACTGGTTGGTTTTTAATACCCCACTGTGCCAAACCCAGAGCTTGCCACAAGTAAAGCCACTTGGTCCCAAATTCCCACAAGAGAGTCCAGAACGACAGGCGTCGGCTATACGAGCTGTGTAGCAAGCTGAAGTATGGAAGATAAGCTGGTCTAAGAGTCTCCAGGCTGAGGGCTAAAATCAAGGGAATTTTAGAGGCTGGAGAGATGGTTCGGTCCGGAAACTGCCTACCACGTAAGTATGAGGATCCAAGTTCGATCCCCAGAGTCTACATAAAAGTCAAGGCGGAGTCAGAGACAGGGATCCCCAGGGCTCATAGGCCAGATATTGTAACCAAATCAACAAACTGCAGGTTCAAGGAGAGAGAGAGAGACCCTGTCATCAAAAACAAGGTGTCGCGCATTTGGGGGGAAGACACTTGATATCAACCTCTGGTCTCCATAGGCACACATACATATGCATGTGCACGGCCACACACATGTGCCTGCATCCACATGACTACACACACAAGCACAGAGAAAAGACGTTAAAGTGGATTTGATATCTCCCGTAACTCAAGGGACCACGGACACCCCAGATGAACGAAGCATACCCCAGCTGGGTATCTTACACTCTGAGTCTCACTCCCAGCTGACGCTATTTCCCCTCAGTGTGGGTCCCGACCCTCTTACTAGAATTCGCTAACTCTCCAGGGCTACATGTATGTGGCCTGAGGATGCAGAGGGGCAACATGGACTCTGGGGCCCATGAGTCTGCGTTTGAGATGTCCACACCCAAGTGTGAGAAGCTTTCTAGAACCAGGATTCCCTGCTCGTTCACATCCCTTTATAGATATGGCCCAGGAGGGGACAAGAGTCCCCAAAGACACAAAATTAGCAAACTCAGAACTCCTTCAAAGGATCCCTTTGATCCCCAAAAGTCAGGATCATGGCTTCAGAGCCCCCAAACCATTAAGAAGAGGGATACAGTGTGGCCTAAATACCTTTCTAACAGCAGCAGCCATTTTGGGTCTCTGCCGTCCCATCTCAAGGACCCACCGCAGGCGAGAGGGTCACTCCAATAGATAATGCCACTCTGTCACCTCATTCTGTCCCTCGAACCCCAAGCCTGATCCCTTACATTCCTCACTGGGGAATTTCTCCAGAGCAACCAAGGAATGCTAGTTCCCACCACGTGACACCAACTCTTTCTCCAAGGCTTCTGTCTGTGATGAGTCAGCCTTGGCTCCTCAACTCTCACAGCTCCTACCCCAGCCACCAGCAGATCCTCTCTGCTATCAAGTCACAAGCCAGCATCGGCACTCCCTGCACACATGCCACCCCCCCTTCTCTCTCAGTTTCCCCAAATCTCCTCTGACCAATGCCCACTCTGGAAACTGTCCTTCCTTGTTTCCTCTGGTCCTTTAGGCTGGTCATCATGGGCCCTGTCTGTCCCCATCATCAGCCTGTGTTCCCGTTCCACCTGTGTCCAGTGTCCCCCAAGCAGCTCAGAGATAGCCCCACTGAGCGCTTTTCCAGTCCTTCCTGCTCAGGGTTCTTGAGACAGCTCTTCCCTCTCCCTTCAAGATCTCCCCGGGAATGCTTCCCTTACTCTGTGTATCTGCTCTAACAATAGCTTCGTAGATTGCCCCCCAAAAGATCATCTCCAAACCCCCATCTGCCACCTCTCCTTTGTACCCACTACCAGATCCCGCCACATCTGATACACACGTGTGTTTAGAGAACGTGTTCTGCTAAATATGGGCCAGGTAAACCACAGTCCAAGGGGGCCCACATTTTGACTGCTGATAAAGTTTTATTGGTACACAGCCATGTCTGTTTATTCCTAGAGCTTGCTTCTTCACTGGAACAGGAGAGCTTAGAGTTTTGGCAGGGTCTACACGAGCCACAAGCCTTCAAATATTTACTCTCTGGCTCTCTATGGGCGTTGGTTCTGATTCTGAGCTCCGCTGAGGTTGGGTTCACATCCGCTGTGGGTCAGCATTGTTTGCCTGGCACCCACCACAGTTCCTGGCACTTACAGGCCACCACAGACATCTGTGAAGTGACCTAGAGAATCATACCCGGTATCCTTCGAGCCAGGAATGGGGTCTCCTGCTCTGGGGAGCTGGGGTGGACACTCTGGTGACCTTTGGTCTCTGTGTACCTTTTCTGGGCCTCCATAGAGGAAGAGTAATCCAACTTAGCTGAATTGACCTCAGCATGCCCAGATGGTGCCCCTGTTTCAGATGAGGGTTCCCAAGAGGCCACTCACGCTCTTACCATGAAAACAAATGACCTCACTTGGGCGAGTATGGCTGGGGTCTGTTCTGCCCACCCTTGGCCTCTCTTCTCTCTGGATTCCAGGCAATGTGGGCTTTAGGGGAAAGCGCCCACTTCCTCCTGGCCTCGGGACTTTGCAGTTTCCATTCCCTCTGCCTCAACAGCTCCATTCACCCAGGCCCACAAGCTCTGCCTCTGTCCCTTAAACAGCTCACATCCGCCCAGGGGTGCCTGCTCTATACCCTGTACATCCTCCAATTCTACCAAAGTAATTGTGGCATCAGCTACTGAATAGCAAGTCTTCCTGTCACCTGATCAGAGATGCCATGAGGACTCTCCTAAGTCCTACTGAGCCTCTGTCACCCTGATGGGAGCTGACATAAGGTAGGCCATCATGAAAGTCACATGGGACCCTGACAACACGCCTCCAAAATGTCACCACCTGACCTACAAGGCAGAGGGTATCATCTATAGAGAGGGCAACTGGATAGGTAGCAGCTGTCAAAATCCTGGATGCATCCCAGAGCTCTTAGCACTACTCTCAGAAAAGCATCCTTTGTGGATGCTCCCATCTGTAGGAGCGGTAGGTTCGTGCCAGCAGCCCTGGGGCTGGCGGAGGCTCTGGTTCATTCCAACAGTGACCAGCAAAAGTCCTTCTGCACCAAGCAGAGATGACCACTGAGATTCTGTAATAAAGAAAGGGCAAGGGGGACACCGGGTGGGTTGTCTAAATGAGGAGAGGGCACAGATGTGTGGGGAGATGTGCACATGTGTGTGTGTGTGTGTGTGTGTGTACACCTAGGCACACACAAGACCAGAGGAGGATGTCGGGTCTCCTGACTCCTCACTCTCTGCCTCTTCCTTTCAAGTCAGGATCTCCCACTGAACTTTGAGCCAGCCTGGTGGTCAGCAAGTGCCAGTGATCCTCCTGTCTCTGCTTAGCGGCACTTGGGTTACAGGAGCTTGTAGCCATGTTCATCTGAACTCAGCTCCTCGCTCACACTCGCCCACTGAGCCATCTCGGCAACCCTCCTAAAGGGAGACTTTTTGGTTTCTGTATTATGCAGAGAAAACAAACTTAATTTCGCAAACATAATTAGCCTCTGTGGAGCAGGTGGGGGGAGGGGGAGGTGACTTGGAACATGACTTGTGACAACGGAACTCTGCTGACTGGGCGGGAAACAGAACCTAGCCTCGCTCTGCTGCTAAGTGGCTAGCTGCAGAAGAAAAATCCCCACCCACTCCAGGCCCCACAGTCTCACTTAGAACAGGACAGAGGAAAAGCTCGTCTGCGGTCCTTCGGCGCTTTGATTTCTAGCTTGGGTCTGCAGGGCTGGAGTTCAGATGGCACCCAGGGTGAAGGTGCGTGTGAACTTGAGCTGGTGCTGCCTGTGTGCATACATATGCCACTTTCCGGCCAACAGCACAGCACAGCTGTCTAACCTAGGAGCCAGCGAGCATCAAATCCATGTTCAGTGATGTTCTGAGAACCCATTGTCTACAAACTGAGCAAACCAGACACCAGCCCTGTACAGAGATTCCAGCCACGGTTGAAATCTCTGCTTCAAAAACATGACTCAGGCTGTTGTAAGCCATCCAGAACTGTAGCCAGTGTGGACAGAAATCATCGGGTGTGGTAGTGCCCATAATGCCAGCACTGGGAGGCTGAGGCAGGAGAAACGCTGTGAGTTCAGAGACAGACTGGATGACAGAGTAGGGTCCTGTCTCAAGAAACCAAGCCAAACACACACACACACACACATAGGTGCATACATAGGTGCATACACACACACACACACACACACACAGGTGCATACACACACACACACACACACACAGGTGCATACACACACACAGGTGCATACACACACACACACACAGGTGCATACACACACACACACACATAGGTGCATACACACACACACACACACATAGGTGCATACACACACACACACACATAGGTGCATACACACACACACACACATAGGTGCATACACACACACACACATAGGTGCATACACACACACACACACACATAGGTGCATACACACACACACATAGGTGCATACATAGGTGCATACACACACATAGGTGCATACATAGGTACATACACACACATAGGTGCATACATAGGTGCATACACACACACACACACACATACACATAGGTGCATACATAGGTGCATACACACACACACAAACACACACACACATAGGTGCATACATAGGTACATACACACACACACACACATAGGTGCATACACACACACACACACACACATAGGTGCATACACACACACATAGGTGCATACACACACACACACACACATAGGTGCATACACACACACATAGGTGCATACACACACACACAAACACACACATAGGTGCATACATGGGTGTATACACACAGCCACACACACAAACATGGGACACACTCACACATGGGTGCACACATGGGTGTATACACACACACACATACACACATAGGTGCACACATGGATGTATACACACAGCCACACAGACAAACATGGGACACACACACACATATGGCATATACACACATACACACATAGGTGCACATATGGGTGTATATACACACACAGTCACACACACAAACACGGGACACACATGCACGCGCGCGCACACACACACACACACACACACACACACACAGCTTCAGAGCCCCAAGGAACAGCCAGGCCCGCTGAGCCTAGTATTGCAGTGTTTACACTGGTTTAATCCACCCTGGTGGCAGTTTTCTTTCCTTCTTTTTTTCCCCTCTTGTGTCTCCCCAAGTCTATAAATGTTTAACAGCGATCAGGGGTGTGAAGGTGACAAGGAACCTTTGCTTTCTCAGGGATTTGACAGCAGATTTCACAGATGGCAGCCATTAACATCTTCCTGTGAGTGGCTGGGATCCTCACTCTCAGACCCATGTGCCCACTGGGTCTCACTGCCCTCACCTGCCCATAGCCCAGATGGAAGCCGCACGACTCAGAACCACACCCCGATGCCAGTTTCTCAGGAGGGTTTCCATAAACCTCTTTGTATATCTTGGCTTTAGGCAGCGGTGCTAGTAAACATTACGTACTTACTCTGCCTATTGGACTCCACTCCCATCTTTTCTTTTTTAAATGTATTTGTGTGTGTGTGTGTGTGTGTGTGTGTGTGTGTGTGTGTGTGTGTGTGTTTTCACAGAGGCCAGAAGAGGTGAACTAGCAGACATGAATTGTCCTCTGAAACAGCAGCAAGTGGTCTTAACCACTAAGCGATCTGTCCAGCCCCCACATCTTAACTTTTATCTAGAAAGGAATGCTTTACAATACTCAGGAGGCTGAGGTAGGAGCATCACCTAGTTCAGGGCCTGCCTGAATTACAGAGTGAGTTCAAGGCCAGCATGAACAATTTAGCAAGACCTTGCATAAGAGGGCCAGGGGTGAGGTCAGTAGCGGAATACTTGTATATGTGAGGCTATTTAATCTGTAGTACTACCTGGGGGTGGGGGGTAGTATATTCAAGTGAACCCTCTGGACAAAGGCTCTAAGCCTGCATTTCACCCCCCACTCCCCCCCTGCTTTTTGTTTATGGTATAATTTGTGTAGTAGGCAAAGGTGAACAGGTTTTGTCAAACACCAAACATCTCATTTTGCTAGCACTACCGAGATAGGGCATAGGTTGTTGTGACCCTGTGCTATGTGCCCACGTTAAGGCACACAGGCAGCAGAGGGGAGCCCAGGACTTCGAAAGGCACTCAAGGGTTGGGAGCACTCCACTAAGGCACCATTCCTACCAACACAAAGAGAAAACAGTATCTAGAAGGAGAGAACCTGGAGAGATGGCTCAGCGATTAAGAGTGCTGGCTGTCTTCCAGAGGACCCAGGTTCCCAGTACCCACGTGGCAGCTCATAACCATCTGTAATCTAGTCCCAGGGCGTCTGACACCATCTTCTGATCTTCAAAGACACCAGGCTCACACATGGTACACAGCCACGCAAGCAGGCAAACACCCATATACACAACATCAATAAATAAAAATTGAAAGAGGAGACAGTTCTCTTTACGTGCCATGCACTCATGGTGGGCCACCTCCATGTCACCTACCATGACAGATGTCTGTCCCCCAGAGGAAGGAGGAAGGCAGGAGCCATAGCTGTTGGTCCTCTATCTTGTCCTCTTCCCCAACACACACACACACACACACACACACTTCACACACTCACACTTCACACTTGCTGTTCCCCTTGCCCAGGGTCTCCCTTCCATACCTCCAGCTTCCTTTTCCTAGACCACTGTCTGCCTGACCAACCAGACTAGACTACAGTAGCTCAGCTCCTAAAAAAACCCTATGGTGAAGTCCACTGTCCGAGTCACTGATTTATCCCTCCACCCCAAGAAGGAGAATGCAAGGGTCAGGTAGCTAAAATACCCGGGATGGACCCACAAGACACTGGAGTCGGCACATGACACAAGAAATGGATTTTTAATCCTCACTTCTACATGAATGGCAGGGACAGCCTGCTCGCCCTCCACAGACAAGAAAACAGAAGCACAGAGCTGGCTTCCCCTACCCAGAGTCCTTCCCGGAACCGATGGGGCATGGCCACTGTGGGCTGGAGATTCTGGCCCCACTCCAACCTAAGGATACTCTGTAGCGGGTGGGGGGGAGGCTGATAGCATACTGAGTTGTTGCCCCGCCCACTCCAACAGCTGGCCACCCAAAGGTCCCCCTACTTTGCAGGATAGACTGAGGCTGAGGCCTGTGGCTCTGAGCCTTGAAGCTTCGACCTGCACTTCCTGCGCTCTGCAGAGGCTCAGTCTGCCTGAAGCATGGCCTGCGAGCCACACCCTGAAACCTGAGGAAGCATCCTTGGCTGTCCTGCCACCTCCGGTAGCTGCTCTGAACCCCTTGCTCATGCCTAGCCCCTCTGAATCCCTACAGCTTCAACCGGCCATTTGGTTCTACATCTGACACCCAAGGCTATCTGTCTCTCACCAGCACATGAGGGTCCTGGGGCTCACTCAACATCTGGACCCTGAGAATACCCAGGGAGTCCTCTGCCAATTTTCCTGGAACTGCAGGACAAAACTGGCTGCCTGTCTACAAGGAAATGGAGACAGTGAGCTGGTTTCATGGACCTGAAGTCCTACCAGGGGCCAGGCCAGCCAACCCCAACGAAAGGCTACTCACTGTATCCAAAGAACCCAGGACAGCCCTCCCCCTCCATGTGTGGCCTGAGTACACTCTGAGTCCTCATGGGGAACAACACAGGTCGGTTGGTTTTTCCCATGCAGAGCAGCTCAGATACTCCACACAAAGCCCCAAATACATTTACCCAAAGACTCTGGGTAAATCTTTTTGACAATTCTGACCTCCCCGGCTACGGTTTCTCTGTTTGGTTTGACAGTGTGGCACGCGCTAGCCTCAGCCTCTTCAAAAGTGTTCTGTAAAAGAAGAAGGAATTTTACAGAAATGAAATGGACTGGTCAGCCCTTGAAGAATTCTCTTGGCATCCCAGACTGTGCAGACCTCTGGAAGTGTGTGAAGCAGCTAGAGAAAGCCTCTGGCGCGTGCTCCCTCCTGTGACGTGTGCTCCTCACCCCATCCCATCCCCCCAGCTGCCTGGGAGTGAAGCCACTCACTCTCACTGAACTGTTAGTGATTCAGTAAGCTGCTTGTCATAACAGAAGTGTTAGGAGTCAACACACCTGCACCATTTGCTTTAGACCAAAGACCACCACACACAACCAACGCAGGTCCGTTGGTTTTTCTCACAAGAACACTATGAAACAGGTAATATAGTTTTTCCCAGTTTTACAAATGAGGAAAATGGGGGTCAGAGAGGGTGAGTAATCTGCCCAGAGTCACAGAGCTTTGAAGCTGCAGAACCAAGACAATCTGAGGCAACCTGGCCTCTCAACACACCCCCACAACCACTACTGAACCCCCACTTCTCGTGAAAGAGGCTATTTTTGGAATGGTGATACTTTATGAGGGGAACAAGGGGCCCCCAGGACTGAACCTGCTGTGAGGGCCATTGTTGGCCTGACAACATAAGATCCCAACTTTTTTTCTAGAATGTTCTTTTTTTGTTTGGCCAGGGGAGAGTTAAAATCACACCCTAACCGCTCAGTGGTCTCTGCCAGCCTTTCCTCTTTCGCCTCCTGCCAGATGGGTACTCGCCCTCAAGAATGGACCCATGGTCAAGGCCAGGATGCCACTAAGGAAAACCAGGTACACACTGGAGTCCCTGAATTTGTGAAGTTGAGGCAGGGGGGTTTCTTGGAGTTTGAGACCAGCATAGGTTACATAATGAACTCCAGGCCAACCTGAAACTCTGTTACACACACACACACACACACACACACACACACACACACACACACACACACAGAGAGAGAGAGAGAGAGAGAGAGAAACAGAGACAGACAGACAGACAGACAGACAGACAGATAGGAAGGAAGGAAAGGGAAGGAGGAACAGCCTGAATGCAAGCTTTCAAGTATCTAAAAGCACAGGCAGGCAGAATTTTTAGGAAGTGGGATATAATGGCAAAAATAGGAAGCTTACTAGGCCCATAGGAAGTGCCTGTTGGGAGGGGACACAGCCCCACGGCAGGAGGGGCTGCAAATCTGGGGGTTCCTGTCCGACTGTTCCAGCCCTTCATGAGCTCACGCCTGAGGTCTGGCTCTGTGGCCTCATGGTAGTGCATAAGATGCCAGTGGCCAGTCAACACATATAGGCAGCAATGAAAGAGATAGGTTCTCTGTCTCAGGACAGACCTGAGAAACCCCTAAACTCCTGCACATGCGACTGCAGGAACCCCGAGGCAGGCCAGGAAGGCAGCGGACTTCCCATCTGGTTGCCTTCACAGCCTATATAGGAAGAAGCACTTTCAAGAGTCACCGATGGCCTTTAAATAATAAAGGGGGCTCTCAACAAACTTCCCCCGAGCCTCCAGTCCCCTGTCCCCCTCCCTCACTGCACACAGAGGGCAGTGATGACTGGATTCCCCATAAATGAGTCATGTGTGCGAAGGAGAGGATCCAGGTTGTCACACCCTTTATTCAGAGGTGACACACACAGACGAGGCCCTGAAAGTTGAGAAATTCCACCCAGATCAGCGGGTCCAAGAACACCAGAGAAGGCGAGGGGACGTTTACCCTCTTGTCTCGCCAGCATGAGGTGCTGGCAGAGGCTTGCCTGGCACCCTCTCATCTTTGCTGTCCTTGTCCCAGGGAAGACAACTGTCTGCCTTCACCAGACAGAAGCAGCTTCGGTAGTGCCTCCAAGTCTGCCACCAAGCCGGGGACAGGACAGGGGACAGAACCAAAGCAAAGAGTCTAGCAGAGCAGCAGCTGTTAGGATGCTTGCAAAAACACAGCGCCCTGAGCTGCATTGGAAGATGAGTGCACCCCGTAAGCCTCAAGGTCTCCTTTAAGCAGAGGGCAACAGAGGCCCTTTAGCAGTTGAGGTATTTTGGGGTCCTTCTGACTTCCGGGATCCCAGTCACCTGCTTGCTGTCTCACTAATAGCTGGTGTCCACTAAGCCACCGGCCTGCGTGTGTTCCTTTTCAGAAGTTTATAAATAACTGGCAGGCCGATACTACCAACAACCCCTCTGGTAGGGATAGGGAAACTTGAAGTTCAAGTACAGGGAATCCCCCAAGGTCACACGCGGATACACACACACATACACACACACACACACACACACACACACACACACACACACACAGAAAGACATCACTGATGTGGCATCACATAGTTATAACAAACAGCTACCTTATGCTTTTTTTGTGCACGCGCATGTGCATATGCATGCACACGTGCCTATGACTGTATTGGTGCCCTGGGGGCTTCCTTTCCCAGTGCCCAGCAAATAACTAAGCCATTTGAACTCTCTTGCCCTAGACTGGGCTTGGCTGGCCTTGAATTTCACCTAAACAGGGTCACACAGGCAGGTATGTGCTCAATGTCAATCCTGGGATTCTCCTGTATGGTGCTTCGTAGGTTTCTTTTTCAAAAGTGGGGGAGGGGTGCTGCTTCCTGTGAATAACCCTTCATTTCCTTTCATCAGCCACCCTCCCTCCACTTTTAAAGACGAAGGTTCCTGGAGAACAAGCATAAGATCTGGAGATCTGGCGGGAGAGCTTCCTCAGCAGTAGGAGACGGGAAGATCTGGTCAGAGGTGTTCACCAAAAATAGACGTCAGATAATTCTCCCACAGAAACAGGACTGGCCACGACACAGCCCACCCAGTCCACGGCAGCCCCGTGGGAAGAGATGAAGCTAGACAGCCTCTGGCTTCTCTGCAGCCCCTGCCTAGCATAGCCTCCTCCTCCGAGAGCTGAGCCCCTCCCACCCATTCCCACTCCTTCAGAAGCCTGACCCCTGCAAGAAAACCTTTCCCTTGGTAACCATGGGGCCATGAGAGACTCAACCAGGGACTTAGACCAAACACCAATGCCTTATTAACAGGACATGCCTTATTTATACCCCTCTCCATCGCTAACCCCCATATAACATGAGTACCATGTTTCCAAAGGTGGGCACACTTAATCAGTGGCCCTCCACACACACCTGGTCATTAAGACATTCCTCCCAATCCACCCAGCAGAGGTGACATCACCCACTGTGGATTTCAAACCTGCAGCCTCCCTTCTGAGGATTAGGCAGGCAAACAGCCCCTTCCCTCAGCCTTTAAGATGATTGCTGCAAACCTTTCAGGCTTAAAGGGTTTCCCTCACTGAGCGGCCCCCTTGTGCAGGCATACCCCAGCAGGTCTGTTTTGATAAGGCCTTGACAAATCCCATACTTTGCAGGCCACTTTCTTGCCTTCCGAAAGCTCATTCGGGCATAGCTCAATTAAAATTCACAGGGAAGGCCTTGCTAGGAGAAATGTACTTTATTAACTAAAACAGGCCCTTTTCCAAATCCTTAGATTAGAAGGCAGGCTGGGCCCCAGTGCCCGCTCAGGAAAAGGAACTCCCCACCACTCTACCTCCAGCTCAGCTTGCTAAAAGGGAGTGAGAAAACACATTAAAGGTCCAGGGGCACAGGGATGTGGAGACGGCCCCGTTGGTAAAGTGCTTCCAGAGCTGAGCCCAGCACCCACATAAAATAATCCAGGCATGGTGACAGGTCTCTCTCAGAGTCCTAGCACTGGGGAAATGAAGCCAGGCGGAGCCTAGGGTTTGCTGAGCTGCCAGACCAGCTAAACTGGTGCGTTTCCAGTCAGCGAGAGAGCCTGCCTCAAACAAGACAAGTCAGTCTTGCTGAGGAAAAGCACCCAAAGTTAGCCTTTGGCCTTCACACGCAGACACACACACACACAGGCAAGTGTACACACGGGCAAACACATACGCAAATACACTCCAGAGTGTAACTACATGCCCTGGTTAAAAAAAATCCTTCACTGGGTGGTCCATCTAATAATATCCATAGCATGGAGGAGAGCCCTGAGACGCAACCTGATTTCCTCAACAGGTAAACAAGAAGAAACTTGGCTGGTTGGGATTTTCAAAAGTTAAAAGGAGCAATGGTTGAGTCAGCCACTCACAATGCAAGGACCGTTAGGGCTGGATGCAAAACCAAACCAAACCAAACCCAACCAGCAAAAACCCCCCTGGAGGACAAACGGTGAGACTTGGACGCTGGATAGCTAACGTAAACTGCTTTTGGTTTAGCATCGACTCTATCATTGGCTGTGTATGTTCTTGACTGTTTTGTCCATAGACCCAACCAGCTGTGCATCAGAAATGTTGGGAAGACAACATCTGCGGGTTGGGGATGTGACTCAGTTATTCACTGTGGCCCTGGCATGCAGAGGCCTGGGCTCCACCAGCAGCTTTTCATAAGCTCTGTGTGTGTGTGTGTGTGTGTGTGTGTGTGTGTGTGTGTTGGTAGATGATCTTAGCTGAAAATTTGACACATCTGGGAAGAGAAACCTCTGGAACATCTGCATCTCCGAACATATCTTTGGGGCATTTTCTTGATTGCTAACTGATGTGGGAGGGGCCTAGTCCCCTGTGGGCGGTGCCTCCTCTAGGCTGGTGGGCTTGGTCTGTTATAGGAAGGGTAGTTAGGCAGGCCAGGAGAAGCGAGGCTTCCTGTCCTCCGGCCTCAGCCTCCCGAGGGGCTGAGATTAAAAGCATACACCACCTCTGCAGATGTCCATATCCTTAATACCTGATCTACTAAACTATACAATACTATGAATTATACTTAAAGCCATTGAGGGAGAGGCTATGGGATGAGAGCCGTGGATGAGATGCCCATTCTATCACTGCCCCTTTACTTTTGCATTTTTGGGGGAAATTTAGTAACCAAAGGTCAGAGGCAGGAGGTTCCCTTGTACTCCAGGTAGGATAGCACACAGCCTGGACCATCCCAGCACACCCCAGTCTCCGGGCGAGCCTGATGTCCTAACTCAGTCTGGAAACTGTCAGCAAAACCCCAGCTCTAAGGGTGCAGCAGCTAGGGAAGTGAGCTGGCCACAGCTCTCTGGGAGCCTGAGGCTACTTCCTGTGCTAGGGAGGGAGGAAGTCCCCTTGGGGTGAAAGCCACGGGGCACCCATCGTGGAGCTGAGTTTTCAAGGCTGCTCCTCTGTGGCTCTGCACACAACACCGGGGAGCAACCGGCATCACCCAGAAAGCAGCCTCCAGAACTTCCCAGCCACAGAATGGGAGCAACCAAGGAAGCCTTTGCAGCCCACTGGGTTCCTGGGCTGAGCAGAGCCAACAGGGGTCCTGGAGTCAGAACCAAACAGGCTTCTGGGCACCCTGTAGAGCCAACAGAGCCACACCCCTCATGGCTTGCTCATCTGTTCTTCTGGTTAAAGGCACATCACAGCCTAAAGAAGGGGTTCTTTTCCCGCAGGAGCCAGCATGCTTAGGACAGCCCACCTGGGGCCCACCCATCACCATCCACGGTCACAAAGCTCAGGCCACTGGGGCAGGAATCACACACCTCACCAAACCCTCACTTACGCCCTAATGGGACCACTGTCTTCACCAGTCACCTCACAGATAAGAAACTCAGCCAAGAACCGAAGTCATGTGGCCGCCGGCAGCCCACTAAGAGACCTTATAGCATCTTTGCATCATCTAACCGGCGAGTACTGATCTACTTGTTGTAGACCTCGCATTTCTGCTCAGCCAAGGTTCCTGAATAGCCAACAAGTCAAGTCAGGGCCTCTGGGGTTTATATATGGTGTTCAGACTTGCACAGTCACAGGGAAGAAGGGCTTAGGTGCACCCCACCCCCCAAGAAGTGCATGTGACAGAGAAAGAAGCAAAAACGGAGGCTGGGGGATGTAGCTGCTCTCCACAGAGAGCCGGCCTGGCTTGCAGGAATCCCAGGGGTTCCTTCCATCCCTGGCCCTTCCTAAACTGGGTGTAGTGGCCTGTAATCCCAGCGCTTGGGAAGTGGAGGCAGAAGCATCCAGAGTTCAAGGTCACCCTTGGCTGCAGAGAAGGTTTGAGGTCAGGCTGGGCTGGCTATATGAGATGAGAGAGGAAGAGAGAGGAGGAGGAGGAGGAGGAGGAGGAGGGGAAGAAGAAATGAAAAGTAGAAAGAGAAGAAGAGCCGACTCCCCCTTATGTCCTGTACTTTTTCCAATTCTATTTTGCTGGAGAGTTCAGGCTGAAGAGTTCAGGCATGTGGACTCTCCCATCCCACCCGGTCACAGACAGGAACTGTCATATGTGGGCCTGCCGGATGCCTATTGGAGCCTGCAGTTATGGGATGCTCTGGGGACACGTTGGCTGCGTGCTGTAAGGCTGAATGCGCACAGAGCCTCAAATCCCAAGCATCCCTGCTTCAGCCAGGCTTTCCATTGACAAGGCATGAGGTTACTCCTCTTGCCTCTTAGCTCACTGCCTTCTGGGCTGGAGAGTCCTGGAGCCAATCTGAGTGCTGCTTTCAGGGTCCATGTGCCTCTGTTCTGCATCGGAGCTTAATATTAGGGAGAGGGAGCTTTTCAGGCTGGAATGATGGGGTGCACTCCAGCCCCACTTGCTCTCTGGTCAGGGCTGTTCTCCCCTCCCCCGGGGCACCTGAAGATCATGTTTGTCCAAGGCAGGCTCATTAAGGCCTGTCCTTAACTCGACACAAAGGGCAGCATCTCTGAATGTCACGTGTGTCCAGCAAGTCAGCTTACTTAGTATACAGGCCTATTTTTAGTAGCACCAAAAAATAGCCAGTTACTATATCACAGCACCTCATTTGTCCCCGTTTGTTTACCAGGCCGCGTCCCATGCTGGTTCCAAGGTATCCAGGCAAAAGCAGGCAACAGGTCTCATTCACCTCCATGCCCACTGGGCCTGGCACCAAACCAGCATGTCATGTGTTTGCCAGAAGGTTGAGACTTTCATTGCACCCCACAAATGGGTTGAAAGCAGGTATTCTCAAGCTGAAGGGCAGGTGACATTGGGGACAACTGGTCTATGACTCCCTTGAGAAGTGGTGAGAAAAGCCCAAGGCAGTGGGAGTGAGGAGAGGCTGCGCCCTGGGGGCCACAGTTGATGGTGTGTGCATGTATGTATACTCTGTGTTCATGACAAATGTGTGTTCGTGGAGCCGGTTCACATATACATGTGTGCGTGTACGTAGAGAGAGATGTGTAGTGTCTGAGATTTTCGTCAGCTTTTCGAACAGCGTGAGCCCAGCAGTGTAAGGACCACAGGAACAGACTCTGAAAAGCAACAAGCAATGCTCGGAGGTCATATGTTTGACCTCAGAAAGGTCAGACCCACTGAGGCAAACTGGTACTGAGCACTGCCACCTATCTGTCCCCAACACAGCATCCAGGTGATATGATACTTCCAAAGATCACCAGAGAATCCCAAGTTGGAAGGAGGAGGAGTCCACTGAACCCTGAGCATGCCCAAAAGAACCTTTAGGGAAGTGACCACCAGCAGCAACAGCACGTCTCCCCTCGGGGTGGGGGTGGGGGACCAGCAGTCGCCAAGACCCGAGCGCCCTAACACTCCTCTCTACACAGGATAAACTTGGACACCTCATCCACTAGCAGAGAAGTGAGAGATGCTCCTGAAACATCTCCAGGCAAACAAATGTGGAAACAGGGTTGGATGAAAGCGGATCATTTCTTACATACAGTTCACCCAAAGTGACTCCTGTAGAAACGGCATAAATAGGGCTGGGGAGGTGGCTCTGCGGGAAAGGGGGCTTGCCACCAAACCTGACCACCTGAGTTCAGTACCCGGCACCCACGTGATGGAAGGAGCGAACTACTGACTCCTACGAGTTCCTCGGCATAGAAGAGACACCTAAGGCCACTACACACAAGAGACTATCACAGACAGTATCACTCAGGAATATTGCTGGAAAGGCCCTAAGTATACAATCGAACAGATAACAAAAAAAAAATGTGCATAGAGGTCAAGTAGAGTTTATACAGGAATGATGAGCTTACTTACAGTATATACTGATGCCCAGATGGCCTCTTACTGTATCAACCAATGTCCAACAGGTCTAAGAATATCTGAGCATCCATCTAAATCCTATGCCAGCATCCGAGGTCCTCCTGCCAAGGTCAAACGCAAGGTCGTTCTTACAGAGGACTGGAGTTCAGTGCTCAGTGTCTACACTGGGTGACTCACATCCAACTGTATCTCTAACTCCAGAGGCTCCGATTCCTTCTTCTGACCTCTGTGGACACCTGCATGCTCATGGCGCACGTACCCACACATGGTTACATACACAAACACACAAGTTAAAAATAAGATATCATTCTAAAAAGGTGAAGACGGCTACCATGCCCATTTTTACGTAATCTTCTACTGGAGGTACCAGCTGGTGCACTCGGAGAGACAAGAGACGCTTGAGAGAGAAAGGGAAGGGATGATTGATGGTTCAGCGTGGGCAGCGCTGGGGCTTTTCTCCCTGGTGTCCTCAGGATCTAACATGGGAGGTGATTAGGAAATCGGTTGGATGTGTGCCTGGGGACTGGCTCACGCTGACCGTGAAAGCAAGGGTTTGATAAACACTAGAGACAAAACCCATTGGGGTTGAGTTCAGTGACCTAACTCACTCCAAGCACACTATCTGGCAGCCATTGACACATAAGCAAGACAGGGTCCAAAGATGTCAAAAGACTTGCCCTAGCCCACTATCCTGACCTTGCTTACCCCTTACCCTGTTCCTTGCCCCGTGGACCGAGTGTCTCCCATCCCATCCAGTGGGGGAGCCAGAGGCCTCCTGTGGTAGTTCAAAGCCTAGGTTCTGACTTCAGCAGCTCTGCCTTTTCCAGAAATTTACTCCACTTCAAGGCTATTAAACAGAGAGAAAGAGAGAGAGAGAGAGAGAGAGAGAGAGAGAGAGAGAGAGGAAGAGAGAGAGCGCATGTGCCTTTATTTGTTTGTTTGTTTTGGTTTTCGAGACAGGGTTTCTCTGTGTAGCCCTGGCTGTCCTGGAACTCACTCTGTAGACCAGGCTGGCCTCGAACTCAGAAATCTGCCTGCCTCTGCCTCCCAAGTGCTGGGATTAAAAGCGTGTGCCACCACTGCCCGGCTAGCATGTGCCTTTAAGTTCTCTGTAAACAGGGAGTCAAATGTAGGTCCTGCTCTGGATTTTACCAGGCTTGTGACCAGCTAACTTAAGGCTCATCACCAGGATGCTATGATCCCAGACCAAGGCCTAGTACCAAGATAAAGGTCAGCTTGGCTCTCTGGGAGTCCTACCATGAAGAAACAGAGAGGGGCGACCTCCAGAGGTGACCCCACAGCTGAAGTACTTCACCTCTGACTCCCAGGGCGCTGAAGTCCCTTCTGTGCTGCTGGATGCCACCCACACTTTGCCAACAGATTCCCAGAGTGTCACTGGTTGCACCCGAGCAAGGGTCTCATCTGGTGACTGTCCTAAGAACCCAATTTGGAAAGGAGTCACCAGGGAGAAGAAACTCACTTCCCCTGAGGTCAGGTCAATAGCAATGAACCAGGCTGACAGTGTGACAGCAGAAGGGAATGGCCCCAAACTGCTGTGATCTCCCAAACATCTCTAGCCCTAATCTAACCATGAGGAAAATATCATAGAAATAAAATAAAACAGGGTGCCACAGGCCTGTGACCCCAGCACTGAGGATGCTGACCGTGGCAGGAAGCTGTCTAGTTTCAGGCCAGCCTGAGCTATGTGATACCCGGTCACAGAAATAAATTAAATAGGCTATATACAACGTATCTATAGCACCTATTTCTAACAGTGCTTCAAGGCTATTAAGTACACACACACACACACACACACACACACACACACACACACACACTCAATGAAAAAGCATGGACTTTTCTCAATGACAAAGTGTCAGTGTCAAATAGATATACCATGCTGATGTATCATGCCCTTAGCAAGGGGTGCTGGGTATACGGGATCTCTGTGTTACTACTATAATGTTTCTATAAATGGGAAACTGGAACCGCCAAATAAAGTATATTATTAAAAACACAACAGTAACACAGGTTTCAGGCTTGCCCATGGTCTCTAAGCTGCCCATCTGCTGGCCACTGAACTCTGCTTGCCAAGAAAAACTATAAAAAGCACCTCCCACCAGATTTGGCTTGGAAACTATTTCCCCGGAAATCCTCACCCTCCACCCTCACCTAGAGAGAGAGAGAAAGAGAGAGAGAGAGAGAGAGAGAGAGAGAGAGAGAGAGAGAGAGAGAGAGACTGTGAGCCTGAGAGAGAGGAGTGTGAATTCCCTGCCAGATATGACTTTAATCTTAATGAACGCACAGCCTGCTGATATGAATGGCTCACAGATTCCTAACCGTGTCTTTTCAAGCGAAACCTATCCCTAGAAGAATGGAACTCTAAAATACGAACACTGGCTCCTTGACTAGTATTATCATCTCTAGCCGAAACATAAAAATTGCCACCAAGGCAAGACCCTCCCCAAAGGTTGTCCATGAGGACCCTGCTGGAGAAAAGGGTTAAGGCCACCAGGACTCCGCAACTCCCCAGCCGTCCTCACAACCCTTCCTATGCACCAGGCACCAGATGCCCGCAAGCCCGCAGCCACTGAGGCTTCTGGAAGCTGCCAGCAGGCTTGCCCCCAGCCTGCTACAAGGAAGGGCTGGGCTGTCAAAATCAGGAAACCTGGTTAGGTTTTCTTGTTTGCTCCCAGGCACCAAGTTTTCTAACTAGAAAATGTGAAGCTGGGCTTAAAGCCTGCCACTGCTTCTGACAGGTGCTGTTAAATACTAGAGTGACAGGGGCGTTGCCCAGCCCCCAGCGCCAGGGGACAAATGAAGGCCCAGGTGCCCCATCTATGCGAGCATGGGTGAGGGGCTGGTGGAAGATCACTCAATAACCTGGTCCACCTGCAGTGACTGGTAAACTCGGAGAGGAAATGGGCCAGCCTCCTGGCACCAAAGACAAACCACCCTCAGGGATGAGACACAGCTTCTTCCTTAGTTTCAACACAAAGTCCCCAACAACCGGCTCCCAGGATGCCGCAGGGGTCACTGTCTCATAGCCTCAGGGATAGAATTGTCAGGCTCAGCTGAGGCCGCTGTGGCATCCCTGGGCACACGCCCCTCTACCGACTCCACTCTCAGAAGGTAAAAACACCTCTTCTACTGCCTCTGGGCTGTCCTGAGGAGCTAACCATCCTTTGCTATACTGACAGAGACCCTCAGGAGGAACTGGAAACCTCCCCCTCAAGACCCAAGACCTTGCGGCTACTCCAGCTCCCCTCTCTGTCACCAGGGCAGGGGCAACCCCTGCTGCAGGCTCCAGGAGGAAGCCCTGCATCGGGTCCCTAGGCCCTGTCCCCCGCCAGGGCTCTTAGACCAGGCTGGGAGAGCCTCCACCGACCTTCAATAGGGTTCAGATAGTCATAATCGAAGAGGATGGAAAAGTCCAGCTCGTCTTGAGGACTGCCCCCGGGCTCGTGGCCGGGACCGTCCCCGCCATCGGGGTCGGGCTGCGGCTCCGGGGCGTCCATGGCTCGGGGCTTTCGGGCTGCGGGGCCGTGTAGGGTCGCGGTGTGCGGGGAGGAGGCTCGCGCAGAGCAGGGGTCACCGAGTCTGTGGCGCACGCTGGGGCCGAGGATGGCTCACGGCGCAGTGGGTCCTGGACGCGTCCGGGGAGCGGGTGGCGGCTCGAGCTTCCTGCTCAAGGCACCTGTTGCAGGCTGGAGGGGGCGGGGGCGGGGACGGCGGTGGCTGGTGGGGCGGGGCGCCGCCCGGACGGGGAGGGGCACAGCCCGGTCTGGCCTGAGTGACAGGCCCAGACAACTTCTGCTTCACCTGCTACTGTCTGACCCAGGGTCCCTCCAGAAGCTGCTGTCCACGAGCTGTACCTTAGGAACCACTAGCTGAGCCTTTCCTGATTCCTCTCCTTTGCTGGAGAGGGGCGTCCTGTCTTCTTGGACAGGCCCACAGCGATGGCTTTTGCCAAAGTGTCTGTCTCTGATTTGCAAGCTCCAAAGTCAATCTACCAGGCCTGGGCCACCTACCACCACGTGCCACCCAGCATTTAACAGCCACTGTGACCCTGTTGGGACAGATTAGGGATAAAGATCGTCACCCCTTTTTGATAACCAGGAGAGGACTCACAACAGAGGCTGTGACGGCTTTGGCGCCAGGGGGAAGTGACATGCGAAGTTTGATTGATGATGATCTGGGGACCCTGTCCTGGTAGTGAGAACAGGAAGTGGTCTGGTGTGTGGGAGGCAGGGCTGACAGGTAACCTGTACATCCGGCTGATGTAAGATGTAGATTACCAGGCTCCTCCCCGTGACTCTCCGTCCCATAAGTCTGGATTCAAACGCAGGAATATGGAATTTTCATCAAGCCACCAAAGTAGAGGTTTGGGATGACTGCTGAAGAACCCAGGGCCTCCCTCCAACGAGCCTCCCAGCTTACCACCTCTCAGAGCGAGAAACAAGGTAGCCAAGCGGAGCTGGGCAGTGGTCCCCGATACCCCTGCGCGGTTACAGTCACCAGAACAGCTTTTAAAAGCCAGGCCCGGCTGCAACTGAAACCTCAAGAGAGGAGGTGATAAGACTTAAGGAAACCAAAGATCAGAAGTCTGGGTGGGTGGGACTCTCAAGTCCTGGTCTCAACCCAAGCTTGGTGACAAGGACCACATTCCTGCCTGGCAGACCGTAAGGAAGGAGGACAGAGGACGAGCACTCCTCAGGGGAGCCTCTTCTCCACTATAGAGGGCTGCCTCAAGCTGTCCATCACTGAGCTGAGTGTGGTTGGGTAGATGTGCCCATAGTCCCAGCACCTGAGAGGCAGAGACAGTAGGACTGCTTCATTTGAGGTCAGCCTGGGCTCCAGAGGGAGAGAACTACTCTTGCCACTGAAACCAAACAACTCTCATCCTTCTTTTCAGAAACTTTTGCTGAGTAACTGCTGCAGATGCTGAGACGCGGGCTACTGCAAGGCTATCCCGCTACCCCGGTCACAGGACAAGGATGCAAAGAGGCACAACTGTGAGCAGGCTCTCCTAACTCCCCAACACGCTACGATCCGGGGGAGACCAGTTAAAACATCCAGTTTCCCAATCCTCACCAGGCGCTAGTTAAATCTGGGCACGGGGCTTTCGTCATAAGCACTTTAAAAAAAAAAAAAAAACAACCAACCAGCCAAGCAACCAACAAACAAACAGACTGTATATGCTTCCAGATGAGAAGCCAGAGGTGATAGCAGCTGGCTCGGAGTCCGCACCACTGCAGGGCCTAGGCCTGGCTCTGCACAGGTTAGAGGCTTACAGAGCACTTTCTGGTGGTCAGGGCATAAAGGAGCATTGTAGTGGGGACATCCAAGTGTCTAAGGGGTGGGGACTCCAGCCAAGACCTTGTTCTCTAGAAGGAAATGCATCTTCTTCCCAGGTCCTTATGACAGGGGCCCAAGGTCGGACTCTGAGATTTGGCCAAGGGAACACGAGAGAACCACTGTAGTGGAGATGAGTGAACTCTTGAAACCTCAGCCACCCCCACCCAGCCTTTGCTAACCCTCAGCCCCGCTGGTCCTCAACCTCCCTAATGCTGCAACCAACCCCGCAATACAGTTCCTCACGCTACGGCAACCTCCCAACCACGGAATTATTTTTGTTACTGCTTCATACTGAAAGGTTGCCGCTGTTGTGAATCCTAATGTAAACAAACACTTGTGTTTTCCGATGGTCTTAGGTGACCCCGGCGAAAGGGTCTTTTGGCATACCCAAAAGGGTTGTGACCCACAGGTTGAGAACAGCCGCTCTACCCCAAGATGACTAAACTCTTCTGGTCAGGCTGGCGTCTATCGTCTGTGCCTGCCCAGAGTCTGTCTTCCTTTATCCTGTTAATGGTTCCCCGAGGCTGCCTAACTGAATCCCATGAATGTGAGGTAATTATTCCACCACTGGACTATACTGCAGCCCCTGGGAAACTGCTTTGAGATAGCCTTGGTAGAAGTATAACACAGCTGTCCCATCATGCTCGTCAAGGAAGAGAATGAAAGACCAGGACCTGGCCAGTCAGAGAATTTTATCTCCAAAGACCTATGGGATCCACAAAGTTAGGGTCCATGACCACCCTAATCACGGCCTTATGTACAATAGATATAAACATGAATGGAGCTTGGATAGATGTTTGAATAGAGACATGTTTAGATGGACAGATGGACAGATATATGGGTGGATGGATAGATGGGTGGTTGTTTAGATGGGTAGATAGATAGATAGATAGACAGGAGATAGATAGGTAGGTAGGTAGAAGGTAGATAGATAGTAGATTAGATAGATATAGATATATAGACAGAAGATAGATAGATAGATAGATAGATAGATAGATAGATAGATAGATAGAAGATAGATAGATAGATAGACAGGAGATAGGTAGGTAGGTAGAAGGTAGATAGATAGTAGATTAGATAGATATAGATATATAGACAGAAGATAGATAGATAGATAGATAGATAGATAGATAGATAGATAGATAGAAGATAGATAGATAGATAGATACATACATACATACATACATACATACATACATACATACATACATAGATACATAGATAGATAGATACATAGATACATAGATAGATACATAGATACATAGATAGATACATAGATACATAAACAGAAGATAGATATACAGATGAGTACATAGGTGGATTGGCTTATAGATGGGTAAATGAATGGACAGATGGATGAGTGGATGGACAGATGTCATGACTCTTTGTATGTGTGTTTCCCTTTAACTCTCCTCCTCTCCAAAGCTAAACCTCGGTTGAACCTCTGTGGGGATAAACATCCAACTGCCAGGTCTGCCCCCCAATCTCGTCTTACTGTGCCCAAGAGCAAGCTAAGCTCCTGAATGGAAGATGGCTTCTCCACTGACAGTGTGCTTCCCACACGCCAGCCTTGGGAAGACCCAGACCACACGTGCCACGCAGGACACTAGCTTGGCCGTCCTCCAGGAAAGCAGGCATCCTCTCAGACCATCTATCTCACTCTGACCTCTGTTATTACAGGGAGGGCTTGGGCCAGTCCCTGACCCACAGCCATGTTCTTGTTGGAGCTTGGAGCAAGGGGGCTTTCTTTTCTCTGGGCTAGCTTGAAGGCTAGAGCCTTGGGGAGGGACAATGCATACTTTTAATTCCAGAATAAATAACCAAGATCTTCAGGCAAGGACTGAGGGCAGGAGACATGGCCTTTACGCACGGGGTTGGACAGAGGCCCTGACAGAGTAGCTGTGGACCTTCTCTTGCTCTGCAGCTGACATCCCGGTCAAGAGCTTTTTCATGTCCCCAACCTCCCCAGCAAAAGTACAGTAGGAAGCCAAGGAAGTCACTGGGTTTGAAGCTTGCAGCCCACTGGGTACTGACTGAGCCAGGGTGCAGGAATCCAGCTTAATTCTGCCAACATTGATGCGCCCTCCCTGCCATTACAAACTGATAATACCACAGAAGGAAAGAAGGTGTGGCCATGATCACAGGAGGGAACTCGGGTGTAATGCGGAACTTGGGGAAGCCTTCAGGTCCCTAAAACTGGGACCACTGGGTTGAACAGAAGTTAGCCACAGATTAGTAAGCATATGCAAAGGTGTTGAGGCAGGAGAGTATGAAACATTGGGGGACCTGAAAGAAGACTGCAGGGCCAGGTGACAGCCGTAGAGCGATCTACTGTGCCCAGCTCTGCCTCTGGTCTCTCTAAGATATGCAGGCTCAGGTGACCCATTTTGATGTCTACGAGAGATCTCAAAGTGAAGGTCTCTGAAACCAATTCCCCTGCTGCTGTGTTGCTTTTCTGACCTCCCAGGCCGTGTACTGAACTCCCACTCGTCTACCAAGAAATCAGAGCGGCCCTGCTTTCTCTCCTCATCCCATGTCCAAATTCAAAAACTGAGGGCAGCTCTTTTTCAAATGTATCCCAAACCCGACCCTCTCTCAGCAACTCTGTGATTCTTCTTCCTGCTCCCACCCTAGACCCTCTCTCCGCACTCCTCCAGGAGCACAGCAACTTCCTCTCTCCATCCGTTTCTATTTGTGCTTGAACATAAAGCGACAAGAAGGGTTCTTTTAAAACATACATCTGGGCCCTGGAGGGACGGCTCTATGGGCAGGAGCACTGTTGCTGTGGTCAAGGACCTGAGTTAGGGTCTCAGCACCTACACAGCTGCTCACAACCACCTATGACTCCAGTTTCAAATGGTCTAATGCCCTCTTGTGGCCTCTCTGCATGTACATGGGGCTCATACATACATTCAGGCAGAACACTGAGACACGTAAAAATAAATCTTAAGCACACACATAGTTGGGGCTGGGGAGATGGCTCGGCAGTTAAGAGTGCACACTGCTCTTGCCAAGCACCTGAGTTTGGTTTCCAGCACCCACACCGTACAGCTTACAACTGTCTGTAACTTCAGGCCCAGGGACCTAATAGCCTCTTCTGGCAGGCATCCACAAACTTGCGCACAGACACACAGATACATACATGTAATTAAAACCATTTCAAATATATATGTTTATATATATTAAATATATATATATACATGTATGCATGCAGCAACCCTCCAGTAGCTTCCTGTCAAGTTTAAAATGAAGTAGAAAAGCCACGTTCTACATTAGCTGCCCCAGAAGTCTTGAGTATCGTGCCTAGCCACCTGCTCCCTCTCACTCTTTTTTTTTAAGATTTATTTATTTATTATAGGTAAGTACATTGTGGCTGTCTTCAGACACTCCAGAAGAGAGGGCGTCAGATCTTGTTCCGGATGGTTGTGAACCACCATGTGGTTGCTGGGATTTGAACTCAGGACCTTCGGAAGAGCAGTCGGTGCTCTTAACCACTGAGCCATCTCTCCAGCCCCCATCTGCTCCCTCTCTTATACTTTCTGCCAGTGGATTGGATCTGGGAAATGCACACGATGACCCTGAGGTCCCCTCTGATGCCGCCCTTCTTTGGTCATGTCTTAGCTCAGACATCACCTCCCCAGAGAGACTCTTTCCACCTGCCTCCCAGAAGGGATAAACTTTTGACAGTTAATCCTTCTTTAACATAGGTCCTAAATATTGCGTTGGGGAGATAATTAGGTTCAAAGTTTTCACTGTTTAGATGAAATTCAAGGTTTGCACATGAAGTGTTCACCTGTGTGCTTGTGTGTGGTGGAGGCGGTGGACAGCCTCGACTGCTTCCTCTGACAGGGTCCTCCTTCTTGTTTTGTTTTGGGACAGGGTCTCTCACTGGCCCCGAGCTTACCAAGGAAGGCGGTGCTGGTGGACCAGTGAGTCCCAGGGACCCACCTATCCACGCCGTCCTAGTGCTGGGATCACAGGCAAGCACTCATACAATGACCAGAATTTTGTTGTTGTGTTTTTCTAATATGGGTTTGGGGGTTGATCTCAGTGCCAACTGGGCAAGTGCTCTGTGGCTGAGCTACCTCCCGAGCCACCGGAGCCACCAGAGCCAAGCTACACTGGCTTCCCGGGTCTCTGCCAATGTCCTCAGGTCTTCAGTGTCCCCAGGACACAGAGGATGACAATGAGATAATGGACCCAATGCTTCCCCCTGGGGGACGGATGAGGGACAAAATGTGAGAAAAGCCACTCCCTGGTCGGCTAGTGCGATGGCACAGGATGGGAGGCTGTGACAGTCACTTTGCAAGTTTGCACCAAGCCCCAAGCGTAGGCGTGTGGCCTGTCACGGTTCCTACAAACATTTCATCTGATTTGTTGGTTCCAGAGTCACACTGCATGCACATGGTGCTTTTAAAAGAGGGGAGAACCTCTTCTGAGTACAGAGAGATAGCCTGTTAAGTTCATCAGAGTCCCTGAAAAAAGTAACAAATAAAAACAACAATAAAATGCATGTTAATAAGGTACTGTACAGATGAGGAGCCAGGGACACACACACACACACACACACACACACACACACACACACACACACACTTCCAGAAGGCCAGTGGCTCCCACGGGAACAAACACAAATGTCTCACCAGGGTAAATAAGACCAAGCCATCTCAAAGGCCCTGGGTCTCACTTGATCTCTTCCCAGAGTACAGAAGGCCGGCCTTTTCTGTGCCTCAGTTTCCTTTGCTGCCAACCGGAGAAACCGTCAGCCTCACCCTCCTGGGGTGTGACAGGCACAGACACCAGCAGCCCACACTTGGGAGGACCTTGAACGTAACTCAGTGCTCAACTGTTGGAGAAAATGCTCTAGCCTTGGAGAAAGATGCTGTGTGGTTTCTGATCTGTGCACTGTCCTGATCCTGACTGCAACGTTTAAGGAATAAGGCATAAATTCTGACCATGAACCTCATATCCTGCCAATGGCCTCCGTGATCACTGGCTGCATAGGGCAGAAGCTGAGCACTGTAAATCCAATCAGAAAAGTAGGAACCCTCTCTTCTGGGTCCCTGAAGCAATCGCCCCTCTGCCTCAGCACATTCTGCTCTAGCTGCTAGTAGCATGACTTATTGACATTTCACTACCAGGATCTGGCTGACGGGTAGAGGAAAAGGATCAAAATCACCAGGCAGAATGAGGCACGCCCTTAATCCCAGCATTCCAGAAGCAAGGCAGGAGGATTGCTACAAGTTTGATGTCAGCTTGGTCTACATAATGCATTTCATCTAAAGATACATTGCTAGACCGCCACCCTCAAAAAATCAAAATGCGAGAGATGACAACCCCCTAGTACCTCGACTCTATTCGTTTACTATTATTTAGTGTGTGCACATACACCATGGTTCATGTGTGGAGGTGAGACGACAGCTTTGCAGAGTCAGCTCTTCCCATCTACCAAGTAGGTTCTGGGATTCGAACTGAGGTCCTCAGGTTTGGCAGCAAACACTCTTAACCTGGAGCGCTGTCTCATCACCCTTAAACTATATTTTATGCCTGTTTATTGAAGCCAAGATAGATACAAAACAAAAAGCCTCCATGACAAACTCCTGGGAGTTAGAGAGGAGTGACAGGTCTGTTCGGAGACGAACTGGACTCTGGGAAATGGGAATACAAAGAGTACCCATGCTGCCTCTCTTTGAAGTTGTTATCGTTTTTGTAGGTTACTGCAAGATTTTGGTATTTATTCTTGTTTTTAAAATGTCACATTGACTGCAGCTCATCTTGGCGACTGGGTTTCTTGCTGTTCCCCGTGTCTGGGCCCACGAATGACTTGTTCCACACTCAGGCAAATCCACTCTAGGAACTATTTCCTCGTCACCAGGGACACAGGTGTTAGGGCTTCGGTCCAGGCCTCACACACGCCAGGCTTGCCCTGTACCACTGAGCCACATGCCAGTCACTGGATTTGTGAAACAGGGTCTTGTTTTGTGGCTCAGCCTAACCTGCAACTCACAATCCTCCTGCCTCAGCTTCCCCATGCAGGGATTACAGGTGCATGCCACCACATCCAACAATCTGTGATAGTGATGGGGTCAGGTGCTGAGCCACAGATCTCCACCTTGGGGCGCCACTGTGCCCCCACCCCCAAACAAGGCACACAACAAGCATTCTCTCTCTCTCCGGCTTGAATTTTCATTGTATTTTCTTTTTTTGAAACAGAGTTTTGGGCTGGAGAGATGGCACAGTGGTTAAGAGCGCCGACTGCTTGTCCAAAGGTTGTGAGTTCAAATCTCAGCAACTACATGGTGGCTCACAATCATCCGTAATGAGATCTGAGGCCCTCTTCTGGGGTGTCTGAAGACAGCTACAGCAATCGAGCGGGGTCCGGAGCAAGAAGAAAAAGTGTCTGAAGACAGCTACAGTGTGCTTGCATATAATAAATAAATACATTTTAAAAAGAAAAGAAACAGAGTTTTACACAGCTCAGGCTGGCCTTGAACTTGTTACATAGTCAAGGATAGCCTTGAACTCCTGGTCCTCCTGCCTCTACCTCCAGAGTACTGGAATTAGAGGTGTGTCCTTGTGTCCCTGGTGACTAGGAGTTAAATCCTGAGAATGGTTTTCTCTCAAAATCTAGGTGAGCAGAGCCCTCTACGAGCTGCGTCCCACAGCACCACCTACTCCTCCTATGCAACCGGCAGACTTCACCTCTACCAGAGCCTACTTGCCATGTGAAGTCCTCTTATTCTCTGCAGTCTCTGCATGACCTGGAAATACAAACATCCCAGCCTTCTGCACCACAGCGACTCTTCTCCCTGCCCTGTCCAGCACTGACAGCAACCGGTGGTGATGTTTGGTACTTTAGTTGCCAAAATAGAAAGCATTCATATGGAACCCCACAGTGTCCTGGAGACCATAGTTAGAGAGCTGGGGAGCAACCAGCTCATAGGCAGGGAAGATTTCCTCCTGACCATCTCCTCCATCCACACTGGCGTCTGTCCCCTGCCTGAGCTCCCAAAGGCTTCCCCAGCGACCACTCTGACCAAGCTCCAGGCCTCTCCTGTCAGACTGTGCCGGCCTTTGAGGTTAAAGAGGCCACATACCCTGTCTCGGAATTTTTCCCTGTGACTCTGATAGTGAACTTCAGACCCCTAACTAGGTCCTTCAGGACCTGTGCTGGCACGCATCTGTGATCTTGGCTTCCGTTGCCTTCCTCTCTGCTGGGCTTCAGCCTGGGCACAGACTACCTGACAGGCAGCCTCCTCCTCGGGAACCTGTGTGAGCACCGTTCCTCCTGCTGGCCATGTTCTTCTCTGCACCCTTGCATGCACCATTCAGGATTGAACAAACGCCCACTTCCCGGGGGAAGAGGCGGTGTCCCAGCTGAATGAAGAACCTACTACTGGTGATAACTTGTTGTGCTCTCTCGCCAAAAACAAATGCACAACTCTTCACTCCAGTGGCCTAGGAGTCAGGACTCACTGAGAGAAGCTCTTTGCAGATGTGAACAGGTGGAGATGAGACCATTCAAAAGCCAAGGAGGCTAGTCCCAGGGCTGGGGCCCTTGGAAGGGCGAGCACCAATCAATCCACAAAAGCCACAGCAAGACAGAGGCAGAGTGCAGGGATGCAGCCATCAGCCACAGAGGCCTGGACTGCCTGAGCCATAAGAAGCCAGAAGAGGCAGCCAAGGCCCACATAGAGAACATGAGCCTTCAGAGAACATGGTCAGCCAGCACCCCATTCCAGACTTCTGACCTATAGCACATTATAGAGGGGCTTCTTCCTGTCTAAACAGCACTGCGTTTCAACCAGTTACAGTAGCCACAAGGACCCAGTCTAACTGACTATGTGCGCACACATGTATGTGCACACATACATGTGCATGCATATGTACGCATGCATGCAAGTGTGTACATACATGTGCAGGCAGGCAAGCACTTGTCTCAGAGCACAAGGGCAAACTCTTGCCCACCAGCTCCATGTCCAGCATGCTTAACAGGAAATGGGCAGGTCAGCTGCTTGAAGATCAGTGTGTGTGTATGTGTGTGTATGTGCACACACGCGTGTGCACACACATGTGTATTGGTATACTAACCTGTGTGTGTGCATGTGAGGGCCATCAGGTGTCTTCTGCAGGCACGCTCCACCTTATCTTTTTGAGTCTGGGTCTTTCCAGTGAAGCTGGGGATTACGGTGTCTGCTAGATTGGCTGGCCAGGATCTATTTAGCTCCACCCTCCTCTACCCTGGACTTACAGGCATGCATCTCTATCCCCAGTTTTTTGTTTGTTTTTTTTTATTTATGTGAGTGGGTGCTCAGATCTTCACGCTGCTATAGTAAGCTCTTTACACACTGAGCCATCTCTCCAGCCCAGGGCAGCCATTCCAAATACCGCTCAGCTCAAAACTTACTATTACTCTCTTATGTGTAGGGAAACTGAGGCACAGGAAAGTGAGGTTCCTCGCACAAGGTCACACAGCTCTTAAGTAGCAGACGTGGATTGGACCCTGTGACCAGCACTCAGGCTGTGAATTTTCTGGGGTGTCATAAATTGCTCCTGTGATCCCCCAGAGACTCACAGAATAAGAGACCTCACCCTGCCTTTCAGGGACTTAACTGCCATAATAAGAAAAAAGCTTCTGAAAGTTCGAGTCTGCTCTGGAGAGCTTCCTTCTACAGCGTTGAGTTGTGGGAAGATAGGTTGGGCTGTCTGGGGAGCCAGTGGGAACTAGCCAGGGAGGGGTCTTGGCAGTCCCCTGTTCTGAACCTCCTCTAATAGCAGTGAAGATGTCTTTTATTGCCCTGAGAGGCAAGGCTAGGTGAGGCACCTTCTCTGTCTGCCTCAGTTTCCCAGCTCTGCATTTTTCATTCTCTCCTGCATCTCCCCTTCCAAGATGTGTCAGAGAACATCACTGGGCTGGAGAAAGACTCTAGAGCCAAGGTCTAAGTGATGTGTATGTCAGCGGCGGCCAGAAGCTAGGGTGGTGTCTGCAAGTACCCGAGACAGCTGAGCCTGCACTTGACTCTGCCACTTTCTTACTGGGTAACCCTTGGCCAGTTCCCTGTGCCTCACTGTGCCTTCTCTGTGCCTCACTGCCCTCCTCCAGGGAGGAGAGTACCGCACACACCAAATACAGTCTCAGAGAAAAGGAAAAGACATTGTAAGTTGAAGGCAGACAGCCCAGACAGCTGAGTCAACACAAAGTTAACAGGGACAGCGGTGGCTCATCCTGGGCCAGGCCCTACACTTCTCCTTGTGTATGTGACTTTTGGCAAAGCTGGTCTTTCTGTCCTCGCCCATCAGATACCAACGCTGGGTATGCGCTCACCGCATGTTAAACAGAGCTAAGTCTTTTATATGCATGGGTTTGTGTGACGCGCGAGACAGCCCTACGAAGACTATACTGTCATTATTCATTTTTTGCAAATGAGGACATTGAGGCTTCTGAAGTCATCACATCTTAACCCAATCTGTGTCATTTCAAAGCTACAGTAAGTTTTAAAAAAACCTTAAGAGGTCCGGGGGACTTTGGGTGTAGTTCAGTCAGTGAAGAAATTGCCCGAGTTCAGTCTCTAGCACCCCATATCCCAGGCATGGTAGTTCACATCTGTAAACCCAGTACTCTGGAGGTGGAAGCAGAAGATCAGAGGTTCAAGGTCATCCTCAATCATAAAACGAATCTGAGGCTAGCCTGGGCTACATGAGGCCCTGTTTCTAAAGAAGGGGGCAGGGTATGATCTAAAGAATATGTATTGGAAGAATTTAGGCTGATGCTCAGTTTCTATACAATATTAGTTTGTCTTTAATATGATCGAAGTTGCAGCAGGCATTCACAGAGCATTCATGATGAGAAAAATAGTGTCTGGGGTTTGTTGGCTCCCACAATCACCCTTTTAAGAAAAAGCCTTCTTAGAGATTCCATTTTACGGATGAGGAAATTAAGACTCGGAGAGGTGAACTTAATTTCCCGATCTCCTACAGCCGTGATGTGGCCAAGCAGATATCCCAACCCGTGCAGAAGTCAGGGAGCCAGGGCTTGGGAGGGAGCAAAGCTCACCCTTGAAAGTTTGTTTATCCCTGAAATACTTTCCGTCACCTTTCAGATAACACTGAACACTCCCCTTCCACATCTTTAAGCTTCCCTGGAGCTTCAGACCAATTCTACACAGCAAGCTTGCCGGTTTCCTTGCCATGCAAATGCTCCTATCCTGTGCCCTGGGACTGCCCCTCAGCACGCTCCCTGGGATGCGGAGGGTCTTGTCCAGTGGGCAGTTGGGTTTAACGGTGCCCCTCGTTGTTTACTCTGGGGAGCCCTCAGTGGGGAACAGTGATTGGCCTATCTCGAGCCGGCTGTCTCTGATGCCTGGAGCTGTCTTCTGTGTGCCTTAGTGCTATGTCATGTTTGCAAGGATCAGCCTGGCGTCCTGCATCCTGCCCGTGCCAGCACGGTGGTGTGCACACGAGTGTCATTCCTGTGCACTTGAACTCGGGCTGGGGAGTGGGACAAGGGACCTGCATCCTCCCAGGCCTTAGCGGAGAAGCAACGTTTCCAGCCCAGAGCAGAGGGGCACAGTGGCCACAGGAAGGCACAAACCAGGAGCCAGATTTCTCCTCTGAGTTCTCCCTGTGTCTCTCTCTTCCTTCCTCCCGGAGCTAGAATCTGACATTTGTCTGTCTGTACTGTCGTCCTGCCCCCTCCCCTGCCCCCAGGTCAGAGCATCTATGTCTTAGCTTTGGTTTGTTCTGCAGTTAAAAACCCGCTCCAAGGCCTTGACATGAGCATGGCCTGCCTGGGAGCATCCCTCTGACACCTGACGTAATAGTAGCACTTTTTTTTTCTCTTGATCTTATGTCACTGCACCAGTGACAATTAAGCCCCCTAACAGAGGGCTGGGTAGACTGGCACCAGGAAAAGGTCCCAAGCGCTGGCAGGATCCGGCTTTCAAAAGTCCCGCTCTACTAAAAATAAGCTGAGGTTGAAGGTGACTCAACGCACCTTTTCCTGAACCCGGATGGAGGTTTTGGATCCGGCTTCCAGCAAGAGCCCCCCACCCCCACCCACCCCCAATTCCCAAAAGCTGTCCTTTCCCTCCACCATGCTCCCCAGGACTTCAGTCCACCACGCTGAGCACAAAACCTACATTCAACTCAGATTTTATGACACGAGGCTGACTCCTCCCACGCGGATGTATCCCACTTAACCCTTCAGCCCTTCCCATTCGGCGGTGCCCCTGTCTCTCCGCACAGGCTGGCCTCACAGAAACCATCCGATTTCTGACTCCCCACCCCAAACCCCTCACAATCCCAACCAGATGGGCTAGATTTCGTATCATATTCTCACTCATTAACTCTCTCCCGTAAGAACCAAATTGGATGGCTTCAAGGTTACATCTAAAAGGAAGAAGATGAAGCAGTTACGGGGACAGTGGGGCATCTGTGATCCCTTTGGCAGAACAAGATCGTGGTACTTTAAATTGGGGGAGGGGGGCTGGAAGAGCCCTCGGACATATCCCAAAAAGGGGGAGAAAACGGCTTAAATCGCTTGAATGAATGGCATCTGTTGATGTAACTACTGGAAAGCAAAGTCTTTCTGTATTAGTAAATAGCAAAATGTCAAGCCTGTGCAAAAAAAAAAAACTAAATAATAATGATGACAAGGACGGTGGCCTCTGCTGTCAAAGCCGAGAGCAGCGGTTAGCAGCAAGACCCACTCTTGGTGTCGTGACACACACACACACACACACACACACACACACACACACACACACACACGGAAACCTGCCTGGAGACACTTCCTAGAATCACCACCAGCGACGGCCAGGATGTGCGCGTGCGCCCCTGTTTCGCCGCATCTATGCTTCTACCTGCGAGCGGGGACAGCGTGGGGTGCCTCCCGGAGGGGTAGGGGTAGGCAGCAAAGCGGGGATGCGATGAGAGGATGCGGGCAGGGATGCGGGCAGGGATGCCAGGGGCGGAGCGGTTACCTCGGTCCGCAGACCCCATGGTGCGGAGGGGCTGGCGGGGGCCCGGCCTGCGCAGTGCGGGGCGCTGCATCTGGAGGCGCCGGGCTCAGCAGGCTGGAGACCGTGTGCTGCGATCTGGCGGAGCGGCGCAGACGCTGCAGCGCCTGGGCTCCGCTCCGGGGCTCTGGCTCCCCGTGCTCCCGCTCCTGTGCTCCGGCTCCGGCTCTCCGTGCTCCCGCTGCCGTGCTCCGGGCTCCGGCTCAGGCACCCCGGGCTCCCGGCGCTCGGCGGTCGCTTACTCCAGCAGCAACGCGACTTCCTTCCCCGCGCTCCGTGTTTATAGGCTTTCAATGCAGTAAAATAACGGGATTCCCTCACTGTTTCCTCCTGTTTACTCAGCGCCATGGAAACCCCTGGATCCCGTCCATCTCCAAAACTAAGGGCTTTCCTGAAAACTTCACACTCAGGAATCCATGACGTCGCCTCCTCCGCGGCCAGCCAGCTCCGTGGCTCCTTCGGCCGCCAAGCACAAGTCCCTGATTGTTCGGGGCAGAGAAAAAGTCAGGGAGAGGGAGGCGCGCAGGGGTGGGGGCGCGGCCCGCCAGGCCCTGCAGGAGCTGCGTGCAAACTCGCAGACAGCCACCGCCTCCCCGCTACAGCCTTGCCTGAATCCAGCCTCCTGACACCCCACTTTCCGAGCGGGTGCCCCTTGGAGAAAGCTCCCCAGGATTTTCAGTCCGCACCCCCCGGGTTGTCCAGGAGCCAGGAGCCCTTGGACACTTGCCCAGGGGTGTCTCCTTAGGCGCTCGGTGCCTCTGACTGCCCAGTTTCTTGGGCACTCAGGGATGAAGAGAAGCAAAACGAAGGAAAAAGAAAGAAATAACAGCGCCTGTGCCAACTGTCCAAGATTTTTATTTCCCTCAAAGAGTTTATTTTTAGATTCATTTAGAAAATCCAAGGTTTCCAATATTACTCGGAGGGTCCGGCAATAAGGCCGAAAAGAGTCGCCGAAACCAGGCAACGCATGTGTTTACGCATGCTGTGCATAAACAGGAAAATAGAGGGGAGGGATGTCGGGACCTCTGCAGCCTCGGGAAGAGATGTGTGGGGTGACACACGTGGCTCCCACCTGGGCCACGGCTGGAAGGAGCAGGGGGCAGAGCTGCAGCCCGCAAGACGACGGGGCTGGCCTTCGGCTGTTTTGCTTCTCCACCTGCGTGTTCCATGGGAATCTCTGGGCTCAGAGATAAAGCCAGCTTTGATAGGCACATTTGAAATACTGTTGTGGGCTCTGATAAAAAAAAAAAACTTGGGAGCACCCCAGGCTTGTGAGTCATCACCCCCTCCCACAGGAGAAGTGAACTTTAAGAGATACTGATTGGGGGAGGAGATTCTGCCCATGGGACCACTTTGTTTTTCAGGCATATTGTTCACAGTGGTTCCTCAAGCCCCTTGCAGCTCCCAGAGTGACCACCAAGACCAGTTAGAACCCTGCCTGAGAAAGCCCCACCTCACTCCCGCATAGGGGGACTCTCTCTGAGGTCTGCCTGTAATCCCGGTGGACCTTGGCAGTATAGCTTAGGAAATCTTGTACCAATTCCAAAGACCAGTCATGTATGTCTACCTACTATGTGCCCCCTAAAAAAATTCAAGGCAAGGAAGTTATGTTGCCTTCCAACTAAGCCAAGTCTCAGAGCCTCCAACTTCGTTCCGGCGTCTCTGGAAATGCCCGTTATCAGGATGGTTTGTCGAGGCACGAAGACAGCTGTTAGTTTAGTCTGTGAGCAGTATGTATATGTAGACAGTGCATTGGGATATGCTCAGCAGAGCTGTTAAGGAGGTCTCATTCCTGAGATCTCCATACCCATCAACCACAACAGGAACGGGACACCCATCCTAGCGTTCCCAGGTTGCAGGACTTTCAGGTTTAAAGTAAAGTTCCAGGCAGGTTGGTACCCATTGGTCATCATACGCACCAATGAGACTTCATTTCTTTTTGCTTCTAACCATGCATGGTTCCCACAGACGAGGTAGCATGCTATGTGTGAACATGTCCCCTAACTCAGCACCTACTGTGTGCCAGGTCTTAGGTGAAGAGCATCTCTAAATCCTCCCTCACACCTGTGCAAAGTCATACATAGAAACTGGGAGCAGCCGGTCCTGCACGGATCAACATGGCAGCCACCAGCTACATGTGGTTACAATGAAAGTAACTAATGATTAAACAGCACACCAAAGTCAGTTCTTTGATGGCATGGGCCTCATCTCAGGTGTACAAAAACAGGCAGCTAAGGGCTTCCCGCACTGAACAGCAAAGCGTAAGCTATGTTCAGTCTTCCAGAACGTTCTCGTGGGCAACGTGGCTCAGGCACTCTGAAAGGTCCCCCATAAGCTGGGGTTGCCTGGTCATCACATTCCCACGGGGTAAAATGGAGACACTGGCAAGGCTCACCACCCAGAACTGAGCTACGAGTCCAACAGACGTGTTTAATGGAAGCGCTGAGGACAGTAAGGTGTGTAATAAACGCTAAAAATACATATCTTTAAAAATAATAAAGCCTTCCCACGGTCAAGGCGTGAGTGGTGACTAAGCAGGGGACTGGGCTTGTCTGACTGTCTTCAGGCCACTCTTCCTGAGACCGAGCCAGGCCAACTAGCTGAAAAGCCTCTTGGGAGACCTGGTCCTCAGTCAGAGGCAGCCATCTTGCCTGTCATGCAGGAGGCCTCGGGTTCCAACCTTAGCATTTAATCGTATTCATTTTATTTTTGTTACATTTATTGATTTGCGTGTGAGTATACACCAATGTGCATGTGCCATGGTACCTATGTAGAGGTCAGAGGATAAGCTGTGGAAGTCTGCTCTCTCCTTCCATCACATGAGTTCCAGGATCGAACACAGGCTGTCAGGCTTGGCACCAAGCGCCTTTGCCCCTGAGCCATCTCGCCCACCCTCATTCCTTTCTATATTTATTAAATGTATTTATTTTGAGTTTTTTTAAGGCAGGATCTTCGGGGCTGGGGAGATGGCTCAGAGGTTAAGAGCATAGACTGCTCTTCCAGAGGTCCTGAGTTCAATTCCCAGCAATCTCATGGTGGCTCACAACCATCTGTAATGGGATCTGATGCTCTCTTTTGTTGTGTCTGAAGACAGCAACAGTGTACTCATATACATAAAATAAATAAATAAATCTTAAAAAAAAAAAAAGACAGGATCTTCACAGCCCAGGTTGCCCTCCAACTTAGAATCCTCAAGCCTCCACCCTCTTTGAGAATTGAGATTACAGGTGTGGGCCACCACAGCCATCCGAAGCCCTTAAAAAAGAAAAGAAAAGAAATCTAGTTCCTTTATTGTTCCTACTGACCACGGTATTATGAGCCCCACTTACAGATGAGCACACCAATACTTCAAGAGCCCGTGTTCGCACGGCCGGCCCCAAGGTGACCCCAACTCTGGCAGCTGCAAACCCAGGCTCTTGGCTCAGTAGCCCCTGCTCCCGAGGCCTCCCTGGGAAGCTCTGCCTCTGCGGCCAGCAGCAAGGCAGGAAACCAGCATTCTGGGCCTCCTCTGGTGGACTCATTATCGGGGATAATTTTAGACTCGGGTCCCACCCAACCTCAGGCCTTGGAGGCGAGTCCCCATCTCCACAGGTGTCTGGAGCTGCTCGGGGGACGCCTTCTGGACCTCGGAGGATCAGTGCTAGCCACGTTTTTTATGGTCTTCCCTCTTTGTCACAGTCAGGCATTTTCCCCTTTTTAAAGCTCAATTAATACTACCAGGCTGGAGCCCAGGCCTGACAGCTGAGTCACCCAACGTGCCCTCATGAGTCGCAGCGTTAGGCCCCCTCCAAAGCTCGTCTTGAGCTCCTCAGACAATTTCTTTCCTTTCTCACTGCCAGAGCAAGAAATATTTTGTCCTTTTGAACTGATCCACCCACTGTTTTTCACTTCTGTAGCGCACTCCCCTTTGCTGAGGGGGTGCTCCGAGGGGGGTGGGTGGGTAGCTTCCGCCCACTAAATTATCCAAGAGAAGTCCCCAAAATAGAGCCTCCCAGCTGGAGCCGGACTTGGCAGTCGGCAAGGGGAAAAGGCAGAGAAGAAACGGAATGAAAGTAAAGAGAAGGGACCCAGGTGGCCTCGGGGCACACCTGGGCTCTGGAGCCATTGAATCCCTCGGGACCCTTTCCTTAGATGCCCCCGCCCAACAGCCCCATAAACAGACCAGCAGGTGTTTCTGCCAGCGTGCCACTGGCTGGCTCTGCCCAAGCTGGACATCTGCGCCAGGACTCAGGGCAGCTCAGATGGGGCCCTCCTTGTATGTCTCTTCCCTTGCTGCATGCAGACCCCATATCATCTCTGTTTATACTCCAGATGGCCTTGTAAGCTTATGGGCCTGCCTCTGACACCTATCACACCATGTACATGGAATGCTTGCTGTGCAATGGACGTTAACTCACTGAACCTTCAGACGACCTCGTGACGGTCATTTCATCAAGCAGAGAATGTGGCACAGAGAGGTGATGCCCAAGGTCTCCCGGCCAGTAAACGGCAGAGGAGGGGTTTGAACCCCAGTCACTTAGCTCCAGAATCTACATTCTTTTTACCCACCAAGCTTTTCTGTCTCCTCAATGGCTATGAAAAACACCTCATCTGGGATCCTAGCTCTTGAGAGACTGAGGGGCAGTACTGTGAGTTCGAGGTCAACCTGGGTGACGTAGCAACCCCATTTCAAAGCAATAGCAAAACCAAAGATTTCTGGGCTCCATAGTTTCATGAACCTGGCCATGGCTGGGAACTGGGGGGCACAAAGAGAGACAAGGCTCAGTGGCCAGCGAGAGAATGAGAGATGGGCCACATGGATTGTGTGGACTGGAGATACCACAAGGGGGTGGGCGGGTCAGCCTGGTGGCAGGGCCTCCTTTCCTATTGGATGAAATGAATGGAGTGAATCCCCCAGCTGCAACATCTTCCCCAAGAACCCCTCAAGTCCCCGTACCTGCCCTCTGCCCCATGTGACCTCCCATGTGACCTCCTTCCCAGGGGCTCTGCAGAGTCTTGGGTGCTCTGCTGACCTCTGTCCCTTCCCTGGGGTCTCTCCGCATGACCAGTCTTCCTGAGACATCAAATCACCACAAGACCCCAAGCTCAGGCCCCAACCTCAGGTCACCTCAGGGTGAGTCTGAATCCTGTTGGGTCCCTCTAGAGACTCTTCCCGGCCCCAGCAGCCAGCCTGGCGACCCAGAGCTCTGGACTTCACTTCATTGCACTGTGGACATACTCACAGCCCCTCCCCTAGGTTCCCTGTGGCCTCCCTGGCTTGACCCAGGTCAGTAGCCCTTTTAAAGATGGGCTTCCCTCTCCTGCCAAGCAGACCTGCTTTTCTTCAAGAAGAAGAGGCCAGGGCTAAGTGTACTAGGTATACAGTAGGAGCTTAATAATATCAGCTTACAGCCACCCTGCCAGGATAGCCACCAGACAAAAAGCCAGTTCAACTGAATATTCCCCTGCCTCATGCCCCTCCATCCAGCAGTAGGTCTGCTGAGTCTCCATCCTCAAAGTAGGCCCCTGCAGGCAATCTCATGTGGGGTGACTGGGACTCAGCCAGGTCTTTGGAGAGGCCACCTGCCACGAGCCACCCTGAGAAGTGACAGCAGTCACAACAAGGGGTCATCTCAGGATGACCTGGGCCACCTAGCCTGTGAGGCAGAAACTTGTCTGTTAAGTCACTGAGTGGGGAAGAAGTCACAGAAAGCTACCAACACAGCCTCCCAGGCCCTGGCCTGTCCCCTCTGTCCCACCCTGTGCCTAACTCCAGCCCTTGTCTGGAACACTTGTCCCCACATTTCTGTGGCTGGCTTCTTTAAATGCCACCCCATGATTTGCGAGAGGTTGAGACAGAATCTCTCTATGAAGTTCAGGCTGGCCTCGAACTCCTGATTCTCAGTCTCTCAAGTACTGGCGGGACAGGTGTGTGTCACCTCACTCTGCTTCAGCACTACTCTGTGACATTCTTCCATGACCCTCTCTGAAACGTGTCCCCCTGAGCTGCCGTGCAGCCAGCCTCCCATCCCTGTGACGTTCCACCGAATGCCGCCGAGTCTCGATGGCACTGCTGGCTTCAAGTCCAGATTCACTTGTGTCTCGTCTGTTGCTCCACCTTCCCGCAAAATGTCAGCTCCTCCAGGCAAGGGTTCCGGATTCATGGCCTGGCTGTGTCCTCAGCACTGGGAGGGAGGCCTGGCCTATGGCCTGCCTCAAAAATGCTCATCGAGCGAATGACAGAGGGCCAGCTTGTCTCGTCTGTTTTGTTTACTGGTCATGAGTCATCTTCCCACCAGACTAGGAAAATAGGGGCCTGTGTGTCCTCCTCGGGCCTTGGCGAGACTTCTAGAACGGGTGGTCCCTGCGCTGTAGTCCTATCTCATGTCTACCTCCAAGCAATTCTGGCAGGCTCCCCCAAGCTCACCACACACAACTCACTTGGGCCTCTCATAACTCTCTCAGACGAAACCTCCTATAAACCCACTGAGAGGAAACTGAGGCACAGAGCCCCAAGGTCACCAAATAGTAAGCAGCAGACTGTGAGAATATGGGCAATCATGGTATAGCTCCAGAATCACACTCCTGGTGATTCTGTGTGATCCGGTGGATATTTGTTGACTGAATAACTGACAGTCAGCTAGGCATGACTGTATAGTCAGTCAGCCACCTGCTCGGCGGGCTACAGGGGACCCCAGTCATCCATGGCCCAGGTGTGGCTGGGTGAGATGCTCCTGGGACTGGCAAGGGAGAGGGAACAGGCAGAGGCTGTCCCGGGGGAGGCCTTCCCCAAGTCGTGGGATGGAAAGGTTCACCTCATCTGGAAAGAACTCCCTGTTCTGTGGCTGCAGCCCCGAGTGAGGTGTCTCCCCAGCCCACTCCTTGCAGGGCACATTGTCTTGCTTTTAATAACTTCTCTAATCTGTACTTGGAGCAGCTCCTGACTGACTATTCCCAAAATAATCCTCAGTGCCGCTTTTTCCAGCTCACAAATCCTGAATATTGCTACCCTCCCCATCAGCCACTGGTCCCAGGGTCCCCCGGGCAGGAATGTGACCCAACGGGAGCTCGCTGAGGATCTTGGAGAGAGCCTGGCTGCCCCTGCCAGATCATGGGCTGCTTGCTGACTGTGAATTTCCCCCCTCCACAGCTCCAGCCTGCAGAACTGGGCTGGGACAGCCGGCCAGCGGCAGCCCTCCCTCGGAATGCCCCGGGCTCCCCCTCTGAGAGATGGGAAGATTTTCCTAGAAGCTGGAGAAGCTGGAGAGCTGACGTGGAGGGAAAGGAAACTGGCTCGTGGTCAGCTCGCCTTTCTCTCTCCTGCTGTGGGCAGAAGAAAATGGAGACTGGGGGGAATCTCCCTTGCAAAGACAGAGACTCGGTGGGGGGGGAGGGGGTGGCGAAAGAACCGCGTGTAGCCCAGGCTAGCCTCTAGCTTGTTACATAGAACTAAGGTTGACCTTGAACTTCTAATCTTCCTGCCTCTACCTCCCAAGTGCTAGGGTTGCAGGCATGTGCCACCACATTAGGTTTTTGCAGGGATGAGAATTGAACCCAGGACATTATTACGCATGCTCAGTAAACTATTGACGGAAGACAAGGCCGAGCAGGACTTTTCTTTTGTTAAAGACTGAGGTGCCCGGAACTGGGATTTTATTTTTGAATATTCAGTGCTCTGTAGAGCTTCTTTTTTTTTTTTTTTCATTCAATAAACATCCTGGCAGACCTCCAGGAGGCTAGGCTAGACTGGAGAAGACGCGGCTGGGAGTAGAACAGGCAGCGGCTTGGCCCTGCTGTGCCCGCAGCCCCGTGGGAGACACGCAGAGGAAACACACAAACACCGTAGACACCGCTATGCTCAGAAACGGCCACACAGTGGACCGAGAGGACAGCACAGACTGAGAAAGAGGCGCTCTCCATCACGGGGTCTGAGGGGTCACGGAAGCTGAGCCGAGCACTGCTGTGCGAGGCCCGGGCACAGACCAAGCAGATATCTGGGGGCGCATGCGCTGAGGCTGATCAGGGACGTTCTCTCAGAGGTCAGGAGCGTCATTCACTCCTTCAGTCATAGGGTGAGGTCCCTAGGTGCGCCATACAGCGGGTGAGAGGGGTCAGCAGGCTGCACCGAGCAGGGGTCTGCTGCCAGGCGAAGACTTGGGGAGCCTAGCAACATGTGGGTGATGCGTAGCCTGGTTGGGGGTGGGGGGGGGAGTTGTCGTCACAGACAGCAATAACCACCAAGCCTTACTGGGTAATCACATTCTACTTTGATCTCATTTAAGCATTTGGCACATGAACCTGTTCGATCCTCAGAGCCTTAGAAAGAATAGATAACAAAAAAGCCGAATGGATTGCCCTAGGTCGCACGGCAGAGGATCCGGCAATCCATGCTTTTCACTCTCCTTCGACTTGTCCTGGTCAAGCAGGATCTGATGGTAGGAGCCATTTTGGACCATGACGTATAAAAGCATGTGAAGAAAGGCAGAGTGGAGGTTCTCTGGCCTCTGGTGATCGTGGAGTCTCCATAGCAACCCCAAATCTCCTGCCCAGACTCTGTTGTAAGAGAGAAATAAATAACCCATTTGTTTAGCCCACTGCTCTTTGGGGACTTTGACGAGGACAGTTACATCTGTGATTGCACCAACATGAGTCTTAATTTAAGAGGCCCTGGGAGGCATCAAGGAGAGTGACAGCGAGTGACACCATCGGACACGCTGTGTCAGGAAGGCAGCCAGAGTTGGGGTTAAGTCTGTCTTCGCGGTGACTGACCTGAGTACCAACCCCTACACTGCCCTCCCTAGGTTTGGGGCCCATTTATCCTGGGCATGCCTCAGTTTCCCTGTCAGCAGAGTGAAAATACTACTATCCAGGTAGACAGTCACAGTAAGGAACCAAAATGGAGCTTAAAATAGCACAGGCTAGCCCAGGAGATGTCTAAGTGGAGAAGTGCTTGCTGAGCAAGTACGGGGGCGGGGGGGGAGGCTCGAGTTCAGAACTCCCACCCCTCCCCCAGCATCCACATATAAAGCCAGACATAGCTGCGCATGTCTGTTACCCCACACTGGGGAGGTAAGGGCAGGAAGAACCCATCCCTGGGGCTCCCTGGCCAGCCCATCTAGCTGAATCAGTGAGTCCCAGGCTCAGTGAGAAGCCTGGTCTCAAACAAGAGCACGATGAGCTATAGAGGAGGTCACCCAACAGTGACCTTTGACCTCCACATGCACACACACGGATACACTGACCCATGTGCATATGTTCACATTCACGTGAACACCTATTTACACTACCACCAACACCCATCCCTTTCCCACACACAACGCGGTGCCTACAGGGCACCTAGAGCTCAGAGAGTGTGGCCCCAAGAGGTGTCTATGACCTATACACCATCTCACTGCGGAGCTGACCAAGCCTGCACTGAACCCTGCTCTCAGCAGTTACTGGTGAGAGCCTGGTAGCTCACACCTTCATTTCCACCAGGCCAAGAACACAGCACTAGGTGACCCTGAATGAGTCCACCCAGAACCTGGGGCCCCTGCGTACAGAGAGAGACACAGACTGGGGCCAGAGCATTTTGCAGAACACTGTCTCTGTAGTCTAGCCCAGGATATTGTTACTGGAGGGAGCCCACACGGAGGTGGGCGGGCACCCCGCTGGGCGACATGCTGCCTCCCTATGGGCCCCTGGAAGATAAGAAGCCATACTTCCCCAGGATGTACTCGGAACCTCCTGCCAGTTCCTCTACACTTGGCAAAATATTGCTTTGTGGAGCCAACCCTATTTTTCCATTAATGAAAGTATTTTTGGGCTCCCAGCAACAATGAGTGACTGTTACAAAAGACGTTAGACCCTTCCAAGGTAAACAGAGCCTTCCCCAAGCCAGGCTGCTTAGCCACTGAGCTGGTTGCTGCTGTTCTAGGCTCTGAGCCCTACTGGGGTCTGCAAGGGCCAGCCCTGGGCCTCCTGGTCTAATGAGGACCCAAAGTCAGGACATACGATTCAGGGTACCCTGGGATTGTGAGGGCCAACACTCCACCCTGGCCTGTGCCTCCAGTTGACTGGTTAACTCATACACATGTGGGTTGAGGTCTTGCTCTGATCCCAGCACTCCCTGACAGAAAAAGACTAGTTTTTATCCTGTGGTAGCACAGGTCCACGAAGCAACAGACATGGAAAGAAACTTCCTTCCCCTCCCTTCTGATGAGTGGAAGGATGGATAGATGGGTAGATGGATGGGAGGGAAAGTGTATGGATGGGTGAATAGATAGATGGATTAGGGTGTAAATGGATAGGTAGATAGGGAGGTAGATGGGCATATAGGTGAGTAGATGGATAGTAGATAAAAGGAAGAGTTAATGAGTGAATGGATGGGTGGATGGATGGATGGATAGATGGATATGTGGGTAATGAATAAAATGAAAGGTTAATGGGTTGGTGGATGGCTTGATCAATGGATGCATGGATTGGTGGATGGGTAGGTAGATGGATCGGTGGTAAGGATGAGAGGAAATGTCAGTGGATGGGTAGGTAATGGATAGATGGAAGAATGGATGGGTAGATAGGTGGGTAGGTGATGGGTGTGTCCATGAGGAAGAAAGGTAGGTAGGCGAGTGGGTGGGTTGATGAGTAGCTGCATAGGTAGATGGAGAATGAATGGATGGAAAGATTGAGTCCATGTGGTGATGTCCTCTGATATCCTGGAGCCAAGATGGCAGCCAGGCAATGGGTCTCTGAGGCTTGCCGGCGGCCAGAGTGTCCTCCTCAAGGTGCCTCCTCACCGTCACAGCCCACCTGTCCTCCTGCTGCTTGAGTGGGCTCACAGCATGGTGACGGCTTCTCAATGAAGAGAAAGAACAGCCAAGGAGGCTGAGACTTAGACGTCCCTCCTAGCACATCCTACCTCTTAGGGCTGAGTCGCTCCTCCATTGCCTCTGGAATGGAAAAGCAACCAGGAACTTATCAGTGTCATTTCACCGCAGTCCCTAGACAGACCTGAAAAAAAAAATGCCCCTGGCCCAGAGTATGCACTGAGCATGCCCGTTATGTGAAAACCCGGAACCGTCTGGACTGTAAACAATCAGACCTGCGCTGCCAGCAAAGGCAGTGATCAACAGAGATGGTAACTAGGGGCAGATGTGCCGTATTGCATCTAAGATGGCCGCAAGCTGGAGGGCACAGGAAATTTTGATGCCCATTACCTTGTCTGTGAACTAGAATTTAGGAGAGTTGGTCTTTTAGAATACCAGCATCCTGGCTTGGGGGGTTAGGGGGACTAAACATTCCCTCTTATTTCTTTCTTGTTTAGTTGTGTTGAAGATAGAACTCATAAGGTTCAACATGCTAGGCCAATGGTCTACCACTGAACCACGCCCCAGCCTGTTACTGGAGGACGGACCCTAGGCGGCGGCTCGACCACTGGGCCACGCCCCCAGGCCCTGATTGGGAAATTGTAGGCAAGACCTCTAGCCCTTGGAGCCACACCCCAAGGCTCTCACTGGAAGATTCTAAGGGGAGCTACAACCCCCTGACCCTTTTTACTATGTCTTCAGCCCAGTCCAGAGATGGATAAATGCCTATAAATTCTAGCCCACTGCCTGCTTTTATAAATGGCTTGTTGGAGCACAGGTATGTGTTTGTTCACAGGCTGCCGGTTGCCGTTCTCCTGCGGCGGTAACAAAGTGGGAAAAAAAAAAAAAGAAAAAAAGAGGTCACAATGGGGCCCATGTGGTCAGAAACGAGCACTTACCAGCTGGCCCTTCCCAGAGAGCTCGCTGACCCCTGGCTCCGGAGAGCTTAAAGCCCATTTAGATGCATCTGTTTTGAGGGTCGATCCATGCCAACTTCTTAATCTCCTCCTAAACTAGCCCAGCCCCAGCCCATGTGTGGACAGCAACTTCTCCCAGCAGGGGACAGATGTGGGCAGATCCAAGTCCTCCCACAGGGTCCCACGGCAGCCCCATTTGGGAACCATTTAACGTGATCTTACATGTGCTCGCCCTTTGATGTCTAGGAGCCCTGGGCCGAGCTGGGAGATAAATAAAAAGGACCCTTGAAGCGGAGGGATACTCGCAGGGAGCAAGGCGGTAGTTTGTTTAACAGAAATTCTGTTTACCTACTAGAAACTTTTCTCCTCCCTCCCTTCCTTTAACCCCATCCCCACTCCGTCACTTCAGATCAACCTACCAACCAGGTTCTCGAACGCTGGTTTTTATGTCACGTGCCCATTCGGTGTGTGACAGTTACTATAAACCTACACAGGAGCAGAATGAACTAAAATCCAAGGTGGAAGCCTCCTCAGGAAGCCATGGCCACCAGCTGCCTGCCTAGACTTAGATGACCGGGCCATCTTCCTGACAGATGCCTGTTGAGGGGTTTTTGCCTCTCTGTGCAGTCATTTTCGTCTGAACCTCCACGCCCCTTCTATAACTCCTGCTTCCAAGTTTATGAGGACAAGAGGCCTTTCCGAGGCCCTATTTAAGTAGTTCAGGAAAGGTTGACTCCACCCCTTCGGTCTTAGCAAATCAGAATCCAGAGTGACTAACTCCAGCCAATAAGAAGCAGCCCCAGGACTAGGGACCAGCCTTATTCGGCACAAAATCATTTCGTGTGGAGGGGTTTATTTGTCTTGTTTATTGAGACAGGGTCTTCCTATGTAGCCAAGTATGATGTTGATTTCTCTGCTTCCAACTTCCCAGTTCTGATATTACAGACGTGGACCTTGTCACCAGGCTGAAAACATCCCTTGTCCACCTTTGACACTTTTCCAGTGGTGATCTGTGACGGAGTCTCGGCACGAGCGCATCCGTGCAACGGTTGAGATGTACTCATTTTACATCACTATGTACATGAGCGCCCCATTTAACTAGATGCCCCGGGTTTTACCCAGGATCCTACCAGTGTGGACCATGTGTTCAAACTTGAACCCAAGCCCAGCCCAGCCTTTAAGCAAATGCATAGGAGTTTCCAGGGCTCCGTCACCTCCACAGTCCAGAGACTGTCTGAGTCAGGACACAATTTGCTCTCGGCAAGGACTCAGTCCTAGCAATAAAGATCTAGGGCCCGTGGGCTCGGCGGTTAAGAGCACTGGCTGTTCTTCTAAAGGACCTGGGTTCAAATCCTAGCACCCACATGGCAGCTTACAACTATCTGTAGCTCCAAGATCTGACACCTAGATGCAAGAAAAACAGCAATACACATTTTTTAAAAAAGATTCAGGGCCTGGCCTCACAGTAGGAAATGTCTACACGGCCACCCTGTGACTTGGCTCTTAGAAGACCTCACAGGTGCAGCCTGCAAGCCTAAGTCCAGGCAGCGATCTACAGGGCAGAAGGGTCAAGAGAGGGCCTGACTCTCCCAAGCTAAGGCTTCCCACACAGACCCTGGGGCCTCCGGCTGGAGCCATGTGTCCTGGGGAGAAAGGGAGGAATCTGCAGGCAGCGGAACAGACGACTCCTACCCTGGCCCAGGCTGGGCAGAGTCAGTTTGGAGGAAGCTTGGGTCACCTGGGGCAGGTGCCTGCCTCCCACCTCCGACTCCTCGACCTTTCCCAGGCCCTAGTCCCAGTGGCTCTTCGCTTCCTGGCTTCTGTTTTGTTTTGTTGGTTTTTTTGGCTCTTTTTTTTTAAAGTTTCCTTTGTTGTTACCACTTAAAGTAAATAAATAAATAAAGCTGACGAACAAAGAAGCATCTGGAAACCTTTGTGGAAAGCAGCACCCGGCTCTGAGCGCTGCCCCGCCCTCCACTGGGTCAGGGCGCCAGAGCCTGGGATTCCCAACTGGCCCCCAAATGCGAGGAGGCTCCGCTGTGCTCCCAAAGGTCCAGCTTCTCCTGGAGGGGACAGGGGCTCCCTAATCCATCCCTCCGGGCTGCTTACACACCAGCCTAAGAGGCCCATAGATTCCTAGGACCTCCCTCCTCCTGCCCAGGGAAGCTGGTCCGGCTCCCTTCAGACTGGCCCTCTCTTTTCTACCCTGGAAGTCGATGTTCCTGATCACATTTCCACCCCGTGTCGTGTCTCCAGTTCCTGCCCTCCCAGTCGACCCTCCCTCCTGCTACAGCTCAGATCATAAGCCTGCTCAGCAACGATCTCTGGTGCCCCATCCTCTCCTGCAGCTGGTAACTTTCAGGCTCCTGATTACGTATCCCAGCATGCCTTTCTTTCTTTTGGGGGTGTAAAGCACTTTCTGTGGGGTTCTTACAGGTATGGTGCAGGGAATCTCAGGTATTCAACTCTGGGTTCCTGAGGTTTGGAGATTTACTCAATTAGGTCCAAAAGTGACAGACTTCAGTGAGTCGGGGCTGGAGCGGCAGAGGGTCACCTTGTCACCCCACGGGAAGAAGGCACTTAGGAAAACCCCATCTAGAAGAACCAGATGGGGCTCTCATTTCTAGCTCTTCCCAAGCCCCTGCAAACAGCCTTGCCTAAAGCTCGCTCTATCCATTGACTATATATACCCCTGACAGCCAGAGGCTTTCTAATGACAACAACCACCCTGACAGCCAGAGGCTTTCTAATGACAACAGCCTTCCCTCCACAAGGGAAGGTTCTCCAGCTTTGTTCGGGAATGTTATCACACCTCTGAGAACACTGTTTCTTGACCAGTTAGTAGAAGCTACCCTGTGTTCTGAGCCCTGTGTCTTCCCTGAAGCTGGGCCGGGGCTCACACAGTGCCCTCTTCATAGGACACAATCCCACCCATTGATCCGTTCCCTAACTTATTTACAGACAGGCTCTCACAGCCCAAGCTGATCTCAAACTCCCTATGCAGTCGAGGATGACCTCGAACTTTCGATGCTCCTATTTCCACGTCCTGAGTGAGGCCCACACCATCACATCACCCCGGTTCATGCCGTGCTTGAGGTGGAGCCTGGGGCTTCACACATGCTAGGCAAACACTCCACCGACCAAGCCCAACTCTTGGCTGACTAATCCCTGCAGCCTCTCTTCCTGAGAACGGCACAGCTTTCTCTTACTTCCCTCCTTGTGGATAGGCCTTGGGCGGATGAGCGGCATCACTGTTTGGCAGTGCCTCACCTAAACAGAAAGAAGTACCTTTGGTCCCTCTGGACTCACAGGAACCCAGCCCAGTGCCTCAGTACGCATGCACCCCACGCCCTGACTTGAAGCAGGCATTGTGCCTGCTGCAAACTGGTTACCCCATCTTTTTGTATCAACACCCCGATGTTCCTCTAGGGTCTGCTCCATCCCCCTTTCCCTGGGGGCTGAGGTAGAGATATCTTCACCTTTCTGTGGCTCCTCAAGGTCGTGTGGCCCGGCACTGGCCAACTAGACTACTATATGTGCTTCCCCATGATGACCTGGGTTGGCTGTATGAACAAGGCCTATGGATCCACACTTAGAACTTTTGCTGACACCACCGAAAGATGGGTGAGCTCTGGTTGCAGATGGGGTGGGGGTGGGGCAGGCCCCCAGAAAGCAGCACATATAAGCGCAGAGCCAAGAGACAGTAGCACCCCTGACACAGGCCTGCCTGAAGCTGGGAATGACGTCTTGCAGAAACTAATAAACCCTCCGTGCTCCTGCCGTCCGTTGCCTGGACCACCTTTGTCTACTGACATAGGCTCTAAGTCTTCATCCTCATATTTATGCTAATTCAGAATATATCTGGTGGTCATGAGTTGCTTCTGTATCACATAACTGTGGGCAGGGCCATGTCTCCTACACCGCAAACTCTTACTCCACCTGATACTCATCCAAGTGAAGTCTCCTGCCAACATCTGGACCTCAGAACACCCCGGAGGTTCCCTTGAAGGCATAAATGAAGTATTCTGTGTTTGTAAACCCCTTAAACTGCAAATTCTACCAGACCAGACAGCATCAGGTTCTCAAGGGCCAGCAAGAGCCTCCCACATACGCAGGTGCTCATCAGACAGCCCCAGGCCTGATGAGAGTGCTCCACAACCCAGGGACCAACTACAGGGATGCGAGACCAGAAATCTCAGCTTAGCTGAAGCAGGTGCATGGCTGGACTCCAGTCCATTGGCTGATTTCAGAGACAATCAGCTTTGAGGAAGGCTTGGAGAGAGCCCGCCTGTTCCTGCAACTTCCCTAGACTGTTAGCATCTTGAACAAGATCAGAAAGCCCTACCCAATCGTGATTCATTCCCCAGGACCCTAGCCACGCCCTGAAGCAAATGTCAGATTTCACACATTTAATGAACCCCATGCTTGAAATCTGTGGCCCGTAAAATCTGATTTACACCGCCATTAAAACCCTTGGTGCCTACAAGAGAATTTGAGAAGTTTGCTGGGCTCGCAGAGAAGGGGCCTTTCTTCCCCCCAGCTCCCCGAGACATTAATTCATGGCACGGCCTAGAAATGTTCCTGAGAGCCTTATTTCAATTACAGTATTTCTTTCAGCACCTCAGATTTACCCACTCCAGCTTGCAGCAGGTTAGACGGGAGTAACAAAGCCAGACCATGCAACTGTTAGCCCCGTGGAAGGCAAGTGGGGTGAAAACCGAGGGGAAGCGCCCCACGAAGACAGAACACAGCTCACCTGGTACCATAATTAAACCATGCCTCAGCCAACACCTCGTGGCCACAGGGCAGTCACAGCTTCCTTGATTGATTGCTGGTAACACCTACCGTGGCTTTTGTCTCTCGGTCCACAGCTCCATTTAGACTCGTTGATTCCGTGGGGGATGGGGATGCCTCAGGCCTGGGTGGCTGGTGACCTCCTCTCAGCTGCCCCATGGAACTGTGGTAACACAAAGCAACTAGGAAGAGGATTCTAGAAGGAAGCTATCTGGGGACATCCGGATGCCCATTTCCCACTGGCTGAGAGGTCCGTTGTCATGTGCACACCCTGAGAGAACAGAAGCAAGGCCGCCCTGCCACCGGCACACTCTTGCATAGCCGAACACTAAGGCCCATCCTGATTGGTCCACAAGGTATCCAAGCGCTGACCAGTGAGTGGTAAGAGGACTTCTAAGTTTTCAAAGCCAATCAGGCTGGTCAGGTGGCTCAGCAGGTAAAGGAATTTGTTGCTTAAGTCAGAGTTCAGTTCCTTCCAGAACCCACTAAAAGTGAGAAGAGATATCAACTCCACAAAGTGGCTTTCTGACCTACAGCACCCATATTACACTAATAATAATAATAATAATAATATAACAACAACAATACATTTTTAAAGTTTTCGAAGCCAGAGAGGCTAGAGAGCTAGAGTCATCTTGCAGAGGACCAGGGTTCAGTTCCCAGAATCCACATAGCAGCTCACAACCATCCAAACCTTCAGTTTCGGGAACCTTACACCCTCTCTGACTTCTGTAGGCACCAGGCACACATGTGGTGCACAGACACGCATGCATGCAAAAGAGTCACATGCAAAAAAAAATTTTTTTAGTCTTTGAAAATTCACATTTTGGAAAAAATATCTCAAAGTCAACGAAAGGAGTCGCTTGCAAGAATGCACCCTCCTTGACCAAAAGTTCTCCTCAGGGATCGGGAGAGCTGCTGGCCTGAAACCCAGTGACTGCTTCTGACAGGGTGAGGTCTGGAGCCTATGAGACCGCAGTCTGCGGCAAAGCCAGTGTCACCATGACCACGATGGCGGACCTCAGCATCCTTCATCTTCGCCTTTAATGGGAAGCAGCGGAGTTCTTTGAGGATTTTTATCCTATGACAGCTGGTCCAGGAGGAACTGTCAATAAAACACCCCGCCGTGTGACCCGAGCCTCAGATTTTCACAGTCTGACAAGAACAATTCCAGTGGGGACAAAAGAGTCTCCAGGGTCTTGCTGTGGGCTAAGGAGCATCCTCCAACTCCTTCTCCACTGGTCCTTGCATTCTCTTCCTCCTCCACAGTCCCAAGAAGAAATTCCTGTTCCTCTGATGCAGGTTTCTGCTTGACACAATCAGAGCTGTGACCGGTTCAGACATGACACGTGTGTGCTGTCCCAGACATACGGTGACCACAAAAGAACACTGTTTACTGGATCGCTGGCTTGCTTACTCAGCAGCCCGTCTTATACAGCTCGGGCCCAGCTGCCTAGGGAGGGCACCGCCCACAGTGGACTGGGCCCTCCGACATCAATTAACAGTCAAGAAAATGCCTCACAGTCTGATGGAGGCAATTCTTGAGGTGAGGTTCCCTCCTCCCAGGTGTGTGCCAAGTTGACAGCCGAGACCAGCCACATCTTAGTGGACAATGACACCGTAGGACTTGTTAGCACCAGTCACACTGTCTTTCTATTCCTTAGTGCGCTGAGCTCTTCTGACCCAGGATAGTAGCATAGGCTTTACCCTTTGCCTGGACACTTTCCTCACCTCCATGAATGTTAGCCCATCTGATATTGCTAAAAATGTCACCTCCTCTGGGTTGTCCTCCATGACTACCAAGTCTTAAATAGCCTCCCCCATTCCCCACCCCAGACCCAACTCAGGTCAGTCTCCCAGGGCAATTTAACCTTCCTGTGTAATTTCTATTACTTGGCTTATTTTCTTCTTGGGGTTACATCTACTGAAGACACACTATGCATCCTTTCCCCCTAAGCACCCAGAATTCCAAAAGTGTCTAACCACCATCTTCACACCTCAGTGAATGATGCTAAAGCCAGGTGACCCTGGAAAAGTCAAGTGACAGGGTTGTCCAGCTAGTCACAGGGCTACCCAATGAGGTAGGGAGGTTGAGGATGGCCACTTGGAAGGAGAGGCATCTGGGCAGAGGCCAGAGGGAGGCTTGCTGCCTTCACACCCTTACAGATGCTCTATCCTATGGGTGCAGGGCTAGAATTCTCACATTCCCAGAGCCTGCAAGCTTCCCCCTATCCAGAAGCATTCAATAATGCTCAAACAGTAAGTGCCAAGCATTGACTTCAGACAGCCCAGGGGCTGTCCTCCCCAGAGTGACGGCACCCTGAGGTGACTCACAGTACAAAGCATGTGCCCCATCCTGAGGTTGGCTCTGTTCGTAATTAGAAGGTGGGAACAGCCACAATGACAGAGGCTACAGAGTGTGGCAATGCCCCCAGGAACCATGCTGGGGATGGAGGCAAGGATGGGCCCCAGGGAATTCTGGGAGTCAGAGAAATGGAGCGTCGCTGGTGGAATTTCTCAGCCTTCCGAGACATGCCATCAAGGAATGCAGCTGACTGGCAGAGGGTGACGTGGCTGCTGTCACCAGCAGCCTTGAAGCCGTGCCAGGGGATGGCAGGCCCCAACCTGGCTCTCCTGAGCACTTTTCTTTATCTCAGAGAGCATGGTTCCTCTTCAAACCACTCTGCAGGCCGAGCACGTTCACATAGCTACAGTAGGCACTGGGTCTGAACCAGAACCCACAAGCCAGACAGAGAAGCAAGTCCATCCAAATTAAAACCACCACGAGACACCACAGCATGGCCGCTAGGATGGCCCGGATTCAAAATGTGGGTGATAAAGAGGATGAGGAGAAAAGCTACAAGGTGGGGCGGGGCAGGCAGGACTCACGCTTTCTGAGAACATCTGTATCCGGAAGGAAGAACTCTCTTCATGCTGGACGGTAAGAAAACAACCTGGTTCTGGGGGGTTTGTTTTGTGGTTTGACAGGGATCGTCCAGTTTAGAACTTGCCATTCTCCTGCCTCAGTCCCCCAAGTGCTGAGAGGACACCACATCTGTTTACAATGTTTATTTTTTTAATGGAAAAAGAGACACTTTATCAGAGGAAGATCTGTATGACTGGGAACATAAGATGCTGCATTATCTTCCTCCAGGAACACACACCTGTTAGGATGGGTGGAAACCAGGGCTCTCTGGAGCAGCGTTATTGAGATATATATCCATACAACACAGGGGTCACATATGTAAACCGCAGTCAGTAGTTTTGGGCAAGCTTACAGCCTTGTACAGTCATTGTCATCTCAAAGGAAACTCAGTGCCCATAGAAGACCCTAACCATCCAATTCCCTGGATGACTAGCTGCTTCTTCCATAGATCTACCTCTTCCGACAAGTCATGGAGTTCCTACGGGTTCTTCCAAGTCCAGCTTCATCTACTTGGGTTGTTTTCAAGGTTTCTCCCTGTATAGCATGCACCATGTTTTGTTACTTTTCATTGCTGAGTAATATTCCACTGTATGGACATACCACATTACATTTACCCTTTGGTCAGTTATGGAGACCAGCATCATGCCCACTCTTAGGGCTCTTACTGTAAACTCGCTACTGTAAACATCTGCATATACTGTAAACATCTGCATAAAGCTTTTTGCCCAGATGTGATTTGGTTCCTCAAAGAGGGCAATTCATTGCTGGCTCTATGACTACTCTGATTTTAACCATTTAAGGTGTTTCCTATTTCACGGTATATGGCTTTGATCTCAACAAAACTGCTATTTTATATTAATTGTTTAAATAGCAATGAGCCAGGCCCATTTGCAGTGGCCGAGCCATCTTTGCACTCCAGCCTAGCCACAGGTCAGGAGCCAGGCCCTCCTGTGCAGCTCTGAACTTACCAAGCTATTTTATAAGGTAATGGGCACACCTCACACCCAGGAGCAGCGTGGGAGTCCACACTGCTGCACATCCTCGCCGACACTTACCACGTCCTTTTTCCTTTAGCCATCTGTGAGTACAAGGCAGAGTCCCACTGAGGATGGGAAGGCCATTTCCCCCAATGCAAATCCAACCTCCGCCATACTGTAACTGGCACAGAAACTCACCAAGGGCACGACCAGCCTATGTCCACCATACACACCTGGCTGTATCATAGTTTTTAAAAAGTTGAAAACAACTGAAAAAGTTGTCAGACATTTTGAGCTCTAAGAGGGAAGGGTATGTCTTTGGCCAGGTCGGGCCTGGGTGTTCTAATTTCTCTGGTATGTGGACACCTCTAGCGTACAGGAAAATATCAGTTGTCCCACGAGGCTCCCTGGCCCTCACGTCCCCTCTGCTCCACTGCTGTTCACCCACCTGCCATCCCTGCCTACCTCAGAAACTGTCCTTCACTGATTCAGGCTGCACTCCCAACTTTATTGTAATCTAGGCATAGAAATGGGGTTGTTTGACCAAGATGTTGGCAGAAATGACCCACGGCGGAGTTCAGAAAGGTCCCACATCACGGAGAACACCCATGTCTTTCCTCATTTCTCTGCTGCTGAGCCGTCAGAGACTCCCACAACCATATCAGATCACAAGGATGATGGCCCAGCTTGCGTTTCTGTGGTGGTCTGAGTGAGAATGGGCCCGTAGGCACATATGTCTGAATGCTTAGTCGGTGAACTGTTTGGGAAGGATTAGGAGATGTGACCTCGTTGGAGGAAGTGTGTTACTGAAAGTAGGTTTTGAGATTCCAAAAGCCCACACCAGGCCCAGTCTCTCTCTGCCTGTGGCTTGAGGATCAGGAGATAGCTCTCAGCTACTCCTCCAGAAACATGCCTGCCTGCCCACTCCCTGCCTTCATGATGATGATGATGACAGATTAAGTCCCAGAGGCTGTAAGCGAGCCCCCAGTTAAATGCTTTCCTCTGTAAGTTGCCCTGGTCATGGTGTCTCTTCACAGCCATAAAAGTGACTAAGACAGTTTCCAATGACAATCCATGCTTGCACTGCTCCCAAAGACTTCCTAACTCCAGCCTTCTCTTACATAAGAAAAGAAGTGTTCTAGGTTACTTCTGATGCTGTGATAAAATACCTTGGCAAAAGGCATCATAGAGGAGAAAGGGTTTGCTTGTCTGACAGTTCCAGGTCACAGTCCAGCACTGAGGGGAGGCCAAGACAAGAATTCACGCAGCTAGCCACAGTCAAGAGCAGAGGAAAATGGGTTGTACTCAGACCACCCGATTGCTTGCTTTACTCAACTGGCTTTCTCCACTCTTACATAGTTCAGAGCCTGCTGCCTAGGGAATGTGCCGCCCATAGTGAACTGGGTCTTTCCATATTAATTAACATTCAAAACAACCCCCCCACCCCATAGACATGCCCACAGGCCAATCTGATATGAAGAATCTCTGGGCAAATCTTCCAGGTGGTTCTAGATTGTGGCAAACTGACAGTTAAGACTAACTAACGCAAGGAACAGGTCCCATCTGATTTGAGTGTGTTGCTAGGGAATTTTCTATGTCACAGTGGGTATCTTCCTCTTGGGTATGTCTTCTTGGTTCTACGCGAACCTGTTTTGCCCACAGTGTTTGCTCATCTACAGTGGGGCTTGGGATACCTGCCTTGTGAGATGCAGGTGTGTATGGGGTGTGACATGGGGCAGAAAGACAGAGCCCCACTCAAGCTCCTGAGTCCCCAAGATCTTCTCTCTGCTCCACGATGCAATGACTGAATTGCATGATTTAAAGTACTTGCATGATTTCCTGCTGTGTACATTTCACCAGACTTTATAAAACACCGAACTAAGCAAAGGAATAGCCCTCAGGTGTCAGGAAGGTTTGCTGAGTCCCTGCCCTGGGTCAGACACTAGCAGCTATAGGACAATCTGAGATCTAGTTCCCCTGTCTCCCCAGGGACTCCGGGAGCAGAAGTCAGAGACAAAGTTACTGTCCCCATGTGGGCACCAGCCAATCCCTCCCAGCCTCGCCTCTCAAGCTTTGGAATTTATTAAACTCAAGCAAATTCTGCCTTCTGTTTTATTAATGAATGTTTTAATGTAAAAAAGAAAAAAAAAACTTTGAAATCATTTTCCAGTTTGATTACTTCCATGCGGTCTCTCCCAAAAATCCTGAGCACACAGATTCTTGGAGAGGCAACTTTACTTTTTCTGTGGTCACATAGGCCTCAAGCCCTGCAGGGCACTGTGCCCCAGCTGGGTGCCCAGTCAGCCCAGCGCACCAGAGGAGAGGCATTGTCTTACCTTGGAGCAAAGACTCTAGACCACAGGCCTGATAACCTGCAAAGAACAAGACAGATGATATTCAGAGTGCCTGGCGGACAGGGGCCAGTTTAGACAAGGATCACGGAGCTTTGGGGGTGGGGCGGGGACGGGGGAGGGGAGCGGGGGAGGAAGGGTGATGGTCTCTGTCCACCCACTGAAGCTGCCTGTGCCGAGAACCTTGACAAGTCTGCACCTCTAGCCTTGTCACTGCATTGCTGAATCTTAGAACCAGTGAGGAACTGAAGCTCAGAGAGGTCAGGCAATGGCTCCCAGATCACTCAGAGAGGAAGTCAGGGAATAGCGTTACCAAGCCCGCCTGACCTCTGACCTTTGCTTCCAACCCCCAATGCCAGTGCGCCCCCAGTGTGATACTGATCCCCTTTATGCCTCTGCTCCACCTAGCTAAGTGGTATTGTAGTATGTATATCTGGGGGGTACAGGGGTGGGGGGGAGGACAGGGGCACGTGTGCACACAGCACATACATTCAAAGGCTTCTGGGTGGCCCCAGCAACATCAGTGTCTTCCTCAAAAGCTCTCCTCGTTTTTCTGCGACAGGGTCTCTCCCTGGCTCAGGAGATTGCGATTCTCCTAGGCTGGCTGGAGCTGCGGCCCTCCGTCCTCCCCCACAGAGGTTACTCGATGTGTGGGGCTGGCGTGCAGAGTTCTCACCAGCGTTCCGGGGAATCCAAACGCAGGTCTCTAAGCATGCACAGCAACCACTTTGCAGACCAAGCCTGCTCCCCAGCTCCAAGGCTGGGTTAGGTGGGGCTCTCCTTCCGTCAAGGCTGCCCTAGAAGTGCAGGAGGCTCCATGACTCTCTGTGTGCTGACCCAGCTCTTGGGAGGCCCTGGGCCATTTTCTCTAATGCGCCTGCTGATGAGCGGCCTGACAATATTATGCTAAGTTATGTGCATACAAAGTGGCATCTTAGAGTCTAATTGCCCGCAGCAGCAGCGTCTTTGAAGGATTCCTGCCTCATTTCCAGGGCAATCACCCACCTCAGTGTCTCTGGCTGATGAGCTGTTCCGGGGCCAATTGACATCCCCGGGCCCAGCCCCGTTGGGAATCGGCAGGGTTCTGGGTGTCATTAGCGGCTCCGATTTGCCTCTTTACAAATCTGTTTCATATATAAGGACAAACGAGGACACATTTCTGCCCGTCTTTAGGACACTTGCTGCATTCTTCCCGAAGCCGGCTCCTCTTTCTTCAGGGAGGGAGGGGGGATCTGAATGCAGCCTGGGCACCGCACATCTGACAGCACAAGGCTTTGCTTGACCCAAATGAACACGCTGGGAACAGACACACTTGGTGGGATTTTCCTCTGCATGCTCTTCCTATACACCATTCTTAATTCCAAGAGGCTGATCTCTGCATCAGAAAGAAGCCACCTCGGCCCCCAGCCACCCAGGCCACAGGCTGAGCAAGGCTCTCTCATGTTGTTTACCTAGAAAGCAAGCACATGTCTCATCCAAACTCTAGATTTCAGAGTCAGCCGGGCATGGTATGGGCAGGACAGCCTGCAGAGGTGGCCTCCTGTGAGTCCCCCGGGTTAGGGTTAGAGATGGGACAAGGAGGGAAGAAGGGAAACAGGACACAGCTCAAGTGTAGAAAGCTGTCTGTAATGCTATAGACCTCCTTGGCCCGAAGGTCAAGTTCTGTGAGCCCCCACGACACCTCAGCTCTCCTATTGTGAGCCGTGAGCCTTTCCGACATGACTAGTGCTTCCTGCCCCAGGGTCTTTGCACATCACTGCCAGAACATTCTTCCCTTCTTTCCAGGTCCAGGTAACTGATCCCCAGCCTTTCTCTGCCCCTCATTACCTTCCATCCATTACACTTTGCCTAGATGTGTCTTCTTTACTAACCCTCATCTCCACCAGGTACTAGAATCGCAATCTATTGGTGGACCACGTGCCTGCCACACACACACACACAAACACAGAAAAATGGCACCATCTCTCCAAGAACAGAATCGGTGTTTTCTCACACACAGTAGGTGCTCTGTCTCCACAGGGTAGAAAAAGAAATGTACCCAAACTTCAGCATATCTATCCACCCTGTGCACCCTCCCCCACTTTCTTTCTGCCAGACTTCCCAGTCTTTCTCAAAGGAAAGACCCCCCAGGTGGGTGACCCAACAAGAGACAATCTCAATATTTCTATTTCTCTCTCTCTCTCTCTCTCTCTCCATTCTCCTCTGAACTCAGAACATCAAGTTCTCCATATAGACAGACAGAGTCCATAGCCACACGCTAAGGAAGGGACCTGGCTTGTGCCACAGCCCAGGTCGTGGGTGACTTCATGGTGACTCAGTTACCCTGAGTTCTAGGGGATTCTGTTTCAGAATCAAACCTCAACGTGGAGAGAAGGACGGGGCTCTGCCCTGGCATCTCCACGAGCAGGCGACAGTCTCTAAAGATGCCATGGAACAGGTCACTCATAAAAGAGGGGGGCAGGGCGGGGAGAAACCCCAGCACTGGGCTCTGAGGGAAACCTGATCTGGTACTTCGTGATCCTCCAAAAATTCACCAGCCCCCCAAAGTGCTGAAGCTGCCCCTCCAACCGCAGCCACATGGGGATGAAACCAAACCCCACGGAAAGATTTGACTTAAAAAAAAAATTATGCAATGTTTGGGTGAAAAAAAAAAGCGGGGAAGTAAGAGGAGGTATCAGAGAAGGGGGAAAAAAATAACCGACTCAACTTTTTCCCAGAGCCCAGCAGGGTTATTTCTGTCTTTTAATGATAGATTCCCCATGGCTTCTAGGGTAGTTTGGAGAGGCGCGAAGGCGGGGCCCGCTAGGTTATGTAACCCATTTAAAGTCGGAAATTAGCAAGGCCTGAATGAATCCTGTTACTGTATTCCGACTTCTGGAAAGCCTGGAGCCCGACGGTTCTATTTTGAGGTGAACCAATCCATCACTCCCAGGTCACCTCACAAACACCACCGGGCCGCCTGTCACCCTGCAAAGTTTCATAACAAAACCAGTTGAAGTGCTCAGGGTATCGGAACATTGTGTCTCTAAACCAAATCGCCTCAACAGGGAGTTGGCGTGGCTGCCAGATGCCAGTGGCTCAAAAATGCAAATAGTTAATACCAAGTTAATATTCATTGCCCGTACCCTCCCCTCCGCTTCCCGGCCATATTTTTCTTTTAAAAAAACGCTAAGCACAGCAAGATAGTCTGTACAGCAAAACGAAAAAAAAAACGTCTGTTTTTAATGCAGCCTTGGGCCACAAAATAAACTCTGGAGGCCTGAAGGAAGTGGCTGGAACTTGGGCAGCTCTACGCAGGGCACCCAACGACTTTCAGGCCTCATGTGCCCCCTGGTGGCTGAGATGTGCAGGGGCAGCCTGGACAGTAGTATCTCCTCGCAAGAGGGTCCTGAACTCCTCACCTTAGGTGCGTGAGACCTCTTTGCCCAGGGCATTGCTGCTGGTGCCAACAGCTAAGTCACCACTTTCTATCTGACACATAATGAAGAATGTCCTCCCCTCCCGGGACCACGCTGCCGACTAAACTGCCTAGCCAGCTGGATATTAGAACGTGCTTCCACACGCAGGCCATTTTATATTGTCATACAGGTGGCGAACTGGTATGAGCCCATTAGGCTGTGCAAGTTCAGCATCTTTGTCATTGGTGACCGGGCACAGTGTGGGGTGCCCCATGCACCCTGACCTCTGCCCACTGGTACAGAAACTACTGAGGATATCTTCTGACAATGTCACACTTCTCCCAGGGACATGGTCTCCTCTGACTGAAGAGACTGGATTATGCTAATGAGTACCAAATCCTTTGTTTTTAAACCTCCTGTGTATGAAACCAGAAATGTGCTCCTGAAGCCTTCGTCCTTTGACGGAAACCCTTCATACCACCATTGAAACGTGAAGCTTTGGGATTTTTCTTCATTTTTGTCCATCAGGTTTGAAATCTGACAGGTCACACACAGTGAGTCATGGTGGGGGGTAAGAACTGATGTGCACGGAGCATGGTGGCGCACGCCTTTGATCCCAGCACTAGGGAGGCAGAAGAGAGTGGGTCTCTGTGAGTTCGAGGCCAGCCTGGTCTACAGAGCAAGTTCCAAGCCAGCCAGAGCTACACAGAGAAACTCTGTCCTAAATAAGCGAATGAATGAATGAACGAAGAAACAAATAAGAAAGCAAGCGTGTGTATACACACTACTATTTGAGCACGTGCAGGTGCATGTGTTATGTGTGCACCTGTGCATGCAGGTTGGGAGCAGATGTCAACTGTCTCCCTCCTGGTCTCCCTCCTGGTTTTCTTTCTTTTTTTTTTTAAGAATTATTTATTTAATTTTATGAGTACACCGTCACTATCCTCAGACACCCCGAGGATCCTGCTGCCTCCAGTGACATCACCACGCCTGACTTCTGTGCTCAGCTCAGACTCAAGTAATATAAAATAATAAAATAATTAATAATTAATTAATTGTTAATTATTAATTAATTCAGGAGTGGTGGCACTTGCCTTTAATCCCAGCACTTGGGAGGCAGAGGTAGGCGGATTTCTGAGTTCGAGGCCAGCCTGGTCTACAGAGTGAGTTCCAGGCCAGCCAGGGCTACAAAGAGAAACTCTGTCTCAAAAAAAAAATTAATTAATTAATTTTAATAATATAAAGTATATTTTTGAAATATATATATTTCACTGAATCTGGAGCTAATTTGGACTGGATCATTAGTGAGTCCCAATGATTCATTCTCTCTCTCTCTCTCTCTCTCTCTCTCTCTTTCCCCCTCTCCCTCTCTCTGCAGTTACGGACGTACACAATTCTGCTTTTACACGGGCACCTGGGATCTGAGCTCAGATCCTCAAGCTTGCCCAGGAGCTGTATCCCCAGCCCCTATCCCACCCAAATAACTTTTAACTGGGAAAAAGTATTTACGTTTGTCTTGCCATGAGAGAGGTACACGACGGGAGCATGGTCGGACCTGCCTCGTGTTTCATCACCCACAGACATTAAAATGACCCCCAAAGGCAGCGAGAACACAAGCTTTACTGGACAGCAGTACCAAGACCATGCTGGCAAACAACAAGGGATCGCCCCGGAACTAAGCCAATCACACATGGCGCCACAGAACCAAGAATTCGAAGCATCTGGACGTTCCTGCTAAATAAATTAAAACATGCTGAGCTCAAGTGTCTCGTCTCTACTCTCACCAGAAAGCGATGTCCCGGTGAGCACCTAGATCATCACACACACAGCAGTCCACCAAGGAAGGCATGAGGCTCCTGGGGGAGCGAGTCTGTGGTCCCCACGCTCACTGCTGCAAGCCTAAGTACTAACTGCCCATCTCGCCCACAAACACAACAGTCACTGACAGCCCAGCCTGCATTCAGCAACCTGCTCAGAGCACAGGGGGGCAGCGGAGATGGGGTACGGGAGCCACCGAGGAGAGGCCCCCACAATGTGACCGTAGCAGGCCTCCGGGCTCTAGGTTGGAGTGGCAGTAACCTTCCACAATGATCCCCCTGCCCCCTGAAGAACTGGATATAAGTGTTGAAAAGAGAAAAAGAGCATACTGTGTCTATACAGCTCCTCCTTTCTTCCCTAAGTGAGAAGAGGTCTGGGGGAGACGGGTCTGTCTGCGTGTGCGTGGGGTGCACACACGCATGTATGCTGGTGTAGGTGCATTTGCATGTTTATGTAGAAGTCAGAGGTCAGCCTCCGTGCCACCCCCTGAGCTTTTTGAGGCAGTCTCACTGGGACCTGGAAGTTGACCCCTGGTTTAGTCTGGCTGGCCGGAGAGCCCCGAGGATCCTGCTGCCTCCAGTGACATCACCATGCCTGACTTCTGTGCTCAGCTCAGACTCAGGTCCTCACGCTGACCAGCCTCTTTCCCCAGCCAGAGAGGTGTGATTTTAAAGGAATGGAAACCAAGTATCCTGGAAATGGCACTTAAGTGCTTTTCCAGAGGGCCCGAGTTTGGTTTCCAGCACCCTGTAACTCCAGCTTCAAGAGATCCAGTATCTCTGGCCTCTTCCAGGTACTTACAACACACACACACACTAATAATATGGAAAAGAAAATCAAATATTTCTGTAAACACCAGGAATGGTATCACTGACATACTCAAGTCAAATGTCAAAAGTAGTTTAAAAAAAAAAAAAGAACAATAGCAGGGACTGGAGAATGGCTCAGCGGTTAAAAGCCACTGACTGCTCTTCCAAAGGTCCTGAGTTCAAATCCCAGCAACCACATGGTGGCTCACAACCATCCATAACACGATCTGATGCCCTCTTCTGGTCTGTCTGAAGACATGCTACAGTGTACTTACATATAATAAATAAATAAATCTAAAAATAAAAAAACCAAATAGCCGTGTGTCTTTGCATGCATATGCATAAATATGTGTGCATGTTTGTGGAGGTCACGGAACAACTTTCAGGAGTTGTTTCCCTCCTTCCACAGTGTAGGTCCCAGGGATCAAACTCGGGGTGTCAGGCTTGGCCAAAGGCACTTTCACCCGCTGAACCATCTTGCTGGCCCCGGAAGGTATCCTCGTTAAACAGGGTGCAGCAGAAGAATGTGTAGACTTGAAATTTTGGCAAGAGTTTAAGATGATGTCCTTAAACGCCTCCCATCCCCCCTGGGAGACAAAACAAAGCCGAACAAAACTACGGAGGGAAAAATAGGCATGAACTTTCCAGTGAGCTCAAAATTCAAAATACATTAAAAAGCATCGGACACCCCCAAATTTCAGGAGTACAGGAATACAGATGTGGGCAGAGGTGTGGAGGTGTGGAAGACCAGGACAGGCTTTTCTCAGTGGGGAGTGAGGCTAGGTCCTGCCGAGCTCTCAAAGGTGAAGTCATCCCAGCTCCAGTGGACGTTCCGGTCTGTGGTCCCTACGGTGTCCCCAAGCAGAGATAGTGTGTCCCTGCTTGCTAGTGCCATGGTGACTCGTGTGTACACATGAGCTCTGTGCTCAGATATGAGATGACTCTTCACCACATCTTAAAGGAGAAGAGAAACTAAGGCAAACCTGCTTGTCCGGCCCGAGGCCATCATCAAAACTAGACAAATTACACGGCTCTTCTCTGAGAGGGATAGCTAGGGCTGTCCTGTGGGGCTATTTGTATTCAAGAGGGAGGGACTGCACCCTGAGGCCCTCTGACTTCAGGTTAAATGCTGTGTTGGGGACATGAGACCCTTGGTGTTCCCAGGCAAGGGTGTCAGTGGAATGTAACAGAAGTTCACTTCAAATGGATGGACTGAGGAAAAGGCCTAGAAAATGCTACTGTAAAAAGATTGCAAACCAGGCTGGAGAGTTGGCTCAGCGGTTAAGAGCGCTGACTGCTCTTCCAGAGGTCCTGAGTTCAATTCCCAGCAACCACATGGTGGCTCACAACCATCTGTAATGAGATTTGATGCCCTCTTCTGGTGTGTCTGAAGACAGCAACAGTGTACTCATATACATAAAATAAATCTTTAAAAAAAAAAAGGTTGCAAACCCAGGCTCAGTCTCCGCTGGCCCACCGTCTGCTCTCTTGGAGTGCCCAAGAGTTCTGGGCTCTTGGCTGAGGTGGTAGGTAGTTCCATGTGTGAGGGAAAGGGTTATGGTCTCGTTTACAAAGTCCTCAGTCACTCAGGGACATCCAGGCGGTGGTGCGACCAAGCAGCTGATCACACGGAAACCCCACAGGCCTCACGGGGGTTCCGTCTGGTACCTGAGATTTCAGGCCTCGAGCGGGGTCCGAAGCGCTGAGTGCATCCAGATGAGTTGCAGCTTTCTCCAGCTGACAGGGGCGAGCGATCGTCTGTGCAGAGCTGGGCTGGGGTTTGCAAACACAGCACGGATTTAATCTTACGGCTTCCAGTTTCCAGGGGTGACTTCTGAAAGGACAGCCTTGGGACACTGAGCAAGACCTCCTCCACCCTGAGCCATGGGGTTGGCTCCGCCTCTCTCGAACACCGGGGGCCATGACCTCATTCCTGAACCGTCTGTCACTCACGCGTCACGACACACCTTCCCTGGGCACCTCTGCCCTCCAGAAGAAACGACTACAGTGGAAGGGAAACATTGGCGAAGCACAAGATGTAAAGGGAGGCCGAAAGGTAACTGGACGCTTTTTAAAGAAGAGAAAGATCCAAGGCCGTATCTCCAGGGTGACGCTGGCCGTGCTGGCGGGGAAGACCCCACTCCTGGCTTCCCCTCAGCCTCCTCCTGGGAAGGACAAGCCTAGGAGAAGCCTCTGCCTGTCAGCTGGGTCCTCCCTCTGTAATTCCCCCTCCTCTCAGGAAATGGGCTGCTGGGGAAGAGAAGGTCCCGGAGTCCTGACCTCTCCACCCCGGCTTCAGAATATCTGAGTCACAGCCGCCATGTTGTCTAAACAATGAACAGGGCTCTTATCTCGCTGTCGACACATTAAAGGACTGTCCGGCTGCTCCTTCCAGTTAGAGCAACTCTGCTCAAAGTGTCTGCAGCGGCCACTGGCTGTCAGCAGTAGGGTCACGCCGTGGGGGCTGTTTTATGAGGTGGTAGGAACAGTCAACTCAAGGTCGGCTGCAGGCTGTCAGAGCGGATGGAGCCCAGCGTGCAGCCACCAGCATCCTCCCTCCCTTCTTAGCCTTTCTTCCTCATGCCAGGGGTCCCTGCAGCTCCACAGGTAGGGCTGTCCAAAGGGACTCAGTGTCTCCTTCCTGGGAAAAGGGCTTCAGGACAGATCTTCAAATCGCACCCTCTTCCTCCTCTATCCACACAGACAGTGTTGTGTATTTACTTTTACTGTGTGTGTGTGCATGCATGTATATATGTGTGCATGTGTTTGTGTGGGTGTGCATGTGTGTGCACATATGTAGGTGTGCATGTGTATTTGCGTGTTTGTTTTCATATGTATGTTTATGTATGTGTGCATGTGTGTTTGTGTTCATGTGTGTGTGTGTTCGTGTAAATGTAAGTGCACACATTACAGCAGTTTTACTACAAACCCTGACTAGCCTGATACTAAGTAGTCAAGGCTGGCCTCAGACTTGCAGTAATGCCCCTGCCTCAGCCTCCTGAGTACTGGGATTCCAAGCATGTACTATACCCAACTTCCAAACTTTGTATTTTTCTGAAAACACTTTTTTTTTTTGAGATCGGGTTTATGGGGCCCTGGATGGTGGACTGGACCTCCCTCTGTTTGATCTGCCTGCCTCTGTCTCCGGAGTGCTGAGGTTAGGGAAGTGCTGTGCCTTCCTAAGGGCAAGAGCAACGTGAAGAACGCGCCTGTGATGAGACTGTTTAAAAATAAAAAGCCTGCAAACCTTCAAGACAGAGACTTTTATCACATGACAAGAGGTTAAACCATAAGGAAGCTTGCACAGTGACCCACGCAGACCTCAGACGGGCCATCAGGTCCCACGTCTTCCCCCTCACCACAGCATAGCACCCAAGGTTCTGATAGGTACAGCTCTCAGGCCCCTCCCTCCCATTCCGCCAACCCCGTTAGGTGCCCAGTCTCGCCTCAGTAAAGTCTCATGTGCCAGCCGGGACCCCGCCGTCCACCTGCGGCCGCTCCCGTGTGGAACTTGGCCTCCATCTAGGAGAGCGCAGGCCGGAGTCCCCGAGGCAGCCTTGCAGCTTAGGAGGTGAGCTTCGAGTAGCTGGGGGGAGAGAACCGTCTCCGCAGGTACTTGAGGACGTAGAGGGGGAGACAGCTGACCAAGGTGATAACCGACACCTTCCAGAGGAATGACAGGGTGGCGATGAAGTAGACATCTGTAAGTAAGAAGATGGTTGTGACGGGAGCGTTATTATGCAAGATGTACCCAAGGCCACCAAGAAAAGCATTCTATGTCCCCTGTCCCGCGTTCTCTCCTGCAGAGGGCCTGTCATGGGCCACAGTGCACGTGGCCCTCATTTCCTCTCCCTTTCAACAGCTAGGAGAAGGCCCTTAAGGAAGACATGCCCACAGGTGTTTTTGATTCTAAATGACAATTAGTTTCTTCTGAGCCCCAGAGCGCAGAAAGTGACATTTAATGCACAGCTCTGCCCGTCCGTGGCTGTTCGGGAAGCCAGGAGAGGGACCCACAGGGTTAGGTGGGCAGAGACCACTCGGTGGGATCGATCGATCGGGCTCGCTCGGAGCAGGGCGCTCTGTGCCATGCAGGACGTGGAGAAGTTAGGCGCTTTGGGAAGCTTGGGAGGGGAAGAAGCTGTGGACTCCACACGGGGCATGCAGGGATAAGCCCTTGCGCACGGCGTGGAAGGGAGTTTGTCACCAGTGACGCACCTACTATGTGCTGGGCTCAGGACCCACTTCTGTACAGTTTTTCATCTACCTGTTCAACTTCTAAAGCCACCAGAGGCTCCCTCCCCAGGCAGGGACCACACCTCTGCATTCCCTCAGACCCAGACCCTTGGACACATAGTCAAGGGCTCAGAAAACCTCTCTGATCAGAGACCAGCGTCCACTAGCGTCTCCCTTCCCAGGATGCTCTTTTTATCATCACTGGCGGCTTCCCAGGAGCTAGTGAGGTTGGGAGAGGAGCCTACAACAGTGTGGCTGTCCCAGTTCTCCTCACGGGCGCCCTCTGAGGAACCTTGGCGGACTCTTCCCTCCCATTCGCCTCCTCCAATGCTACCTGTTTGCCGTGTCTGTTGGTGACACTGTGATATTAAATGCCATGGATCTGGTCACACTGCCCTGACGGCGGCTGTCTCACATGACCCTCTCAAAAGCCGCTGGCTTTCTGCAGGCCTCCCCGTTCCCCCTGTAAGCAAGTGCAAAGTCTATGAAGGGGTGACCGGCCATCTGGATTGCAGGAGTGAGGGGCAGGGAAGCGGCCTGGGAGCCACGCTGTGCCCTGAGTATCAGACGTGCCCTAGGGGTGTCTGAGCTGCTTCTGGTCCCATTTGGACAGTCTGGACGGCAGACCCTCTCTACTAGCCTCCTGGGATGACACAGGCCCCTGGGACTTCATAGCCCGGAGGTCTGAGTCTTCCCTGGCTGTGTGGCAAGGAGACCCAGTAGAGGAAATGTTGGGTTGCTGGAACTGGGTCCACTCTAGAATTGTGGTGGGGGGAGCCAGAGACGGGTCTGGGCCAGAGTGGTTGGAGTCACCCTGGCAGCTCACCACACATGGCTGAACACTGGCTGAGCTGCCTCAACCTGTAGATGCCTTAACGCAGGTGTGAGGTCACTACAAAGCAAGCGTGAGCTGGCCCCTTGGTCACAGACACGTTCAAACCCATGCCTGCAGCTGTCCCCCACACTGTCCAAACTGCCCCACCCTTCCCTTCCCAAGTGTCCCCACTCCCATGCTGTCCCTGCTCCCCTACACTCCCCTCTACAACCTCTGCCCTCCCTGTGGGCTTCACCGCTGTCCCTGTGCTGGGCCCTCGTCTTCCCCACGCCCCTCCACACTATCTAATGAATGAACTCCTGGAGGACGGATCACGTAGGACCTGCCTGGGTCCCTCTCAACTCACCCTGGTCCTCTCTCTGCAGCCTTGATCCCATCAGCCTCCCGTGCCCATGGGATGTCCCCACACGTGTCCTGCACCCTCTGATCAGAAGGGTCACTTGCCCTCCCACCGCCACCGTGACCCAGAGCAGGCACTCCTGGTGTACCAAATGGGCCAATACCTCCAGCGTCACACCTCTCGGCCAGCCTTGACAGACAGTCGCGACTGACAATAGTAGTTCTCATAGAGCCTCTCACGCCCATGAGAGCCAAGATCAGGACTTGGGGAAGGAGAGCTGCCTGGGCAGGATCAGCCCAGGTTCCCGGGTGGGTCACACTGCACTCACTAGCGCAGACTGAGTTTCTGATTGAGGTTTCACAGGAACCAAGGGACTCGACCCAAAGAAGTAAAGGAAAGGATTAAAACTTCGAAAAGTCTGGCTTAGCCACAAGGCTAACGAGGCCTCGTTGCCCCTGTCCCAGGAAACGGCTCCGTTATTTATCCCTGAAGATGGTCCATATCCCGAAACAGCTGCTGGAGGAGCACAGTAAACACAGCCATCCCTGTGTACCCGGGAAGGGGCAGGGCACAGGCTCTCAGCACAGACTCCACAAAGGCTCTGGTCCTTATGAAGAAATGAACCTAGTTTCCATAAGCCTACAAATGCACCGTACAAGCTGAGTGCCTCCGGCGGCCCGAGAGACAGCGAGCTCTGTGCACGCAGTTGCTAGATTCTGCGGACGAGCAAACCACAAGCCTCTGTATGTCCGGCACAGACAACTTCTCATTCAAACAATCTGATCAGCAGTTAGTTAAACCTGAAGGTTCAGAGCTCGCTGAGCTGTGCCCCACTGAGCTTGATGAGTTCATTAGAGACCCTCCCCGTTCCTAAGCTGGCCGGCTCTGTGGACTTAAAAACAGGCATTTGCCAGATGTGGTAGTGCAGGCCTTCGATCCCAGCACTAGGGAGACAGAGGCAAGTGGCTCTCTGTGAGCGTGAGGCCAGTCTGGTCTACACAGTAGAGGATCTCAAAGTAAGAGAGGTCCCTTCTGTCCTGGGGCTAAGGCTCGGGGTCTTACCGATGAACTCGTGGAGGAACACCAGGGAGGCAATGTAGCAGGCCAGGCTGAGCAGCTCGGCCACCGTCATGAGCCAGTGCCACGTCTGGATAGTGAGCGCCACCATCAGTAGCTCGGTGAGGATGAGGGACGTGAAGGAGATTGCCACGATGTGTACGAACTCCGACTCGAATAGCAGCAGCGCCCCGTACATGATGGTGCTCCCTGCAAACAGACAGCGGTCAGAGGGGGTGAGCCTGCCCGGCTATCGCCCGACAAGACCGGCGGAGAGCAAGGTCTTGCTAGTCCTGGGTGAGGGTGGGAGGGGCGGCACCATGGGACAGAACTGCACTGTCACCTGGACAAGGACTCAAATAGAAAAAGGAACTGCCAGGGAAATTAAGCGCCAAGCTTCCTAAGGGACTGCCTTTATGTTTTTGTAATCTGACTGTTTCTGAGATGGGTTTCACGTAGCCGTAGCTAGCCCTGATTTTCTGATCCTCCTGCCTCTGTCTCTCCTCATGCCGAGATGTCAAGTGTGCACTGCTACACCGGGCTCATGTGGTATTGGGAATCAAACCCAGGACTCTCTTTGTGCTAGACAAGCACTCTGCAGAGAGCTGCATCCCAGACTGTGACTGCCTTTACAAACATGGTGAGGATGCAGGAGGTGATGAGGGGATGCAGGAGGTGAGGATGCAGGAGGTGATGAGGGGATGCAGGAGGTGAGGATGCAGGAGATGAGGATGCAGGAGGTGATGAGGGGATGCAGGAGGTGAGGATGCAGGAGATGAGGATGCAGGAGGTGATGAGGGGATGCAGGAGGTGAGGATGCAGGAGGTGATGAGGGGATGCAGGAGGTGAGGATGTAGGAAGTGATGAGGGGATGCAGGAGGTGAGGATGCAGAAGGTGAAGATGCAGGAGGTGAGGATGCAGGAGGTGAGGATGTAGGAGGTGAGGATGCAGGAGGTGATGAGGGGATGCAGGAGATGAGGATTTAAGAGGTGAGGATGCAGGAGGCAGGAGAGAAGATCATTTGTTGTCTTTCCACAGATGTGTGCCTTATGCACTGACACAACTTCAAACACCAAAGAAATGTCTCCCTGATGCCCTTCCAACTCCTGGGCTCTGAACGTTTTGACTGCGTCACCCACAAGGGTTAAAAACGCCCAGGATACAAGCCAGCACTCATGTTCACTAGGAAGTTACGTGTGCCTGCCTCAATACACAGAGACCGGGGCACAAGAAACACGACTGTGCTATAAACACACAGAAATAGAATTCTGAGCAAAGGGAGAAGGTGAACACACATGGGGAGCTTGGATATTCTTAGAAAAACATCACCTTAAGCAAGCGCTTCCTGGGTTTGTGTCTGTTTTAGTGTTGGATTGATAGATTGACTGATTGTGTGTGTGTACACAGATGTGTGCAGCATGGCAGATGTGTGTGGGTCAACAATTTGGGGCGTTGGTACTCTTCAGTCATGTGGGTTCCAGGGATGGAACTCAGGTTTGTCAGCTTGGCAGCAAGCACCCTTACTCACTGAACCATCTTGCCTGCCTATAAGCAAGTGCTTTGTTAGTGGACCTGGGCAACTCCTGGAGTGTCTTAGTCTCTGCATAGATATAGATATAGATATAGATATAGATATAGATATAGATACAGATGTAGATGTAGAGATAGATATGAACGAGGTGCCTTGGGACCCAAGTCTACACAGAATGTCCATTTATCTTATATACCATGTGCTTACCCGGAGGTCAGGACTCAACACCTTTTGTGTTCGAACACTTCTGGTGAGGGGCAGTGGACCTGAACTGTTTAGGCTTCTCTCTGACTTTATCAAACCAAGAAGCAACCATGCTGAGCTGCAAACCCCTCTGGGCTGTGCCCTGCCATGCCCCCGCTCTATCTGGGGTCCCAGCTTCTCTCCTAACCGCCCCCTTCCCTCGAAGGTCAAAGCCAAGGACAAGCCTTGCTCTCCCCCCGACCTACCTTGATAGATGCTGATTAACACCCAAATTAAGAACGTCTTGTAGGACAGTGGCCGCCCCTAGGTGAGAAACAGGAAGACCAGAGGTTACGGCGGCGGCGCTGGAGGCTCGCTGCTGTCAGCCTTGGGACTCTCCAGTAACCACTGACAGCTTTTATCACAAATATCCACAAAGTCCCTCTCTCTACCCCCACCCAGTTGACATGAAATAAAAATGCCATCTTTCAAAGAGAACCCAGAGTCCGTATATGCCTGCCTTGTCAGCTACACTAAGGACACTAAAGCAGGAGGGTGGTAGGTTCGAGACTAGCCTGGGCAACTTATCGAGACCATGGGAAAAGCTGGGGTGAGACAGGCCTTTAATCCCAGCACCCAGGAGACAGAGGCAGGTGGATCTTTGTGAGCTCCAGGCTAGCCTAGTCTACTCAGGCCAGCTGGGAAAGTGGCTCAGTGGTGGGTGGCTTGTCTAGCGCTCTCAAGGCCCTGGGCTTGTACAGAACAAAACAAAAACATCAAGAAGGAAACCCTACAGGTGCAGACAGGAAGCCCCTGTCGCTCTGGACGGCACTGTCAGAGACGCTCCAGGAGCATCGCTGGCCACTGTGGAGCACGGCTGGCGGCTCCTCGGGAGCACTGACCATTGGAGGTGTGCATTGATCATTCCTGCACAACCCGACACCTTCTACCCCAAAGCAAGCAAGCCCCCAAGCCTCTGCCCGTCAGACAGGAGGAGCAAGTGTGAAGGAAGAGGAAGGGAAGGTGGTGGGAAGGGGTGAGGGATGGTGGGTGGAAGTTGGGGAGGCTGGGGAACCTTGAGGAGGTCCTTGTAGAGCTCAGGATACAACATGGCGACTTCTGACTTCACGTCTTTGTCCAGAACCAGGGAAAACACGGGAAACATGGTGTAGATGGTAGAGTACCTGGAGGAACGGCCACAAGACACGGCTCACCATCCCGCCTCCGCAGAAGGCGCCACCTCCCGCATGCCCGCCTGTCATGGCCAGCCCATCATACGCCACGCCCGGCTCTTAGCACTGGAGATTCAGGATATAAGACAGAGGTGAGAGTTCACCTGTTCTAGTCTCCGTCTCACTAAACAGGAGAACTGTGTGTGTTACAACAGCACCAAGGAGGGAGGCAGAATGGGGGAGAGGGAATAAAAGGGGTGGGGGGTGTGTGGTGTGTATATGATATGTGGTGTATATATGTGAGGTGTGTGTATATGTGTGTCTATGTGTAAGTGGGAATGTGTGCATGTGGTGTATGTATATGTGTGTCTATGTGTATGTGGAAATGTGTGTATGTGGTGTGTGTGTGTATGTTTGTGGTATATGTGTGTGGTGTGTATGTGTGTGTATATATCTGTATGTGGTATGTATATGTGTATGTTTATGGTATATGTGTGTGTGACATGTATGTGTGTGTATGTCTGGACGTGGTGACTATGTATGTGTGGTATGTGTGTGTATGTTTGTAGTATATGTATGTGGTGTGTATATATCTGTATGTGGTATGTATATGTGTGTGTATGTTTGTGGTATATGTGTGTGTGTGACATGTATGTGTATGTCTGGATGTGGTGACTATGTATGTGTGGTGTGTGTGTATGTGTGTGTATGTGAGTATGTGGTATGTATATATATATATATATATATATATATATGTGTGTGTGTGGTATGTATATGTGTGTGTTTGCGGTGTGTGTATAACTATGCCCCCCATCTGACAAGGGTGCTTAAGTGTTGTTAGTTCAAGGAGTCTCAAAACCAGAAGCCAAGCTAGGTGCCATGGAGACCGTCCCTGTGTCGCTCTCCCCGTGGATGTGAGGAGCTCGTCCACAGTGACTTACCCAATGATCAGGAAGCCTTGGTAGAGAGGAACGGATGCGAAGTAGAACACAGAAGAGAAGACGGCCTGTGTGAAGGAGGGCAGGGGTCACTGAGAGTCGCAGCACAGGCCTCATCCACATAACGACTTGTGCCTGTCACAGGGAGTTCCTGCGGCCCTCACAACACTCTAGGAAGTCTGGACTATTTCCCCATCTCCACTGAGACCCAGAGAGTGTCAGGGGCTGGCCCAAGAGCACACAGCTCAACTGTGACAGGCCAGAAAAAGCGAGCTGAAGCCTTCAGCATCTTCTGTGGATGCAGCGTCCTGTGTGCTGGGGTTGGAAGGCCTCCCACCCGGGTGCTGAAATCACTGTAGGGAGGGCCCTTTGGGAGTCAAGCCAGGTCCCACCTAAGAAGCCTACATCCCCAACAGCTCAGAACCACAGCTTGCGAGGCATGTGCCCTGAGACCAAGTTGGGGACACGGCTACTGATGTCTCCATATTGGCCATCTTAGAGGTCAGGGTGGAAGTCATTACAGTTTGGAATTTGGAAGAAATTTTATTTGAATTGATTTCTGCAGTGTTCAGGATCAAACTGAGGACGTCATACCTATTGAGTGAGCGGGCCATCACTGAGCTGTGCCCTCGGGCCATACTTAAGAAAAAAAATGTTTTCACAGCCTGTGACTGACTAGTGTTTCAAACAAGGAAGGGCAGTGAGGACCTTTAAGCAGTATGAGCTTCTATTCTGAAAACAGTGCATGCTGGGAAGACCTGCTGGGGAGGCCAAGCACTGGCTGATGCCTCCCAGATCCTAACATCTACACAGTATTGGAGGAACTGTGATTTCCAAGTGTTTCCCCCCAGGGTGGCAGTTCTCAACCTAGAGGTCACGACCCCTTTAGAGGTTCCATGTCAGATATTTTACATTGATTCCTGACAGTAGCAAAATTACAGTTATGAAGTAGCAACAAAATGATTTTATGTTCGGGGGTCACCACAACACAAGGGACTCTACTGAAGGGTTGCAGCACTGGGAGAGTTGAGCGCCACTGCCCTAGTATAAGCCCAAGGAATGCTGGGAGTGCTGTGTGAAGGCTATGTGTAAACATTTAGCGGGGCCGAGTATGGTGGCACATACTGTGATTCCTGCATTTCTGACGTGGAGGCAGGGGGATGGAGGGTTCAAGGTCGATCTTTGCTACATTAGGAGTTTGAGGCCAGTCCAGGATATGCAAGACCTAAGATCAAAAACCAAACTAAACCAAACCAAACTAAACTAAAAAATCCTTAGTGTCAAGAGAGGCTGGGCCTTTGCGGCTGCTGGGCAGGCCAAGTGCTCCTTCCGTACTAAGGTGCAGAGCGAAGGCATACAGAAAGTCTCGCCTGCTGTAGTCCTCAACACCACAGCCACAGGAAGCCTGGCTCCTCTGACACCTTCACAACCTCACCGTGGGGAGAGTCACCTTGCAGTGACCTCATCCAGCTGCACGCACGCACGCACACGCGTGCACACACACACACAGAGCCCAGGTTATTCTGTGAACCAGTCTCAGAGCAGCCCCTTCACAACAGCCGTAAAGCCTGCATGCACACCAGGGTGCTCACGGGAAACAAACACACTTGTTCACCAGAGATCATCATGGCCAGGTGCGATGTCACAGAAGGGGCTAAAGGAACAGGGCCAGCCTCACTGTAGAAGCTTCCAGAACGTTTGAGTGGATAGCAATGGGAATGCCTAGGTACTGCGGATGCTAGCCCATCTGTCTGCTTTTGTGTGTGTGTTCGAGGACATGATCATTAATCTCCCAGTGATTAAAACCACAGCACGGCCTGGTCCCGTTGGTGAATTAGCATAACTGTCTGATGATGGATTAGCATAAATTAAAAGTGCAGATGCAGCCTGATGATCTGCAGCAGCTGTGCGGCTTTAGAACATCTCCCCCTTTCTGCAACAGGCCAGAGGGGAGCTCTCCCCTGTGAGCAGGGGAGGCACCTCTCACATGGGGAGCTGCCTTCCACATACGGCCACACACCTTTCCTACAAACTACATTTGTGTGTGTGTATGTGTGTGCGCGCACGCGAGTGCGTGCATGTGCGTGTTCATTTACTGCGTGTGCGCATGCCTATGAGCTTTCTACAGAACTGGAATGGAAGTCAAAGGGCAACTGTGGGAGCCCGTTCTTTCTTCCTACCTCGTGGGTTCTGGGACTGAGCTCACATCATCAGGCTTGGCGGCAGGCGCCTTTCCCCACTCAGCTATCTCACCAGCCTGCCCTACGTTCAGGAAATGTCCTGCTCGGTTTTACTGAATGATGGTGAAGATGCCTTCAGCCTGAACTCTTGTTTTACAAGTGCCAAGTTCACAGGCAAGGCAGATCCTATCAGTTCACTTCACGGGTGGAAAGGTCAGCCTGGAGTCGGGGAATGGTGTGTCCACAGCCCTTACAGGTCCTCAGTGGCACAGGCAAAAAGAGACAGGACTCAAATGTTCTTATCACCGAACTCTCAGCCCAGGGAGTGGCACTATTAGAAGGTGTAGCCCTGTTGGATTGGGTGTGGCGCTATGTGTGTGGGCTTTAAGATCCTCATCCCAGCTGCCTGGAAGTCAGTCTTCCACTAGCAGCCTTCAGATGAAGATGTAGAACTCTCAGCTCCTCCTGCACCATGCCTGCCTGGATGCTGCCATGCTCCTGCCTTGATGATAGCGGACTGAACCTCTGAAATCTGTAAGTCAGTCCCAATTAAATGTTGTCCTTATGAGAGTTGCCTTGGTCATAGTGTCTGCTCACAGCAGTAAAACACTAAGTATTTCACCGTAAGGCCTACAGAGGGCCTGGGGTGGGAAACCCTTTTCCTATGAGGTTTGAGTCTGAAGGGCAGGCTATGTTGCACCTCCCTAGGATGAACAGACTTCACGCTGATTCAACCTCGGCCTTTCCACCTGTAAAATGGGCTTGGCAAGTGTGAGAAAGACAGGAGACACTGAGTCCATTACAAACACTTAGCCAATAGCCAAGGTCCAGAATGCACTCAAGAAAGGTGAGTTAAAAGCAGGGGTGGTGGCACGTGACTATAATCCAGCACTTAGGCTGAGGCAGGAGGATCACATACTGGCACACACTCTAGCCTGGGTTACTCAGCAAGACCCTGTCTCAAACAGTACACTTATTCTTCTGATATGGCTGCCGCCCCTTGGCCCTTGTCTCTGCACACGGAAAACAGAAGCCGGAGCGTTTGTTTGATCATAACTCTGCCTTTCCCTCTGGGGAAGCAACGGTGAGGTGGGGGCCTGGCCAAATGCTGTGAGCTGGGGTGAGGCCAAGTAGAGATTGAGCCTGGTCGGGTGGGGCCACAATGCCAAAGCACTGTCCAGCTGCCGGGCTTTCCATGATAATGACTGTCGTGAGCACCTGGGCACAGGGCTAACTGCCACCCACCTGGCCGCGGTGCCCGTGTGTACCAATGCAGAGGTGCCAGCTGCTACCCAGCCTGGGCACCGTGTACACCAGCTGCTGGCTCGCCTGGGCAGTGTGCCCGTCTGCACCTGTGAGAGGTGCCAGCTTCTTGCCTACCTGGGTGCCATGCCCATGGGAAGGGTAGCGGCTGCCGCCCACCTGGGCAGCGTGTCTGCGTGCACGTGTGAAGAGGTGCCAGCCTCTGGGAGGCACCAGCCGCAGCGCACCTGCATGGTACTGATGCAGAGGCTTCTGTGGATGACGAACTGACTGAGGGCCGCCGAGCGCTTGTAGCTGTTCCGACCGTGCACCATGAGTAAGCGGCCGAGGTGCTTGAACTGGGTGATGGAGAAGTCCGCCGCCAGCGAGGCCTGCTTCCCTTCCTGCAATCGGCAGGCACACAGGGGTCAGGGCGCGGTTCTCTTTTTAATTGAAACAACAGGACATGACAAGGAGACCTTTGAAGGCCTCCAATAACGAGACTCTCTGGTTTCAGGCTACGCGCAGTTGGTGGTCCACGTCAAATTTGATTTAAAAAGAGGAATTTACTTAAATAGAAAACATACTAAATCACGGAGAGTTGTAATTTGGAGGTCAGATGAATCTGGTATTAAGTTTGCCTCCACCCCCCAGTGTGTATGAGAAGCAAAAAAAAATCCAATAGGTGCTTTGTAACATTTAGGCCCTGCAGGGTAAAACACAGGGGACCTGGTTGCCAATCACAGTGGTAGAACATTCTGGAAGGACTCGCACAGTGCATTCACGTTTTAAAAGGCAGGTGTTAGACATGGTATGGGGTACCCCCCCAACACTCTTGCCCCATGGGCCACTCAGAGGGCGCTGACCCAAGGACTCACTGATGTCCCGAATACCTGGGAAGCATCAGTGGAGGGCGGCAGGATGGCTCAGCAGGTAAAACAGCGTCAGAGTTGGCGCCCCAGGACCCACGTGACGCGAGGAGAGAACTGAGTCTCACGAATTGTTCTCTGACTTCCACATGAGCACTGGGCCACACACAAGCATATTCATAACCAACCAAATAAATAAATAAATAAATACACGCAGTCTGTATCGATGGCATAAATATCAAACACTCCTCAAAATAATAAAAAAAAATTAAAAGATCAGAGAAGTGTTTTACATTAAAGAAGATTAAAGAGACACGAGCGCACGCTAATAAGGGGAATTCGGGGTCTTGATTATTTCCTGAAGCTTCTTTTGTTCTTAAGTTACAAAGACATTTTAGGGACAATCGGGCAAAATGCCCATGAATCATTAGGTCAGCATTACATCTGAGGCCCCGGGCTGGGTGGGTGGGGTAGGAGGGTAGAGCACAGCTGCTGTGCTGATGCAGGGGGATGCTACTTCTTAAGGCCCCTGTGAAGTATTTAACATGAAATGTGCACACTCTACTTTCGAAGGGTCCGGAGGAAGAGAAAGTGGACATCGGGGCATTGGAAAGGAAGGGGAAGGTTGATGGACTTCACGGCAAATTTAAAAATGACATCTAAAAATACACATAATTAGAGTGTGTGTGCCTGTGTGTATTTGTGTGTGTGTGCATATGTGTGTGTGCATGAGTGTATGTACTTGGGTATACAGCTATGCATGTTCATTCATATGCATGCTGTGTATGTACATGTGTGTTCGTGTGTGTGTGCATGTGTATGTGCGTGTGTGACTATGTGTATTTGAGTGTACAGTTATGCATGTCCATGCATATGCATGTTGTGTATATGCATGTGTGCGTGTGTGCGCATATATGTGTGTGTGTGTACATTTGAGTGTACAGCTATGCACGCCCATGCATATGTATGCTGTGTGTGCACGCGTGTGTGCGCATATGTATGTGTGTACATTTGAGTGTACAGCTATGCATGCCCATGCACATGCATGCTCCCCCTGCAGAGCAGGACACGGAGCATCTTCCCTTCGCCCTCTCCATGGTACTGCACTGACCCAGGGCCTCAGTGAAGCAGAAGCCTGCAGTTAGGCCAGGCTGGGGGTCCAGGGAGCTCTCGGGACCCACCAGTCTCTATCCCCCAGTGTTAGAGATATAGGTGCACGTGAACTTGCTTGGTGTTTTATGTGGGTGCAGGGGATGCGACCCCAGGTCCTCACGTTTGCAGCACAAGCTCTCTCACTCATGGAGCTACACCCCCAGGTCAAGGTGACACTTTTTCAAAACAGAAAGCTACAGCCCTGAGTTTTGCTCAACTGGGAAGGCCCAGGCAGCAATCCCCATCATTCTGAGTGAGTTCTGATGCACTAAGAAGGGCACTGCTGTGGACGGTTCAGAGACGACAGCCTTGATAACAAGCCTGCTCTGAGCACAGAACAGAGAGTGTCAAAGCACAGGGAGTAAGAGATTTCAGAAAATAATAAATTAGAGTGAGGGCTAGAAGCGAGAGCTGTCCCTGTCTCTGCTGGAGAGAGGGATCCAAGACGTAACAGACTGAAGCAAGCTGCATGGTGGAGCGTGTGGTGTGTTGTTAATTTAACATGAAAATAATATAAATACATGGGTGAAGTATGTGTAGACAGAATCTATGACAAACGCACACACACCCATAACCAACACTGCATGGAAAATACTTTTGGAAGACTACCCAATGTTACTAGTTTGGTGCAACTAAGAGGCAGGTTGCACCTACCTTAAATTATTTCCACTGTGCTAAGTACTCAACTGCTTTTATATGGTGAAACCCAAAGGAATCACGATGTAATTCTTAATAGAAGGGAAAATGTTTTATTTGTATCTAGCAAACAATAAAAGGATTCTATCAAACCCAGGTGTCTTTAGAGATTTGTTTTATTTTTAATTCTCTCTCTCTCTCTGTGTGCACGCGTGTGTGTATGCACGCGTGTGTGCGTGTGTGCGTGCGTGCGTGCGTGTGTGCAGAAGATCACATGCACCCGCGCTTGTGTGTGCGTGTGTGTGTGCGCGCACGTGTGTGTGTATATGTGTGTGCGCGCGTGTGTGTGTGTGTGTGTGTGTGTGTGTGTGCACGTGTGTGTGTGTGTGTGTGTGTGTGTGCAGAAGACCACATGCACCCTCGAGGGCAGAAGAGGGCTCCGGGTTCCCTGGAGTCGAGATGTGCTGCTGGGAACCAAATGCAGCCCTCTGCAGAGGCAGCACACTCTTAACCACGTCTTCCGCCCCTTCCCGCCCCCACCACCTTTTGGGTTTTCTGAGATAAGGTCTCGCTCTGTGAGCTGTGGCTGGCTGGAACTGGCCACAACTTTCTTGCCTCTACATCACGATCACTGGAATTAGAGACATGAGCCACACAGCTGGCTCAATCGTGCTTCTTAAACCTACACTTAAGAAATCTGTACAGATTCCAGATACAAAGTCTCCCCCCGGGAACCACATGCAGACTGTGCATTAGGACGCCCCTCAGAGAAGCAGGAGGAACCGGAGTTCACGGTCGCCCTCAGCAGCCCGGGATACGAGACCCCCCCCCCCCACACACACACACACTTCAAATAAAAGAACGAAAGAAACCAAACAGATAAATGGCTAGAAGCCCCCGCTGGGGAGGCAGGGCGGATGCCCCACACTCACCTTGCCCTCCACGCCCACACCACAGTCAGATTCCTGGATCATGCTGACGTCATTACCTCCGTCCCCTGCACAGCACAGAACAGAGAGGAGAGGTAGGAATGTGGAGACAGGAGAAGGACAGCTCACACATAACTGAGCGTGGACTACGTCTCGCACAACGTATCCAGCCACCCTCAAAGGGTCTGTGTGTTGGAGACCAGGTGGTTTGTAAGGGTCAAATGCTGGGCAGCGACAGTGGCCAGCATCTACGACCACCACAGGCCCTCCTCTCAAGAGGAGTGTGTACGGCTACTGCCAGTGGTACGGCTATTGCCCACCGATGGCGACGACGTCCCCAGTCTTTGCACACATGGGCGAGAAGGCTGCCACCACTGTCACCATCCTGCTGAGGTGGAAGTGAAGACCCAAGTGGGTAAAGGAAGCCACAGGGATAACCAGTCAGTGACCATTGGGTTGAGAGAGTTGAACCCGGGTCTGAACTTCAGCATGGGGTCTGCATCCCTCTGGAATGCCACGGCCATCTGCCACATGGAAAGACCCCTCCCTTTAGGCACATTTGTCTCCTTTCTCTCAAGGGACATAGTAATGGGAGGAGGTGAAGCTAAGAGGCCTGGGAGTCTGAATTCACAGCAGCAGGGCTCAGGCTGCTTGTGAAAGGTGAGCTCAGAGCGACTGCAGGACAAGATGTCACAGGATTGGGCCAGCAGGACAAGGCCACCACCCAAGCAAGCCTGCTGACTGCCCAGGCGGGCGCCCCCTTCCTACCCCCCCCCCCCCGGGCGAGCTTACCTACTGCACAGGTGAGCTTCCCGGTGCGCTCCTGGAGCAGCCGAACTATCTGGGCCTTCTGGGTCGGGGCACAGCGGCAGCACACCACAGCCGGGCACTGACACGCCAGCTCCATGAACTCATACTCATAGTACTTGAGGCAAACCTGGCCAAGAGATGAGGGCGCGAGCAGGGGGCATGGTCAGCCGATGGCGCCTCCCTGTGCCCCCCAACGCCCCCCCCTCAAGAAGAGGTACCCTGCCCCTAACTGCCCAGCGCTCACCTCCAGAGAGTCTCCAGAGATGACCAGGGCACAATCATGCTTCCTGCGGAAGGCATTCAGCTCAAGGTGGGCCTCCCCGCGGTTAGTCACCTGAAAGGGGTCGGAGGTGGAGAAGGTTCGGCTCTCTGGAAGTGGCCAGACAAGATGAACACTGGCCTCTAAGAGCTTGTGTAGACAATGTCCTTCCTTCCTGTCACCAGCTATACCTGAAGGACGCTGGGGTCTGTATGCCTCTCAACCTTTGCCACTTTCCAAGGACTAAAAGTCACACACGGTCCGATGGGACAGGGACCATGAGGACCCCTGAAATTACTCTCAACCTTGCACCTTGGGGAGCCTAAAGCCAGGCCATGTTTGTCAGTCAGGAGCCGTGTAACCAGGGTCCTGAGAGTGGCCCTGGGGGCCAGGCTTCCGTATCACTTTTTACCACAGATGCTGCTATATAGGCTTTGACCGGTGTGCATGGCTACGGCAATGCTAAAGGCAGTTCTGGGACCTAACTTTCTTCTGCTCCCCAAAGCAGAGCACAACCACCCAAAGGGTCAGAGTTCAAGAGTTCAGGGCTGTGTGGTGGAGCTCTAGCTGAAGAGGCGCTCGCCTGGGTCCCCTAGCCCTTCAGGAACCTACACGACCATCCGAGGCCACCAGTGGCTGTTCCTCCCCCCTTAGAGGCTCATTCCAGGTTCCAGGTCAAACACAAACGTCACCCCACAGGGCCCCGGCACGATGCTTTACCAGTCGGAAAACATGGATGTCTTGGTTTCTGGTCACCAGATGTGCGTTCTTGGCTGTGCACGTGGCTGTCTCCAGCTTGTCCCCTGTTAGCATCCAAACCTGAAATCACAGCAGGCAAACAGTCCTGAGGGTTGGGGCTCTGAAGCTGGCCTGTCCCCTGGGGCAGGGAGACTCCCAAAAACACTAAACCTCCTGAAATTCAGTCCTTCTGATCCCCAGGGACAGCCCTTGCGGGCTACTGATGGTGGAACAAAAGGTGATTATTCGCTAGAGAAAGAGCCAGTTGGAATGGGATATGGTGGGGCACAACAATAATCCTAGCACTCAGGAGGCTGAGTCAGGAGGATTGCTATGAATTTGAAGCTAGCCTAGGCTACTAGGCTAAGACCCTGAGACTCCAGAGCCGGCTGCTTCTCCTCACAGGGTGAAGCCCTGCAAAGTGTGACCAGCTTTCTTGACTCAGTTTCTGTCTGTCCAAAGACTGTCGTAGGCTTGAACCTCAGATCTCAGTAGCCAAAGAGGCCTCTCTTGTCTCGAACAGGAAACAGGGAAACCCTGCCCACACTGTAGCAACAAGACCCTTGGCTTGGGGGTGGACCTGGGGGCAAATCTGACCTCATAAAGTAGGATAGTAGGATGCCCCAGCCCCAGAAGCGTGGGGCTTAGACCCCCCCCAGTGTGGCAGTAAGAGGCCCAACTGGTCCTGCTGGCTACTTCCTTACGATAAGCTTGCAAGCTGGTGTGCAGGTGCTAATCTACAGGGAGACACACACACACACACACCACATACATGCTCCACACACACACCACACAACACACACATACCACCCACACCACCCACACACACCACCCCCACACACACCACACATACCCCCACACACACCACACACATACACCCACAATCATACACGCCACATACACATACCACAGCCACAAGTGCACATCTACAAATACCACACAAATACATGCATACATGCATCCAGACACATACCACACACACATACCACAAGCGCACATATACACACACCACACACACACATGCATACACACATGCACACATGTGCATGCAAAGGTGTGAGGACACACATACCATACTCACAAGCACACATATATATATATATATATATATATATCCTATACACACATACCACACTCATAAGGGCACATCTACAAATACCACACGCACACATGCACATATGCATGCAGAGACACCATACCACACAGACCATTTGTGCACATATACATACCACATACACATACCACACTCACATGCACACATATGCATACCACACACACATACCACACTCACAAGTGCACATATACACACCACACACACACACACACAAATACACATACTACACTCACATGTGCACATATACACACACCACACACACCAAACTCACATATGCATATACAACACACACACACTCTCTCTCTCTCTCTCTCTCTCTCTCTCTCTCTAATAAGAATGAAAGGCCACTCTGAGGGCTGGGCTGTGGTTCACTGGGTAGAGTGCTTGCCTAGCACATATAGATCTCTGAGGTCCATCCCCAGGACTGCATAACAACAGACACACAAGTTCAATCCTATCACTCAGGAGAAAGTGGGAGGGTCAAGAGTTTGAGGACAGCCTGGGCTACATAAGTTCTCTGAGCAATGGCCTGGACTGTGCTCGTTCTAGGGCACTCCCCCAAGGCTCACTGGTCCTCAGACGCCCTCTACTGGCCCTGCAGAATAGCTGTCTGGATTGTTCCACCCCAAAAGCAGCTGAATACAGAAGTTTTCTGCTCTTGTGAGGCGGGCGTCCCTTTACACTGGGCCAGAGCAACAGCCAGCCACTTGCCGGTCCCTCAACTGAGTCACACTGTGCAGTTGGATACGAGGCTGCTCTGAGTGACTAGGACAGGCACCCCTGACCTCCAGGGAGAGGTCCTGTGGGGAGGCAGTCAGCAGAATCACAGTCATGTAAGACGTTTTCCCAAGCCAGGCCATCAGGGGTGGGGCGCTCTGGATGCCCCTTCCGCCTTCCATTTCATCGTTCATTTCTTTGCTTTATCCCAGGCTGGCCCTGAACTTGAGATCCTACCACTGACTCTCATGTGCGGAGACGCCAGGCATGGGGCCCCACGACTGGCCTTCAACCTCAACGTCTTGCTGAAGGCCTTACGGCTGCTGCCTGGTCACTGGCGGAGCTCTGTTGCGCGCGGGCAGCCCTACCTTGATGCCGGCATTGCGCAGTGTCTCCAGCGTGGGCCTGACGTCGGCTTGCAGCTGGTCCTCCACGCCGGTCAGACACAGCAGCTCCATCTCCATCTCCAGGCTCTCGATCACCGTGGCCACCTTCAGAGAGCGGTCGTGCACGCTCAGCTTGGCCTGGACATAGCGGGCCTGGGAATGGAGAGGTGAGGTATAGCGCATTGTCCCGTGCCGCCCTGGTCAGTGGGGCCTCTAAGGAGAGATTGCCGGCCTCCTGAGGATGACTGACTTCAACCTGACACACTTATTCCCTTTATCTGGCAGCAAAGGCTAAGGGGAGCCCAGCCTCCCCTCACGGGGTTACACGAACAGTCACAGCATGTACCTAAGGAAGAAACCTGATATCCAACACATCTTACAAACACATCTGTGGGACAGGGACAAGCCTTTGCTGGGGATGGGCAAAGACCCTGGCACTCATACATGTTACCGTGTGCCAGGTACCAGGGACACAAGCGTTAGCCAGGCCAGACAAGGTCCTTCCACTGGGAAAATAATCTATGGGTGAGAGAACGGCCAGCAGAATAGAGGTGGAACGCATCTCTAATCAGTTTATTTTATACCTCAAAAGTTGTTGGCTGACACACATGGCTCAAATCAGTCATCCTGACCCTCAGGAAGCTGAGGCAGGAGGATTCCAGGCCAGCCTGGGCTACAAGCAAAATCCTGTCTCAAGACAGTAATGAGACAGAGACAGAGACAGAGACACAGACAGACAGACAGACAGACAGACAGACAGACAGACAGACAGACAGACAGAAGGAGGGGCGGGAGGTAAAGAACAGGTGATCTACTTCAAACCTTCCTAAAATAGGTGACGGCGAAGGTTGGTCACACAGAGTTGAATGGAAAGTGATGGGTAATATGGGAAGGCTTCTTGGAGAGGCAACGTGTGAACATAAAGTGAAAAGGCGGGCCATGAGAGAGCCCCATGCTGTGCAAATAGCGTGTGCAAAGGCCCCGCGCTAACAGAGAAGCCGGTGTGCTCAGAAAGACCAGGAGGCCAGAGCGGAAGAGCAAGAAGACGTGTCCCTAGGAGAGGTGACTAAGGAGGTGGGTCAGCGATGCAAGGCAAAGGTCTCACGAGCCACTTACTTCAAAGTCTTGGTACTGCTCCTCTGTGAGGGACTTCTTGGCCACCACCAGCACGCGCAGTCCCTCCCGGGCCATGTTGCCACACTGCAAAGCAGATGGCAATCAGATCAGCAGGGAGCTGTGCTGAGGCTCAGGTCTGAGGATGTCCCAGGGAAGACGAACACTGCTCTCCCCTAGAGCTACAATCCCCAGAGCCAAGCTTCTAGCGGGAACAGCAGATGGGGAAGCAGGAGGCCAAGCCTTGCACACACGTGGGTCTTCTGTGGCCAGCACAGCGGGTTCCAAAGCCCGGATCCACGCCCTAAGGTTGCACAGGAGCATGGCTGGCTGCCTCGGCGGACAAAGCCATGGCCGTGCTGCCACTGCTCCTGTGTGCACCCCCAAACACCCCTAAAGCGCAGCCCCAGGGTAAAGAGAACCCCCAGGCCTGCCGTCCATCTGTGTGCCCCTCCTGGCCCTGTAGGCATCTCGTCTGCAATCCCCCAGGAGGAGACTTCATGGCTGAAGGGTGGGTGTGAGCACCAGCCTGAAGCTGAGGGTTAGCCTGCTGACATCCACCAACGCTCCTCCCTCTGGGGTAGATGGTGCCACAGTCATGGCTAATGAGCCACCACAGAGACACACCCACTGGCCCCTGCAAGGCCCAGCCTCTGCAGCTCGGGCTCCCAGGACCCTTCAGGTCACTGACCCAACCTCACCTCCTCCTCCAGCCAGTCATTGTACTGGACAATGCCGGCCATGACGACGTCCGCTCCCTTCATGTAGAACGTGATCTCCCCCGTGGACTCATCCTGGAAAGAGGTGCAAGAAGTGAGGGGCTTGCGGGTGAACACCGGTCCCTGGCCTCACTGGCTTCCTGTGGCAGTCAGTGTGCGGAGCGCCTTAAGGAGCCTAGAGCTTTTAAATGGTTTTGCTTGGTTTTTTTTTAAGCATATATTTTTAATTTATTTATTTTGTATGCATGGGTGTCCTGCCTCCATGGATGTCTGAGTACTACATCTATGCCTGGTGTCCTCGGTCCCTGAGACTGGAATCACGGATGGATCTGAGCTACATGTGGGTGCTGGGAATTGAACTCGTGTCCTCTGCAAGAGAAACCAATGTTCTTACTGCTCCGGCATCTCTCCGGCCTCCTAGAGCTTTTACACTTGGCCAGAGATAAAACATCAAGTTGGGAGGGGTGGCTCACTCGGAGGCAAAGGTCACAGGAGGCAGAAGCAAGCTCGGCTGGGGAGCGTTTGGAAAATTGTTACGTGATAAAGCACGATCAAAGAGAGCCGAGGCTTTGTTTGGGAGGCCGTCACCGCACGCAGACACTTGTTCCAATCGTGCCCAGGGGCTGTGCGGCGGGCAGCACACTGCGCCCTGGAAACAACTGAAGCACTGTTCGAGTTTGGGGCCGCCCTGGACCTTACAGGATGGCAGGCAGTGATGGGGTCTCCACCACCGGCCACCAGGAGTGTCCTCCACCCCCACCCCCACGACGACCCATCTTCTCTCCAGACACTAGGAAATGTCCTCTGCAAAGACATCCGATCTGTCCATACTGAGACTGTCATCCAAGGACGTGCCAGGTCCCATTCTTAGCTATCCTGGGACTCGTGTGCCCACAGGCTGGGCACCCGCATAACCACAGAGCCCTACACGAGGAGCACACCCACGGTAAATGACCTCACGTTTTGGTTCTCCTGGCTCTAAGACCCGAGAGGAATCAAACATTTACCCTGGTACCAGCTCTTACATCAGGAGCACTGGGCAAACCATATCTCCTCTCTTGGCCTCAGTCCTCTTGTCTGTCAAGCGGGAAATGGTGCGTGAGTACAGCGCAGGAAATGCTAGGTGCGACCACCATGGGCAGAGCAAGATCAACGGAGTGTGGCCTCACATGGAACACAGATTCATGACAGTGTTCCTGATGGTTAGGGACACCCTAAGTCCCCTAGCCTCCACTGTGAGGAAAAGGCTCAGCCCCAGGCTTACAACAGCCAATGCGTGACAGACACTATCACCTGCCACAACTCTGTGGGTAGGCTGCGGAGAGGCCATGGGTGCCGCCATATATCCTAGAATGCCCAGGCTGGCCACACAAGCAAGAACTCCTCATCGGACTCCACACCTCCACAGCTGAGGCTGAGACACTGGCTCTGAGGAAGGCTGGAGGACAGAAGGACGCTGGTCATGGAGAGCATACCAGCACCGTGTGCACATATCTTACTACGCCAGGAAGCCACAGAGAAACACCTACAAACTTGCCTCTGACTATGAATTACAGGAGCTCAGGAGATGGCCCTGTGGGTAAAGGGCTTGCCACAACCACAAAGACCTGAGGCCTGAGTTTGGATCCCCACTACATACATACATACATACATACATGCACGAGCGCACACGCGCGCACACACACACACGTTTTGAGGGAGGGAGGGAGGGCGGGAGGGGCTGGCCATGATGACGTATGGCTGCAGTCCCATACTGGGAAGGCAGAGATGGTCCTGCCGCTTGTCAGCCAGTCCTTCTAAGGGAGACAATGATGATGTGGTCCAAGTTTACTGAGAGAACCTGTCTCAAAAACCGAGGTAGAGGGCAAATGAGGCTGGTGCTGGACATCAGTCCATGGCCTCTACATGAGTACACACATACACACACACACAAACACACACAAAGATGGGCTACCCAAAGTTAACTAAGGGTACAGCTCCTCCTTTTAAAAATATCTTGAGGGCTGGAGAGATGGCTCAGTGGTTAAGAGCACTGGTCCTGCAAATCCCAGCAACAACCATCTGTAATGAGATCTGATGCCCTCTTCTGGGGTGTCTGAAGAGAGTGACAGTGTACTCACATAAAATAAATAAATTGAAGAAGAAGAAGAAGAAGAAGAAGAAGATGATGATGATGATGATAATCTCGGAGTGCCTTTAAGCACAGCCCAGCTATCAGAGCGACACACAGATTCAATCTCTTCCCCCGGCCAAGCAAAGGCATCTACATGGTCAACTGCATGCTCTGCCCAGGAAGGGCAACCCGCGGGCCAAGAGAACATGAAAGCAGCATCAGGGGTTTTCGTCCCTTCCCCTTCCTGAGAGTGGTGCTTAATACCACGCTGCAGGAAAGATCGCCCCACCCAGCTTCCTTTACCAGAGGGGCTCTGGCCAGCTCCATCTTTCCGTCCAACATAAACACGCCAGCCATTATCTCCTCGGTGTGAGTCATTCCCTCCCACCCAGTTCACGCCCGGTTTACCGTGTTCCCATACTATGGCGAAGATGACACCATAAACAGACAGAGATGGGCTGGCCGAGTCACGTTGCCCTGTCCCCTTGTAGTCTACCTGACACCTGACTACAGGCCTAACTGATTCACCAACAACAGTGTATCTGTCCCCTGGCAGTGATCCGCCTCCACTAACTCCACGTGGGAAGCGGGGACACACGGCTCCTTCTGAGAGCTGTGCAGAGAAGTCCTGGAGCAGGCGGCTTCCCCGACCTTTCCTGACCCCTCGGGAGGCATGCTCTCAGACAGACGAGGCGGGAAGGGGGAGTGTGGGAACAGGCTGTGAGCATACCGTGAGTTTGTTCACACCAGTCTGAAAGGCTGGACGCGATCTACCGGGCGAGCAGATAATAGCCAAACACGCTTAGGGGCAGTAGTTCGAGCCTGTGATCCTAGCGCTTGGGAGGTGGGAGGCTGACAAAGGGGTTGCTGGGTCTGTGAGGCCAGCCAGGGCTCTAGCAGGAGATTTTGTCTCAACTGTCTCCACTCTCTGGGGAGAGGAAGAAAAAAAAAAAGAACCGAATGGAACCTGTCCAGCAGACACCAGGACAGTCAGGGCATGCAACAGGCCCATGACCGCACACAGAAGAAGATGGATTCTCAGGTTCTGTACAACACACACATATGGCCAGGTGCCACTAGATCCCCATTCTTGGATTGTGACAGCTATGAAAGACGTCACTTTCAAATGTCACTACAGCGAGAGGCGCTGAGCTGGGCAAGCAAGCGTGGTGTGGTCAGTACAAAGTAAAGAAGCCATCCCAAAGCCGGAAATGGGGGGACAAGCAGGCAGGGTTGGGAAATTAGCTCGCTGACAGGTATTTTCCAAATACCAAGGCAGCCTTGAGAAGATATATGCTCCTAGCACCCAGCATTATCAATAACCAAAAATGAGAAACTGCCGATTCAGAAGGAGGAGAAGTGGGGACCAGCGAGACGGCTCAGTGGGTAACGACACTTGCTACCAAGGCCCACACGGTGGAAAGAGAAAACCAATGCCCACAAATTGTCCTCCGACCTTCACATGGGAGCCGTGCAGTCTTGAAGGAATCAATATTCACAGTTAGTCATCTAAAACACACAGGCTGAAGAGACCGCTCCACAGCAAAGAACACTGCCTGCTCTTACAAAGGGACACGGTACAATTCCCAGCATCCACATGGTGGCTCGCAACCATCTGTAACTCCAGTTCCAGGGCATCCAACACCTTCTTATAAGCTCCAAGGGCACCAGGCATGCTGTGCACGTTACATACTTACAAGCAAAACACTCTTACATATAGAATAAAATAAATAAAATCTTTTTTTTTTTCCGAGACCAGGTTTCTCTGTGTAGCCCTGGCTGTCCTGGAACTCACTCTGTAGACCAGGCTGGCCTTGAACTCAGAAATCTGCCTGCCTCTGCCTCCCAAGTGATGGGATTAAAGGCGTGCGCTACCACTGCCTGGCCTAATAAGATATTTTTAAAAAGGGAAAAGATCTAAAACAGATGTGCATGCATGCATGTAATTTTTTAAAAAAAAAAATCAAAGGAAGTGAATGAAAATCTTCCCATCAGAACTCCACGTACACATTAAAATCAGCAAAAGGTGTCTTAATGGCATAATAAAACTTCTACTGTGTGTATACACATAGACACACAGACATTTCAGTAAGGAGACAAGCTAGCTTGAGATAAAGTTAGAGCCTAAGTTTATTAACTGTATATGGATATTTACAGTCATATGCTTAGGAAAAAGACTGAAATGAAGGCCCTTGGTATGGTGAATCGCCGGCCCCCAGCTCATGGCAATCCTCCTGCCCCAGCCTCTGAAGTGCGAGGATTGCTGGTGTGAATCATGCCTGGCTTGATTTCCTTTCCTTTAAGACCCTGAACTGTGAAGGCTGAGTGTTTTAAAAACTGAATGTTGATGATGATGATGATGATCTAGGCAGGGTGAGGGGTGTGCTATCTTCAAGTAAAAGCAGACCCAGGAAGCCAACTGGACTCTGTACTTTGCGTGGGAAGACATGACCACTGCTCACAAAGTATGATACATGTCTGGGAACAAGATCCCGTCACAGCTAAAGGAAGGGCGGTGTGCATGGCTCCGTTTACTCTCAGAGTGGGACGTTGGGAACTATCTGATGATTCAACCCTCAAATGACCTCGGCAGAGTCCGTGGCCCTTAGAACTTGAAAAAGACTGGCTGGGACCAAGTGAAAGTGACTGTGGACGGCGCTGACTAACTCCGGGAAACACCCACCCGAGGGATTCAGTTGCTGATATCCCTGAGCTCAGACGAGTCCTGGAGACCCAAGGGTCAGGCCAGGTGCAGCCCTAGGAAAAACTGCAGCTGTGCAGGAGGGAGCCTCCCTGCCTGACATTTGCCAAGGACGGGTGTCCCTTGGGGTCATAAAGTCCCAACTGGCATCTGGGATCTAAGTCAGCTCGGACAGGATGTTTCAGAGCACACTCGCAACGTGTCAACGGGTCTACAGAGAAGCGGTTCACGGAGCCAGGGCACAGTCCCTGGATGAAAGCAGCCCTGTCCCCAGCCCTCTGGAGAAGTGCTGGTCACACAACTCACTCTTGCCAAGAGAGCGAGGCTAATTGGACAGCCCGTCTCCTCAGAGGCTGGAGGCTGGCTCCTGGGGGTGGGGCCTCCCGCTTGCTCTCACTCTCGCCAGGGAGAAGCCAGCTGACAGGATGCTAACCCGGGGAGAAGCCACCAGAGCAGCAGGTGGCCTCCATGTAACTGTCAGCAAAGGATGAGGCCCCGCCCTGCAGCCCACGGAAGCTGTGGCCTCGTCCCAGGAGGCCAGCCTTTGAGACACTGACCCATGACCTCCCTGTGTGAACTCTCCTTCAGACTTTCTATGCCCCAGTTTCCTCCTCTGTCACACAAATCACACGACTAACCTGTAAGTTTATGGTAAATAAGACTCCGGGCAGCTGATGCCGGTCCCGGAGGAGGGCAGCCCCGACACAGTGCCAGACCTGTGACTGCTACTGTTGGTTCCCTCACCACAGTCACCTCAGTGTTAGGACGGCCTCTCTCTCACTGCTGACGGCCTCCCACTGCCGACCACGAGCCCCCAAGATGCACCTGTCTCTGCCTCCCTCGCCTGGGGTCTGCAAGCACACACCACCACACCCAGTCTTTTCACATGGGTTCTGGGGATCGAACTCAGGTCTTACAAAGCAAGCACTTCACCTACTGAGGCAGCCCCCAGCCCCCAGCCTCGAGCCTCAGAATTCTTTGTGCATCGACAAAACACACTCTGAGCAGAAGATTCCACACCTGACTCAACGTGTAGTCAAAATAAAATCACCCGAAGGCTGCTGTGTGCGCTGAGTGTGGGTGGATTGCACGTCAATATTTGGGGACCGTCCCTAAGCTGGCGCACTATCCTACACAAACGGTCCATGCCGGTCACGGATGTTCTGTAGAAAGAACAGTCAGCACATATAGACACTCAATGAAATACTACAAGGCCACAAAAGGGAAAGACCGGTACACACGATAAAATAAATGCACCACGAAACCCGTTGGGAAGGAGGAAGCAAAAGACCATACACTACACGATTCCTTTTATAAGAAGCATCCAAAACACGGACAAGGGGCTAGGATAGCTGCAGGGTTTAAGTCTTTTTGAAACATTTATTTATTTATTTATCTGTATGTATCTGAGTGGGTGTTTTTCCATTGTGTAAGTCTGTACAACACATGCATGCAATGTGCTCAGAAGCCAGAAGAGGGCGCTGGAGTCCTGGAACTGGAGTTACAGATGCTGGGAGCCACCATGGGGACTGAACTTGGGGACTCTGGAAGAGCAGACAGTGCTCTTAACCACCGAGCAAGCCCTCCAATCTGTCCTTCTTTTTCTTTTTTTTTTTTTTTAAGATTTATTTTATATGAGTACATTGTCGCTGTCTTCAGACGCACCAGAAGAGGGCATCGGATCCCAGTACAGATGGTTGTGAGCCACCATGTGGTTGCTGGGATTTGAACTCAGGACCTCTGGAAGAGTTTGACTCCTAAGCCATCTCTTCAGCCTCTTCTTTTTCTTTATAATTGTATTTCCATTGACTATTCTGTCTGTGTACAAACTCAGGAGCCTATGGGACACTATAGGCTCACTATAACAGCTTTTAAATGGTTATGTTTTTAATGGTTATCCGTGCTCTGTGAATCTGTTCTTGTGCCTTTGTTATTTGGAGGCAGGGCCTTTAAGGGGGGTGGGGGGGAACAAGGGAGAGGAGGAGAGAGATAGGGACTGGGAGTTTGGCTGGCTTTGTATGTGCAAGATGCTAAACTCCCACATAGCAAAAGACACAGAGAGAAGGGAAAGGAAAACCGTGAGGATCAGCAAGCTGGCGCAGCAGGTTAAGGGGCTTGCTGCTAAGTCTGACGGTGTGAACTGAGTCCCGGGATCCACACGGTAGGAAAGACAATTCCTGCAAACTGTCCTCTGACTGTTACACACACACACACACACACACACACACAGAGTATGTTCCTCCCTGACTCCTGCTCATATCCGCTGAGTAAGTTTAAAATGTAGTTTTTTATGACTGAGAATGTGAATGTCTTACTGGGAGCTCCTGATGCACGCTCAGCGCTCCTGCTGGCTGAGCTGCTGTGTCCACTGAAAAAGCTCATCTCCCCTGCCCAAGGGAATTGCTCTCCCTTACAGTCAATGAGGCCCCAGCAAGAGTAAGGGCCCCTGGCGCATGCGCACTCGCAGGGGAAGAGGCCGCTGAGGGGCGGGGGCAGGGGCGGGGGCGGGGGCGGAACTTACCCGCACGATGATGCCCATCCGCTTGCTCTCATAGGTGAACGGGAAGACCTGCAGGATGGTGAGATTCAGGATCTGGTCACCAGGGGTCCTCAGCTGCATGGAGGACTGGTCTCGACCCACTAGCGTCAGTCCCACGCTTTCTGTCCACTGGACCAGGGCCACCTGGAGATAACGGAGCATGGAAGGTCAGGCACCCTGCACATGAACACCACGGAAGGGAGACGGAAGGTGGAGGCAGAAGGGACTCATCTGGTCTGGCAGACACTGCCCTGGACTCTGTAACCAACTGTACACCACAGGCCTGTGGCTGACACTGCCCTGGACCCCGGAACCACACTTATCTCTGGAAGGCTTTGCACCAAGCCTGCTACCCATATGGCAAGAAAGGGCAGGGCGCCGGGGGCTCATCACCCCTGGCTCTCCTTTGGCTGGGTACACTGTCCATTAGACATGTTCTAGTGGGTGAGTCTGCATCCCTCCCCCTTAGAGGGGGTGGGAAAAGGAAGGAGCTTGCGATGACATCTGGAGCATGTGTGGCTATCCTGACTTGGAAGAAGATGCTACTGACAGCCTGGAGGTACAGCCCAGGTACCCCTATGGTGATCACACACATAGCACAGCCCTCCAAGGACAAAGCCAGGGAGATTGATCCTCCAGCCAGGAAACACTGACTCCCAAAATGTCATGGAACTGCCCACAAGTGATGGAGACGTGGCAAGAGCCAGGCCAGGAGACAACCTGTATCTTGTCTGCCTGAAATGTCCAGGGCACTTAACCCCTGGAGGGCCATTCTGGTCTCCTCGAGCCTTAGACAGATCAGACCACCTTAACAGACTCACAGAAGGCCTAAGGGGAAATGACAATCCTGGGCCAGTCAGAAGCCCTTCCTGAATCACTTAAGTCTGTGTCACTAGGACCAGTGCCATGACTGGAAAGGTGATGGTCTCTGAGGTTGGGAAAACGTGCCTTCCCGGGAATGTGGATGGCATAGGTGGGATAAAGAGTAAGACTGCCGTCTTTCTAGGCAACCTGCAAGGGAGCTTTTCAGGCTGTGGCCAGGGACTGAGCTCTGCTGACACTGGAGACGTTAGGATGGGGGAAGGAACCAGCAACCAGGGAAGGTACAGAATAATAGCTATTCTCAGCTGTCAACACCTGAAATTAGCTAAAACCCAAGCAGCAGGGCACAGCTGTGAGAAATTCATTCATTCATTCATTCACTCATTCATGTTTTTGAAACAAAGTCTCTCTATGGAGCCCTGGCTGTCCTAGAAGTCACTCTGTCAACCAGGCTGGCTTCAAAGTCACAGAGACTCTGTCTCCCAAATGCTGAGATTAAATTAAAGGTATGTGCTACCACCACCTGGCTGAGAGATTATTTTTTTCTTAATTAAATCATTTGAAATGGGAAGACTAACTTTTTCTTTTAAGATTTCATTTACTTATTTCATGCGAGTGCACTGCCGCTGTCTTCAGACACACCAGAAGAGGGCATCAGATCCCATGACAGATGGTTGTGAGCCACCGTGTAGTTCCTGGGAACTGAACTCAGGACCTCTGGGAGAGCAGTCAGTCTTTTAACCGCTGAGCCATCTCTCCAGCCCTGAAGGCTCCCTTCTAATCTGGTTCTTCTGAGGTGGGAAGATCTACCTTTTATCTGGGCCACACCTTCTGCGGGCAACCAATATAAAGGGCCTGGTGGAGGTAAACTTGCTTCTTTGCCTGCTTGCTCTTGCTCTGATGGCAAAGTTCATCCTTCCTGCACTAAAACCTGCATCTTCAGGATTCCAGGACCTACTGCAGACCAGCTGAGATCTGCAGCCTCGTGGACCGAACAGTTACTTGGTTCTTGGACTCTCAGTGGAGAGACAGACAGCCAGCTGGACTAACGGACAGCAGCCTGTGAGCCATTCTAACAAATCCCCCTTATATGTAAGTGAATCCAGTTCTGCTCCCCTGGAGAACCCTGACTAGTACGTACAGCCTGGAGGAAGCACACTGGTGACCGGATCAGACAGGAGCCCCGTGGCTGCGCTACAGCCTGACCTGATGTCTGAGACCTGTCAGACACCTGACTGACCTGCATTCCCGGGCTGCAACAGCCCCACACTAAACTTCTCAAGGCCACTCACCTGCTGGTAAGACTCAGCCATAAGGCAAAGGGCTTGAATGCGCAGAGCCTTGGGCTTGAGCTCCGGCACCTCATAAGCCAGGGATGGTGGGCATTGCCTGTAATCCCAGCACTCGGGAGGTGGGGACGGGGGGGAGGGATCAGAGGTTCAAGGCCAACCTCTTGAGGTGCTCTTGGGCTGCATGAGATCCTGGCGGTGAGGAAGAAAGACACCCCATTTCTCATAAAGCTTAGTCTTAAGGGGGTTGAGGAGACAAGTCTTTGGAGAGGGCTGACTTGATAACTGTGGTTAAACTGGGAAAGGAGACACTTGGCCACCTGCTGGAAAGGAGAGAAACCAATCATAGCACCCTAAAGGGAAAGTTTATCAGGTGCAAAAATCCTCTGAAATCCTTGGCTCAGCGAGATGATGCTCTGTGAAGTACCCGTTGCCTTGCCTAGAATTGTGGGGTGGCTGGTAACTGCACCCCAAGTGTCCCCAGGAGACAGGACCAGATCACACAAGACTAGCTCAGGGGAGGTCAAAGTTCAAAGTACAGTTTCCTGAGTGCATATCATCAGTTTGCAGCTCTGAAGGTGCGCTGGGGCTCACAGTCAAACCACGGTGTATTCCTGAGTTGGCTCTCCAGGGATCTCAGGCAGCACTGACCGTCTGTGTGCTCACATCCCAGAATACACTCCTGTGTGCTCCCCACAGGGCCCCCAGTTCTGCTTCCGCCTGGGTGTCACCCTGGCTGACCCTAAGGTAAACCGTGCTGAGCCTCAAGTCTGAGGTCCCTTTCTATCACCTCAAAGCCTCTATAAATAAATAATTTCAAGAAAGTGGGTTCTCGATTTGCAGGATCCTATCCTCGAGGATTGTAAGGAATGGCTCAGTGGTTAAGAGAACTTGATCCAGGTGCGAATCCCGGCACTCACATGGCGGCTCACGACCATCTGTAACTCCAGTTCCAGGAGATGTGATGCCCTCTTCTGGCTTCCTTGGCATCAAACACACATATACATGATGCAGAAACACATGCAGGCAAACACCCATACACATTAGGTTTTTACTAAGAGAATTTAATCCTATCTTTGGACACCTTGACTTGGATGTCTAATCCAAATCAGACATCAGATCTTTAACTCGGTTTCTGTTTATAGCGATCAACTGAACTTGAAATCAGCTAGAAGTCACTCTTAGGAGTCAAGCCTGCTTTGAAAAAGGCTCTCGGCCAGCCAGGATTACACAGCTTTCAACTTGGAGCACTGAAGATTCATACGCAATTTTACTTTTCTTAATTTAAAAGATGTATTTATTTTATGCATATGAGTAGTACACTTGCTCTTTTCAGACACACCAGAAGAGGGCATCGGATCCCATTACAGATGGTTGTGAGCCACCGTGCGGTTGCTGGGAATAGAACTCAGGACCTCTGGAAGAGCAGTTAGTGCTCTTAACCGCTGAACCACCTCTCCAGCCTTTTTTTTTGAGACAGGGTCTTATGTAGTTCAGGCTAGCTTCAAACAGCCGAGGATAGCCTAGGACTCCTGATCACACTGCCTCCCCCTCCCAACTGCTAGGATTATAGGCACGCACCATTATATTTGGTTTATGTAGTACTGGGGAAAGAACCCAGGGCCCTGTGCATGCAAGGCAGACACCCTAGCTACTGAGCCACACTGCCAGCCCTCACTCTCACCTTTCAAAGATTCCAATGGTGAGTGAGTCTTTGAAAATCCCTCATTAGGTGTTGAGACTGACGATTCCAGGCTGAGAATTATCACCTGGGTCCATGAAATTCATCGATGCTGAGACCTAATCCCCAGGGCAGTGGGCTCTGGAGGTGAGGTGGGGACGGAGAGGGGACCTGGGAGAAAACCCCTCGGCTACAGGAGACTATGAAAAGAAGATCCAGTGGGAACCAGAAAGGGAAGCCCTCCAGGCACCAAAGCTGCCGGCCCCCTGATCTATAATCACAGCCTCCAGAACCCTGGGAAGTGAGCGTCTATTGTTCACAAGGTGACCGCTATGTGGTGTGTGTTACAGAAGTCGTGGACGTTCAGTCGTTTTCTCTAACAGTTCTTTTTCATTTAAAACTGACATATTAGTAAAGAGCCACACAAAATAACCCTGCCTGTGTGTGTGGGTGTGTGCGTGTGTGTGTGCATATGTGTGCATGCATGTGAGTGTGTATATGTGTGTGAGTGTACATGTATGTGTGTGCATGTGAGTGTGTGCGCATGTGCATGCATGTGCATGTGTGTGCATATATGCATGTGTGTGCGTGTGAGCATGTATGTGTGCATGCATGTGTGTATGCATGTATACACACATGTGCAAATGTGTGTGGGTGTACATGCGTGTATGTATGTGTGCACATGCATGTGTGTGGCGTGTGTGAGTGTGTGTGTTGCACTTGGGTGAGCATGAGTAAGGATGCTTATGGAGGGATGGGGTGTGGCTCCCTTGTAGGGCTGAAATAATGCATATAAAGCCCTGGCTCCATCTCCAGCAGTGGATAAAACAGACCATACTGACTCACACCAATCCTAGAACTTGGAGGTAGAGACAGGAGAATCAGAAATTCAAGATCCTCCTCAGCTACACAGCAAGTCTGAGGCCAGCCTGGGCTACATAAGACCATGTCTCAGAAAAAAATCAACTAGAGCAGAGGTTCTCAAACCTGTGGGCCAAGACCCCCACAAGACCACTGAAAACCAGAGTTGTCTACATCGTGATTCACAGCAGTGACAAAATTACAGTTATGGAGTGGCAATGAAATAATTCTGTGGTTGGGGTCCCCATAGCATGAGTATTAAAGTATTAAAGGGTCGAAGCGTGAGGAAGGCTGAGGACCACGGCTCTAGGGTGACAGCTGAGAGGGTCTATCGGGGGTTCACCTGCTACCTACCCTCTGGGCTGATGAAGTGTGATGTGCATACGCTTGCTTTTAAGATTTACTTATTTTATGTCAGTACACTGTTGCTGCCTTCAGACACACGCGAAGGCGGCATCGGATCCCATGACAGATGGCTGTGAGCCACCACGTGGTTGCTGGGATTTGAACTCAGGACCTCCAGAAGAGCAGCCAGTGCTCTTAACCGCTCTTAAGCCCCCCCCCATACCCTTACTTTTAATTATACAAGTACACGTCCCAACATGTGATTCAAAACCTTCCTTCCTTCCACTGGGTACCGTGGTGGTCCATGTGGGGTATCTCAATCAAACCCAGAGCTTGCCAATGAGGCTACTCTCCGTCCCTAGGATAGATACAGACACCGTTCCAGCATCTCCCGCCTCTGCCTTCTTAGGCTGCATTACAGGTGAGCCGCCACGCCCACCCTGTGCTGCCATGGGCTCTGGGGATCCGAACCCTGGTCTTCTTACTTGTGTGGCAAGCCCTTTATTTACCCAGTGAGCCATCTCACAAGCATATCCTCATTTTCTCTCCTCTCCTTCACCTCTCTTTCCCTCCCCGTGAGTTCAAGGTCACCCTGATCTATAAAATGAGTTCCAGGACAGCCAGGACCACACAGTGCATGCTCCTTCCCCGCCCCCTGAGGGTTGCCACATATACCGAAAAGAGAAAAAGCCCCACTGAGCTGGGAGGTAAGCCTAAAAGGGTGGACTAACTCATTTTCCTAGTTATGGGATTTCCAGCGGAGGGCAGGAAGGGCCCTGTGCACTGAGGCTGGGACCCACAACTGAATGCAGAGACGTTCACTGCTGACCATGCACAGGCAATAAATTTAGGAAATCCTGCTTCTGCGACCAGCAGACATTACTCCAGCCACTGGGGGACAGCAGGCAGCCTACCCCCTGTGCTCCAACAAGCTGACCTTGGGATGCTACAAGGCTTTGCCAAGAGTGACTTTCAACGGCATCATGGGACCCAGCCAAATTCAAACGGAATCCCCCAGGGACTCAAGACAGGAACAGCGCTGCTTTCTTGAAAATCTCACCTGTGCAGCAAGTCTTCCTCCTGTCGCGTGGCATGTTTATATAAACATGCTGGTCATCTGTGTAGAAGCCTCTAACACCATTTAGAAGGCAGAGCTACACGATATTAACAGAGGCTACAGCCTTTGTGGGCTATAGTTTATTTTTCTCCTCTTATCTCTATTATGCTAAAGATATGAGCTGCACTTCAAAATTAAGTTGTTTTTTTTTAAAAGAGGGTTTAAGGGGGCTGGTGAGATGGCTCCATGTATAAAGCCCTAACTGCTGGAGGCTGGTGATCTGAGTCCAATCCCTAGAATCCACTGTAGAAGGAGGAAAGCTTCCCAGAAGTTGTCTTCTGAGCTCCACGTGTACACCACAGTAAACATTCTCACACCCATACACATACACAAAAAAAAATCTATATCTATATATATATATATATACATATAGATATGTATATATATATATAGAGAGAGAGAGAGAGAGAGATTTAGAGATAAATAGAGATAGAGATAGAGATTAGGCTGACAAGACGGTTTGACAGATAAAGGTGCGTGCTGCCGATACCGATAGCCTGAGTCTCAGCCCCAGAACCCGTATGGTAGAAGGAAGGAATTGGCTCTTGAAAGTTGTCCTCTGAAATCATGCATGCTCTGGGGCACATGTATTAATACACACATGTAAGAAAGTAAATGTAATAAAAAATTTTTCTTGCCGGGCAGTGGTGGCGCACGCCTTTAATTCCAGCACTTGGGAGGCAGAGGCAGGTGGATTTCTGAGTTCAAGGCCAGCCTAGTCTACAGAGTGAGTTCCAGGACAGCCAGGGCTACACAGAGAAACCCTGTCTCGAAAAAACCAAAAAAAATAAATAAATAATAATTTCTTAGTATCAGATCCTCCCAGACTGTGGAGGGCCCCAGAGACAAGAAAAAAAAATCCCTTTTGTTGTTCATAATCACAGATCAGAAACTTGGAGAAACAAGAATCTCACTTAGAAGAACAGATCACGAGATCACCTCACAACACCCTCCCACAGCCCGAAAACAGAACACACACAGCGACCCTGCAGAGGGAAAGCTGGCAGGTTGAACCTGACGCTCCCACGACTGGCAGAGCAGACACACCGTGCAGCGAGTCAGTATCTCAAACTTCAACGTCATCACACGCTCACACATGGTCCTGGTCCCCAGTCACAAACTACCAAGAAAAAAATACCATCTTTTCTCATAGCTTAAACCCCGGAGGGTCCCAATTCTGTTCCTGAAAGAAGACGAAGGTGAAAAGGACTGAACCTGATGAGCTAAAGAAGCAATGATGTCACCACTTACCACAGTGGAGCGGAGCCTGGCCCCGCCTCCCCATCTGCCCCACTCACTGATGACATCATTATAACAGTGGAGCGGAGCCCGGCCCCGCCTCCCCATCTGCCCCACTCACTGATGACATCATTATAACAGTGGAGCGGAGCCCGGCCCCACCTCCCCATCTGCCCCACTCACTGATGACATCATTATAACAGTGGAGCGGAGCCCGGCCCCGCCTCCCCATCTACCCCACTCACTGATGACATCATTATAACAGTGGAGCGGAGCCCGGCCCCGCCTCCCCATCTGCCCCACTCACTGATGACATCATTATAACAGTGGAGCGGAGCCCGGCCCTGCCTCCCCATCTGCCCCACTCACTGATGACATCATTATAACAGTGGAGCGGAGCCCGGCCCCACCTCCCCATCTACCCCACTCACTGATGACATCATTATAACAGTGGAGCGGAGCCCGGCCCCGCCTCCCCATCTACCCCACTCACTGATGACATCATTATAACAGTGGAGCGGAGCCCGGCCCCGCCTCCCCATCTACCCCACTCACTGATGACATCCTCATAACAGTGGAGCAGAGCCCGGCCCCGCCTCCCCATCTATCCCTCCACTTACACAGGGTCCCCAGCTCACAAGTTGAGAGCATCCACATTTCTCCTAGAACACTCGTTTTGAGTATCAGTGGTCATGGACAAGCAAGGCTTTTGGGTTGAGCTACTCCACAGCACCACACAGGTTACAAGAAAGAGTCTTCCCCAGGGGCAAAGTGACAGGTCTGAAAGGAAGATATCCCGGTTTCCCTTGACCTACAGCTCAGAAAATGCTTACACGGTGCTATATCCTAGCCACATTGGCCAGAGCCCTGGTACCTTGAGGCCATACCAACCTCAAGCTACATGAGACACTGTCCCCAAAACCAAAAACCATTGCTGTAATCAGAAGCCAAGTTCCGTGGGCAGGAGGGAGGGAACTGAAAAGGTCAGGCCCAGAGTGAACATGGACAGCCAGGGCCACCCAGACCAGGGATGAAGGAAGTGGCGTGGCAAGACCCGCCCCAGCCGGGGTTACCTCATCTGGGCTGGATGCCTGGTACACTCGGCACGAGTCCTCAAACTGCTTCTCAGCCTCGGCCTGGTCTGTCACACCGTTGGACTCGTACACGGGTGTCACGTTGTGGCAGAGAGCAATGGCCTTCACAGCCTCGTGGACGCGGCTACTCATGGTCCTCCGCACCTTGGTGGTGACCGTGGGGCCCTTCTGAGCCGGTGGATCCTGGGACTGCTGTGGAGAAGAGCAGAGAGACAAGGGGTCTGGACATGTTGCAGTAGTGGTGAGCGTCTCCCTCCTCCAGTTCAGCACATAGGACTCTGGGCTTGTCCACGCTTAGAACCCTGGGTTCAATCCCCAATATAAAACAACAGATCAACCAAGCAAGGTGGGAAGCAGCTGAGGGAGATGCTGATGTCAACACACACCCATCACTCAGCGTTCAGTGCTCTCCCTCAGTGCTGGGTCCGTCAGACCGGCCGAGGTCGATCGCCCCAGGCTCTGACACCATCTTCCCTCCCTGCTCCACTCACTGCCTTGGAGCCTTTGTCCTTCCGATGCCCTCTACCTGCAATCTTATTCCCTCTGGAATTCTGCAAGAGTGGCTTGCCCAGTCTCACCACACAGGTCTCCATTTGCAGGTAACCTCAGAGAGGCCCTTGAGGCCCCTAAGGCTCTCCCCGCTTCGCGCCTCACAGCAGATCAGGCTTGCCATTCCTTGCGCCTTGATGCCTTCCTCACCTACACCTGGTTGTTCTCCTGGTAACTTTCTCCCCATAGGCCCCAAGGACAGAGGCTGTCACTGTGAGTTAATTACCATTGTATTCTGGCAGCCAGAGCTGGCAGGAGCGGTGCTGCCGAATGAATTAAAAAAAAAAAAATCAAGTATCTACTTGTACTTGAGGTATGACACAATTCATGGGTGTCTGCCCAGCATGCATGAAGCCCTCACCTCCATCCCCACCCACCCCCATAAAATACAGCAAGACAGGCCTGTCTTCCCGTCATTGGAGAAGGAGAGGTAGGAGGATCGGAAGTTCAAGGAGGCTAGCCTGGGCTACATTAACCCAATCTCAGTAAGTAAACAAGAAATACACAAACAATCCCTGATCCCTGAAGTAGGGGGCTGGGGGAGGGAGGTTCTCAGCATGTTTTCCCTCCATTTCTAAGAAAACTAAATGCTAAGGCCCAGCAAGATGGCCCAGTGGGTCGAGGTACTTGACATCACAGGCTTGATCCCCAGGACCTACAGACAGCAGAGAACAGACTCCTGAAGGCTGTCCTCTGACCTCCACACGCGTGCCCTGGCACATGTACACACACATGTACACCACACACAAATAGATATTAAATCAGTGGCACTGAGCAGCTCAGAGTAGCCATTCTGGACAAAGGTTGCCTGTAACAGCCTAACAGGAAGATAGAAATGCTTATGGGATTCCTGGAGCCACGTTCCACTGAAAGCATGTACACCCAGCAGGAAAAGGCCATGTGAGACTTTACCACGCATGACACTTAACACCCGTGACACACGGTTGGCCCAAACCAAGAACAGATGGCCTGAGAAACAAGAAGGTGACATCCATTTAACTGTTAATACTATTTTTAGTAGGGGCTATTAGACTTCTCAGATAATTAGGCAATTACTAAATTACTCTGGCCACTGTGTGGACACACGGGGCTCTGGCTTCCTGCTCTGTTAACCTCTGGTGTCAAGAGCACCCCAGTTGCACTTCCGGGTCAAAGGGCACAACATGGTAACAATAACTAGAACAAGGGATCAGAACTCCAGCTTCTACCACTCATTAGCCAAGTGCTTTTAATTATCAACATTTCTAACTTTAAAATTATCTAGGGGACTGGAGGTTTACAGAGACGGTCCCTCTGCTGGAGATGGCGCTCTACTGGTCTGTAATTTACGGCCTAGTAAATGCATGTTACGGCACTGCTAAGTCATGCTTTCATTTTTGCCCACACCCCTCAGCACCTGGACTGGGTCATTACTTCAGATCGGGGTCAACAGCGAAGCCTGTGGCGAGGCAACTGCTGGGGCTGGAGCCGCTGAAGGCCGGGGCGAGGGGCTGAGAGATGTCCTGGACAACTTCTGGAATGGAAACTCATCAGATTTCAGGGTTCAGGTTAGCTCAGTCAGGGCAGCAATACTGCACAGGAATCAGCCCATCGGCCACTGTTTGGGACAGGGGCTGCCCACCAGCTGGGGGTGTTGCTCTGGGAGAACCTCCCAAGCCAGGGTCCCACAGAGGCCGCCATCCCCAACCAGGGACGCACTCCTCGGGCAATCAAAGTGTGGAAGGCGGCGGGTCACTCAGGTCACCTCCATTTCCTACCTTCCTACACCAACATCCTCTCCACTTTCTGGTAAGATGTCGCAGGGTGGAGAGGAAATGACCATGAGGGCGGAGACTCTCTCAACTGTTCAACCAATGGCTCCCGTACAGGAACTGAGCAGAGCTCAGTGGGTAGAGCATTTGCCTGGCCCACATCAGTTCTAGGACTGATCCCCAGTACTACACTGTAAGCCTAGCACTCAGGAGTTCAAGGCTATCCTCGGCTAAAAGTAAGTTGGAGGCGAGCCTACACCACATCAGACTTTTATTATTTTTATTTCTGTCTATGTTTTGGAGAAGAGAGGCATGAGTGTGTATGCCACACACAGCAAGTGTGTGGAGGTCAGAGAGCAGCTGTGGGCAGTGATCCTCTCCTTCCACCACGCGGAGCCCATGGATGCAACTCAGGTCATCAGGCTTGGTGACCTTCACCAGCCTCTACATGAGCCTGTGTGTGTGAGTGTGTATGTGTGTATGTGTGGGCATGTGTGTGTGAATGAATGAATATACATGTATGTCTATATGTTTGTATATTTACTTGTGTGTATGTGTTTGTGTATGTCTTTATATGTGTGTGTATAGGTATATGTGTATGTGGTGTATGTGTATTATGTGTGTGATATGTATGTGTATATATATGTGTGTATGGTGTGTGAGTATAAGTGTGGTTTATGTTTAGTTGGGGAATGGGGAGTATTTGTGTGTGTATATATGTGTGTGTGTGCGTGTTTGGGTGGGTGGGTGGGTGGGTGGGTGTGTATATGTGTCTGTATGGTGTGTTATATATGCATATATGTGTATGTGTATATATGTGTGCGCATATGTGTGTATATGTGTATATATATGTGTGTGTTTGCATGTGTGTGTGTCTGTGTGTGTATATGTGTGTCTGTATGGTGTGTTATGTGTGCACATATGTGTATATATGTATGCACATATGTGTATGTGTGTATGTGTGTATATATGTGTGTATGTGTGTGCATGTATGTGTGTGTATATATGTGTGTCTTTTTGGTGTGTTATGTGTGCATATATGTGTATGTGTATATATGTGTGCACATATGTGTATTTGTGTATATGTGTGTGTGTGTCTCTGTGTGCGACAGAGCCTCTTAGGATGAGTATTCTGTCAGGCCTATGATGGCTGCACACCCTCATATGTAAGAGTTTCATTCATCTGACCGTGTTCATTGGAAACCTCTGCCTCACTGACCCCTTAAACCCCACACATTTCTTCTTGCTTTAAAAAGCACCAAGGGAAAAACAAAAGCAGACATGGGGGACACCCGCGGGGACAGGCGATGGTTCTTTTTGCCCGGGAGAAAACTCCCTGGTCCTGGTCGTCCTACAGAGGGAGAAAGGCAAAGGCAAAAACAATCAGTGTGTGTGTGTACTCGTGTGTATGCACTCATGTGTGTATGCATGTATTTAAAATATGTGTATCTTAAAACACTGGAGGGGCTGGTAGGATGGCTCAGCCGGTAAAGGCAGTGGCTGCCAGGGCTGACAACCTGAGTTCCATGCCTAGACCTCACATGGTAGTCAGAGAGAACTGAGCTAATGCCTCCAAATCATCCTCAACTTCTATGTGCGCCCCTGCTCAAAAATAAAATATATAAATGTTTTTTAAAAGTGTAAAGCGTTAGATGTGTAGGCTTTAGGTTATATTTCAATTTTTGTAATGGTATTAATAATCAAGCCAGGGGGACTTCCTCCTATCTCCCTAGCCTGGTAGGAGTCTTACCTCACAATGAACTGGCCATTTTCTTGTTTGGCCTTGTAGTGATAATCCAGAGTTTCCCTTCCAGAATGTTTGAGAGCACTGCTCTCTTTATGAGGTCCATTTAGTTACTATCACACTCTTTACACTGGTCACCTAGGCGCCTGTAAACCTCCGTCAGCCATTGGACACGCAGAGGATAAACAAAGGTAGGATTCCGGCTCCTCCTGTAGGAAGGACTTGTCAAGGACCGCACCTGACCAACTCCCATCTGATAAATTCCATGGAGGTTCTGGGGTTAAGTTCACAGTCTCAGGGAGAGGTCAGTGCTGTGTGAATTGCAGGTTGAACGTCACGCTGACACACACTAGTCTTCTCTCCCTGCGCCCCACGTGTCTCGGGGCCTGCAGATCACACACCAAAGCTCTGGAGAGTAAGCATGAGCCAAACCCCACCCGGCTGCGCTCACGGCGGCTGCTCTGCCCCACATTATCTGGTTTGGGGCTGCAAATGCCACCCTTAAAGACTAAGGGGGTTGAGGAGGCTCGATGTATGTGACCTGGTTCCCAGAACACACACGAAGAAGGAAACAAAACCAAAAACAACGTGAGAGGGAGGTGGGGGGGGGGGGGGATCACAGCAAGCAAGCTCAAGACTAGCCTGGTCTACACGGAGAGTTCCTGGCATCCAGGGGTGCAGCGAGACCCTTTCTAAACAAACAAAGCAGTACAAGGCCCGAGGAACAACGAACACGCCACAATTAGCCAGTTCTGGTGACTCCTAAGTTTACTAAAACTTCCTGAATTCGTACCTTCAGCATGGCTGAATGTTTTGGTGTATAAAGCGTATCTCAGCAGTTATTCAAATACACAGAGTGGCTGGGCATAGAAGCACACGCCTTTAATCCCAGCACTCGGGAGGAAGAGGCAGGCAGATCTCTGTGAGCCCAAAGCCAGCCTGGTCTACACAGTAAGAACCTATCTCAAAAGCGCACACACACACACACACACACACACACACACACACACACACACACACGAAGTCATCTGAGCCTGTAGTTCAGTTGGCAGAGGGCTTGCCTAGCACACACAGTCCCGGGTTCGATTCCCCAGCACCACATGAGCCAGATGTGGAAGGCACAGACCTGCAATCAGCACTTGGGCACTATGGCAGACGAGGCGGCCAAGGGCATCAGTGTTTATGGAATGAGTGTGTAGCTAGTCTGGGCTAAAAATAAGACATTCAAATGCACGGCCGTTGGCTCGGGTGCTGAGAGCAAGGCTTTACCTGGGTGTAAATGCTGAAGATGTGACTCTGCACTTCATCCATGGAGTCCAGGCCGTAGGCCACCGTACCCAGGTGCAGCCGCTTGAACACCATCTCGTTCTGGGTCAGGGTTCCTAGGACACAAGAGACACACGCATTCCTTCCTCTCTCTGAGAGTCAGCTAGCCTCGTGCTTCCCTCATGGAGGAGACACGAGAGGGACCTACTCTTCTTTTGGAAAGACCATCATGGGGACAAGACTGTACCGATTCCCTGGGGCTGTCAATCAGGGTGCCTGACTTGTTCCCTGCGTTAAGAGGGTGCCATATGGCATACACTGGGCCCGTCAGCCTGGACTGAACAGGAAGACACACTGATAGATAGGCAGACACACGACCCCCACTCTGGCCCCACAGACACACACGCTGGGGACCTGGTGCTGACACGTCTGGAACCCATTTCTCTCCTTGCTGATCCCTGATGAGTGTTGTGGGTGGACCCCAAAGACTCCACTGTGTGTGTGTGTGTGGGGGGGGGTGATGGCTCAGGAGGGCGCTAACTTCATCAATGACTAGCTGCAGCTGAGTTAGCACGAATTGGGATGGGGAGCGGGGGAGGGGAGGGAGGGAGCTCCTCCTCCTGGTATACTGGTAAACTCCTGGTATACTGGTAAACTCCTGGTATACTCCTGCCAACTTGATACAATCTACAATCACCTGGGAAGAGAGTCTTGATAAGGAATTACCTTGACCAGGATGGCCCATGGGTGTGTCTGACGGGACTGTATTGATTACTAAATGATACAGGAGGAGCCGACCCACTGTGGGAAGCAGCATCCCCTAGGCTAGGCGAATACCGGCTAAGCAGTAGGAATGCACGAGGGCGCTTGCTCGTTCTGCGGATGCGCTGTGACCGGCTGTTTAGGAGTTCCTGCCTTGGTTGTCCCTGCCTGAGGCTGTGCTCTGGAACTGATCAAACCCTTTCTCCCCTAAGTTGCTTTTTACTGTCTGTCCAAAAAAAAAAAAAAAAAAATGTCTGGAGAGATGGCTCAGCGGTTAAGAGCACCGACTGCTCTTCCGAAGGTCCTGAGTTCAAATCCCAACAACCACTCAGTGGCTCACAACCATCTGTAATGAGATCTGACGCCCTCTTCTGGGGTGTCTGAAGACAGCTACAGTGTGCTCACACATAATAAATAAATAAATCTTTAAAAAAATATCCACTTTTCCTTCCCAGTCTTGCTCCCAGAATGACAACTGTGAGTCTATTTATCAATAAATGCCTTGGCCACAAGCTTTGGCTCATTCCCTGACTGGCTTGTAACGTCTATAACCATTTAAACTACTCTGTCTACCACGCGGTTAGTGAGTTCTCCTTCGGTCTTCCTCTCCCTTCAAGTCTTCCCGGGTGTCTCCTCTCGTGTCTCGCTCGAACCTCCAATCTCCCCGTGTCTCTTTTTATTCTCTATTTCCCAGAATCCCCTCTTTCTGTCAATGTCCCATCTCCTATTTCCTGCCTCATTGGCCATCGGCTTTTTTATTGACAGGTGATGCCTGTACGAGATTCTCACTACAGAAACCAAAATGGAAGTTGATCTTATCCCTGGACCCCGTCGTTTCTCTGCTTCCTTGTGTCACCACAGACCTAAACGGACGGGAGCCAGGCGGCCAGGGACCTTTTCTTGCTTATTTCGTCACGGGAACAAGAACACCACGTACAGTCAACCACCAACCTCCTCGTGCTGGCTTCCACACACTGCAGTCGTCACACAGAAAGGCATGCAGCCAGGTCTCCCACCCCAATCCTTAATATTCCCCACCCAGGGTGGGCTTGGAGGCCGGTAGGGGTTAAAACACAGATCAGAGTCATGGCGAGGCTGCCGTGGCCAGCTCTGTGCCTCTGACAGATACCTTGTCCCTCTGTTCTGTGACCTGCCTGTAAAATCCTTTTTGACCCACAGGGTTTACACGGGACGAAATGAGGAGCATGCTTTGCACGTGAGCCCCCATGCCAGTGTCTGTTGACGTCACTACTGGCACCAAACACTCCCTCTCCGTCCAATAGGGAGGAAGACAGCCACCACCCACGCAGCCCCGCCCCGCCAAGATATCCATTCACCTGTCTTGTCTGTGAGCAAGTAGGAAATCCTGCCGAGCTGCTCGGGAATTGTGCTGGAACGAACCACGGTCCCGGGGATCCTGGAGTCCCTGCGGATCATCCAGCTGTACACCATCTTACCCATGTCCAAGTTCACACGCAAGCTAGGTAAGAAGAGGAGAGGCTCAGCAGGACGCTGCGGAACCACACAGACCGCGCACACACGCGCAGTCAGAACCCCACCCAGGAGCAGCGGACTTCACGGTCCGCATGGCCGTTCGTTCTGCACAGGAAGGGAAGCTTTCCCTTTTTCATTGCTGGTCCTTGGACAGTGCCTGTCCCCAGCCCACGCTCAGCATGCCGGTGGCCGCCCCGCCCCAGCTCACCTGATAGGGATGATGTTGGAGAACAGGAGCAGGAAGCGGATGATCTGCAGGTACCAGCGGCCTGCGAAGTGCTGCAGGGCCACCATGACCAATGACACCACCACCAACGCGCCAAACAGGATCTTGGTGAGGCAGTTCACCTCCAGGTCGAACAGGCCAATCTGGGGACAAAGCACAGGGCACAGAGGATCACGGGGCAGCCCACGGTCTGCATGGGGAGGTCTGGCTTCGTGCGCCAGCTTAGAGGACGCCATCGTTGGGGCTGCCTGCTTGGGCTGGGATCTGACCCAGATGCAAAGCGCTGGTCTAGCATGCACCGAGCCCAGGTTCCAGCCAAACAAAAGGTAACGTCTGTGTTTGCTCTCATGTGTCTCAAAACGCAACAGGCACACCAGATGGGTAATGTCATAAAAATATGGCTCAGAAAAGGGCTCCAAGTTCAAGTCAGCAACAGGCGCAAGGATGAACTTGACTCGGGGCTGGGGCATAATGCACTGTGCAGAACGCTATGACAAACTTTTTCACAGCACAGCAGGCTGTTTTGTTTTATAAACAAAGTCTTGCCTCTTATAACACAGGCTGGCCTTGAACACTCTCTAGCCAGCCATAGCCCCGAACTCCCAACTGCCCATCTCCACCTTGGGAATGCCGCGGGGTGACGGGCTCATACCACCACAGCAGCTTGTAACACTCTGAGATGGGGAGGGAACTGGGGGGGGGTCACATGTGCAAGAGAAGTAGCTAAAATGTTGAGGTGACACTAACCTGCTGTGTGCTGACACACGTGCACTCAGAGATGTGTATACACACACACATGCTCACACACGTGCACATGCACACATGCACATGCTCACACACGTGCACATGCACACATGCTCGCACACATGCACATGCTCACACACGTGCACATGCACACATGCACATGCTCACACACGCACGCGCACGCACACAGGCTCACATCTGGCAATCAGCTAGTGAAAGGCAGATTTTGAACCCCGTCCCTCCCGCCAGTGCCCACCATCAGGGTGGGTCAGCGTGCGCTGGAGCCTCACATACCTTACTTCGGGGATCAGAAGTATTCATGACACTCCGCAGTTCTCTGCCAGTGTAGAGAACAACGCCTACGACAGTGCCTGGAAGGAGAAATCATCGCCAGATGAACATGGAGGGAAGCGGGGCAGTGGTGGCACATGCCTTATATCCCAGCACTTGGGAGGTAGAGGCAGGCGGATTTCTGAGTTTGAGGCCAGCCTGGTCTACAGAGTGAGTTCTAGGACAGCCAGGGCTACACAGAGAAACCCTGACTCGAAAAACCAAAACCAAAACCAAAACAAAATATGGAAGGAGAGAGAGGGAGGGAGAGAGGGAGATGGAGAGGAGGAAAGGCGGGAGCAGGAAGAGGAGAGAGGGAAGGAGGAAGGCAGGGATTGGAGAGAGGGAGGGAAGGAAGGAGGGAGGGAGGGAGGGAAGCAGGTTAACAAGCCTATCCCACCAGCTTGAGGACACTTTTCACATCCAGCCACAGTGAAGATAGAGTGTTTCTATGGTTACCTACAGCTCTGGACAGGGCTGGCCTATGGAAGCAGCATCCTCTAACGGCAGGTGGGGTCACGGCACAGGAGCTTATCTCTTGTGCCACTGGCCTTAGAAGCATCCACAAGTACCTAGAACATTCTGACTGTGTGGAAAATCTAACAGCCCCTCCCTAGGTCCCTGGCCCATTCTCTTCTGCACATCTACCTGACTCAGCCCCTTGAAGAAAACTCCTCCCTAGAACGTTCCCCCCCTCCTCCTCCCTCTTCCCAGTACACAAAACAAAGTCCTCCCTCCCTCCCTCTAAGAGGAAGCAGCAAGGTGTGTACAAAGACACCAAGGAAGCCAAGCATTTTCCCTGCACCGCCAACACTCTCAAAGGCCAGCGTCATCTGGCGTTGGCCAGAAAGGGGATAAAACGGACCTTTGCACACATTGGTGGCTAGCGTGTAAAGTGGCACCGTCTATTTTGAGGGAAAGTTAGTGGTACGGTCAAAGGGTAACTATAAATGCTCAGAGCCGGATGGGATGATAAGGAAGCCAAGAACCGTCTCCGTCAAGGCCACACCGCCCAGCAGAGGAAGGGTATGGAGACAGGATAGCGCTGCGCGCCTCGTCAGAGCTGAGGGCATCCGGTGAAGGCTGAAGGTGAGGAGAGGCCGATCTACTGAGAAACTCTGAAAGTGAGCATCCAGCTCCCTGCTGGCGAAGGCAAGCTCCCGCCTCCCCTCACCCCGTCCCCGCCCCTCCCCCTTAAGGACATCTGTGAGGGGGCCCCTCCCTACAAGGCAGGGCCTCCAGGGACAAAGACCAGAGACTAAAGTGCTTGGGCACGCCTGCAGTGAGCCACAATGAGGCTCCTCTCAGAGGCCCGGCAGATGGCCGAGCAGGAGGGCTCTGTGCATGGCACTCAGCAGATGGCCCGCTTTGGGGAAGGAGGGCACCCCACCCTCAGCCTGTTGCTGGAGCAGGTGGTTAGACAGCGGGACCTCAGGCTGGGCCACGCTGAGGAGGTCCGTACAGGAGGGAAAGGGTGGTAGAAAGGAGCAGCACAGGAGGGTACAGGCCCGGCTCCAGCCCAGCCACTTGGGGTGTCACCAGCGCGGCTCCAACCCCCCAATGGTTCCAGGAGCTCAGTACCAAAGCTCTGTTCCGAGAGACTGGGACAGTCAGGAGGCCACCGCTGTGCACCTATCTGGTCCACAGCCTGCTTTCCAGAGTGTGAGTTATCCATCATCTTTTAAAGAGTTTTTGTTGGAGGCTGGAGAGATGGCTCAGCGGTTAAGAGCACTGACTGCTCTTTCGAAGGTCCTGAGTTCAAATCCCAGCCACCACATGGCGGCTCACAACCATCTGTAATGGGATCTGATGCCCTCTTCTGGAGTGTCTGAAGACAGCTACAGTGTATTTACATATAATACATAAATAAATCTAAAAAAAAAAATGAGTTTGCCGGGCAGTGGTGGTACACGCCTTTATTCCCAGCACTTGGGAGGCAGAGGCAGGTAGATCTCTGAGCTCGAGGCCAGCCTGGTCTACAGAGTGAGTTCCAGGACAGCCAGGGCTACACAGAGAAACCCTGTCTCAAAAAAAAAAAAAAAGGTTTTTGTTTTTTGAGATAAGATCTCATGTAGCTCAGGCTGCCCTAAAACTCATACATATCTAAGGATGACCCTGAACCCCTGATCTTCCTTCCTCTACACCCTGAGCACTCAGATTACAAGTGTAATCCCCATGTCTGTTTTACCCAGGTCTTCATGTTTGCTACGTAAGCATTCTGCTGACGAGCCACGCACCCACCACTTAGACCACAGCTCTAGAGGCACAGCTGTTCCTCGCAACCCTCTCACACGTGTCCTGCACGCAATACAATTCTGGCCTCTTTCTGTGTCCTCTCTTTCTCTTCCTGCTTCTTGCTCTCCCTGCCGCCTGCCGTCAGTAGCCCTGCTGATCCCCCTCAGACTACCCCTTGCTCTGCTGAGCTCTCAGAAGGCAGTGATCCTGCCTGGTTCCTGGGTTATTTTGTATCCCATTTATTTCGACCAGACACATGTCCAGCTTCCAAAGGGGAGGTCTGGAATATTCACAGTAGTTCAGCATGGCTACGATATCCCGGTATGGATCTGGGGTCAGAGCCCGTGAGTTGGACTATAGACCGGGGTGGGCGTTACCAGACACGGGGCATAGAGCCCATGAGTGGCTGGTCTTGTGCCAGGACAAGATCATACCTCAGACTCGGGAGACAGTCCGCAAGCTAGTCTTTGTTATCCAGACCATGAAGAAACAAGCTGGAACCCGAGGCTCTGAGACACACAAGCTGCCCAGCTCCCCCCAACCCTCCCAGACTCTCCAGTACCTTCCACTTCCATTGCCTGGCAGCAAATATTAGATTGCCATGGCAACCGCATCCTCTGCAGATGGATGGTAGCTAAGGCAGTCGGACCTTCGGTGTAACCTGGCAAGCTTTCCTGTTCTTTAAACTGTCACTGGGTATCAGTGGGCTGAGCAGCATCGGGGGGGGGGGGGGTCTACAGGGGACGTAGTAAGAGAGTCCCTGCAGGCTGCCTGAGTCCCGCGCCACAAGGAAACGGCCTGCGTTTAGTTCTGTGTTCACACCACAGTCTGAAGAGTCAGCTGTCTACTGTGTGACACGCAGGGAAACTGAGGCTGGTGAGGAACACGGGAAACGCCCAGTTCATACTCACTCAAAACATTCACCTGGGGAAGGTCTGGCAGGCAGTACACTAGAGCCCAGAATGTCCGCCTGCACTTTCTTCCCCGTCAACAAGAACACAGACCACAAGGTTCCATAAACTGCTCGAAATCTGTTCCTTTTCCAAGATCCCAGTTTGTCTACACTCCTCCCGGGAGATGGCGCTCCAAGGCTGTGTGACCCTGAGCAAGAGGCTTGCCCACTCTGGGATTCAGTTCCACGGTCCATTAGCCGCCTTTATTCCATTTTGTTAAAACCGGAACAAGGGAACGCTAACAGAGCTCTGTAAAGTGCCTGCTGTATAAAAGCCTTTGACACTGTCTCCGGGCAACAGACACGCAACAAAGGCCTGTGGAGAGGGGGAGACGGCAAAATGGCGCAACACTGACCAGGTGAAAACAAAGATGGCCGAACTTACCCAGGAGAAACAAAGATGGCTAAACCCCCAGGCGGTCCCGGAAATGGTAACACTTGTTACAGTTTTTTATTTTGTTTTCTTTTGCACTGGCTGGTCTAGAATGTAGACCACGCTGGCCTCCAACTGACAAACATCTCCCTGCTCTGACTCCTGAGTGCTGGAATTGATAGTACGTTCCATCAAGCCTGGCCTTGTTTTGTTTATTTTTAAAGACAAGGGGGAAGGAGGCGCTCAGGCTGGAAAGATAGATGGCTCAGAGGTTGAGAGCACTGATTGCTCTTCCAGAGGTCCTGAGTTCAAATCCCAGCAACCACATGGTGGCTCACAACCATCTGGGATGGATTCTGGCGCCCTCTTCTGGCGTGCATGTATATATGCAGGCAGAACACTGTATACATAATTTTTAAAAAGGCCGGGGTGGGGGTTTAGGGTGGGGTGAGGTCTTGCTGTAGCCTAAGCTAGGCTTGAACTGGTACACTCCTGCCATGGCCTGCTACAGCTGTTAAGGATGAAGAGAAACTCAGGCTGCACAGATGCTCAGTGGTTAAGACCAGAGTTTTGCTCCCAGCGCCTACTCGGGTGGTTCTAAACTGCCTGTCACTCAGGTCCAGGGGGTTGATGCCCTCTTTAGCTCACACATCCACATTTACGTAAATAAAAATTGCAAAGGAAAGAGAATCTTGAACCTTGCAGTTCAATCACCAAAGCATTAAAAAAAAGTCTCCGGATCACAAGTATCTACCAACAGCCTAAAAGCGGAGGCCTCCTAGGATCCAAGGAACAATATTAAGAGTTTCAGGGGGGGCATGGGCTGCTGCAAGTAAGTCCTGCGAACCCTAGGACACCGCAGGCCCCGCCCGGCACTGAGGCCCCACAGGGACAGCCTCTTCAGGACCAATCCCCCACTTCAGGAAACCTGATGGCCTTGCAGACCATGGTACAAATACAAACTCCCTCTGGTGTTGTCATACAGAGACCTAGCCTTCCCAGCACTCTCCTGCCTCTGCCCCAGGGTGGATGGTCCTTACAAAGGGAGCAGTCTCCAAGGACATGGCTTCCGACCAGAACACCCACATCACTTTAATTTATGGAACTATGACATCAAAGTAACAATTATGAGTCTTTCCCAAGTGGATGCTTTAGAAGGCCCACGGGCCACGCGTGTCTGCAAGTGTCTAAGACACGATCAGCCGTCAATGTAGGGCCCTGGGCATGCTACACCAAGCAGGAGACTCCATTTGACAGACAGCCATTTTCCCCCTCGTACACAGCTCCCGCTTTCCTCGGCCAGGCCTCACCTGATGCGATGACGGTGCCGGCCCACAACGTGTTCTCGATGCTCAGACTCTCGCTGATCGGAGGGTCACTGTCTTCCTGAAAAGACCAAACACACACATTTGCTGACAGCCATCCCTTGCTTCCCACAGGAATGAGGTCCAGGACCCCCAAAGACAGCAACCTCAGACGGTGCTCAAAGTCTGATGATGCATAAATCCTTTCTACTAAGTGACAGGTTTGGTTTGGGGCTGTCAGGGGTGACAGAGGCTTGTCCAGAATACACAAGGCCCTGGGTTCCAACTTTAGCATCACACAAATAAACATCACTCTCACACACACACACACACACACACACACATACACAAGATTTACTTTTGCCAAGAGTGTTGGTGGAGCTTTGAAGACAGAGGCAGGAGGATCTCTGTGAGTTTGAGGGCAGCCTGGGCTACAGAGCGAGTTCCAGGGCTACACAGTGAAACCCTGCGCCAACGAAAGCGACAGAACATAGGCCATTTAACTTCTGTTCCAAATGTGGATTTTAATCTTATATTCTAAAAATAGCAAATTCAAATTCACTCTCTGTTATGAAAGACCTGGAAAACAGCTTAAATTCAAAGCTAGCACACGGGCCTTGATTTCTTTGTGGTTTGTTTTGACAGTCTGGCTATGAACTCACAGCAGTCCTCCTGTCTCAGCATCCTGAGTACCAGGATTATGGAGACATCCTGATACACCCTGCTGGCACAGAGGATCTGCAAGCCAGAAGAGGACCTGAGAAGACAGGGGTTGTGTTTAGACATCAGCACTAAGGCAGGTGACAGATGCCACCTGCTGCTCTAGAACTCAAGCTCAGGGTCAGGAGAACATTCCAGCTGTGTTGTCCCCACAGAGAAGCCACTGTCAGCCTTCAAGGCCAGGCTTTGGTACAAAACCTCCGATAGATACAGCCATGTGCAGCCTTGGGCAATGTCAGCCAGGGCCGCACATCCTAAGACTGGGTTCAGCTCCACTCACCCTGGTGAAAGTCCCCAGGAAGTTGTGAATGTCGATGTTGGGCTCTTCAGCATACACGTACGACCGGATCTGCAGGAGGTCCTGTACCAGAGGAAAAGTGCACGGTTAAAACAGCAGGCAGGAGCCAAGGTTTCTAAAGCAAACATGGTATCTCCCCAATAGACCCTCAAACTACAGAGCAACAGAAGTGAGAAGATCCTCCCTTGGGCCGTGTAGGAGGTGCTGTGTACAACCCCACACTCCCTGTGCAGACACCCGCTGACCTCATCGACCCAGCCCCGGTTACCCGCAGAGAGCAACCAGGGCAGACCTGCGAGCGGGGGGGGGGGGGGGCGCGGGTGTCCAGCAGAACCGCTGCTTCCATTTAACAAGGGGACAGTGAGCAGCTCCCGAGTGTGAGGCCCTGAGAAGGACTTGAGCGCCTCACATCCCTTATGATGGCGATCAAAACCAGACAGAAAATAACAAGTGCTGGCAAGGATGCAGAGAGACAGTCCGCTCAGCGATGACAATCCCAGCCCGAGACACATTACACACGTGGAATACGGCCCAGTGTCGAGTGGTCACCTGGCACACGTGAGGCCCAGTGTAGAGTGGTCACCTAGCATACATGAGGCCCAGGGTAGTGGGGTCACCTAGCACACGTGAGGCCGAGTGTAGAGTGGTCACCTAGCACACGAGAGGCCCAGTGTAGAGTGGTCACCTAGCACACGTGAGGCCCAGTGTAGAGTGGTCATCTAGCACTCATGAGGCCCTTGGGCTCAGCTAAGATACAAACGGAGAACTGAGCAAACCGAGCTGCCTTTGTAAGAGCAGCTCGGGAACAAAGCACCAGGCTAAACTCTTCAGGGCCCTGAATATGATCCCTAATATTACATGTGCATGTAAGTGCACACACAGTGAACACGATCCCTAATACTGCATGGGCCTGCCCAGTGCACACACAGTGAACACGATCCCTAATACTGCATGGGCCTGCCCAGTGCACACACAGTGAACATGATCCCTAATACCGCATGGGCCTGCCCAGTGCACACACAGTGAACATGATCCCTAATACCGCACGGGCCTGCCCAGTGCACACACATGTAAAGGAAACGGATGCCTCATGACAGTTTTGCAAGATTACACAAATACAAAATAATAATAATAAAAAATTTTTAGTGATCTCTGTGACAATTTGAATGATTTAAGCCTGGGCATGCAGGCACTTAGGAGGCAGAGGGAAAGGCAGAAGGGTCAGGAGTTTGAGGCTAGCCTGGGCTACAAATTATAATCCTGACTTAAAACAGTAAAAAATAGTAAATAAGTAAATAATTCCAAAAACACGCAGGCCTTCAAGCAGACTGGGGGCAGCAAACAGCAACTGCAAGGGTCTGGTAGCTCATGAAGGTGGCTGGCCGCCCCTCAGCCCCTCAGGCAGGCTGCGCTGCCCAGGAGGCACTGCAGGTCCCAGGACTGATAAGAGGCCTGGAGATTTCCTTGTACCCTGAGCTGGGGAAAGTCAGAGCAGCAGGGAAGGACTGTCCTATCTCCATAAACCATCACCCATGAGTCCTAAGGCGCACCCCAGAGCACTGAGAAGGAGTTGGAAAGATCAGCCCCACTTCACGGAATCCCCTCTGGAGAGAAGATAGGCATCTCTGGGAGAGGCTAGGGAGTGGGCATCTCTCTGTCCCCCAGAGCTTTCGGCTCTCCATTGTTTTTAACCAGGAATAGACTAATGAGTTACCTGGGAGCATTGCCCTGCTAGATTTCTAACTCCTAACAGAATTCTTTCACTCTTAAAAAAAAAAAAACAAAAGCAAAACACTAGACCACTGCTCCTCTTGATTCCCCAGGCCCAAAAAGGCGATTACTGTCTCCTGATACCAGAGTCAACAGGATCTTATCTATTTTTAATGTCCCCAGTGCGGGCCTGGGACAGACAAAGGGCGAAGTAAGTGTCTATTAAACCAGGAGGCGCTTCCAATCTGAGGCTGCCGCACACTCCACCATCTTTGCTTCGACTCCAGCACCAAAACCTCCCAATCATGCTAAGGATCAAGTTCCTTTCTCTGGGGAAACTCTACCAGGAAATGAAACGCAGGCCCCGTAAGGTAAGAACAGAGTCCCATCCTTAGATCAACCCTCTCATAGGCCGGGAGGCTGTCAGGGCTCTAGGAGCACAGCCAGAAACTCACTGTGGAGTTTCTCATTTAAAATGAACCGAGAGGGGCAACTAGGGCCAGCGAGTGTGGAGGGCCCGGCTGTCTTCATGCTGACGTCACTGAGATGACGCACCTACCCGTCCCTCCTCCCCCTCTGAGCCCACAAGAGCAGTGGTCCACTTAGCCACTCCAGACGGCGGGGAAACTGGTCTCTGAACGTTTACATTGCATCTGGCATAGAGCAGCGAGAGGGCTCAGTATGTAAAGGCACTTGCGGCCAATCCTAACTACGTGAGTGTGAGCCCTAGGACCTGCATGGTGGAAAATGACAACTGACTCCCACAAGTTTTCCTATGACCTCCACACATGTGCTGTGAGACGTGGGTAAATGCGTGTACATGCACGCACAAGCGCATACACACTAAGTTAAAAGAAATGTTTTGGGCTGGAGAGACGGCTCAGCGGCTAAGAGCACTGACTGCTCTTCCAGAGGTCCTGAATTCAAATCCCAGCAGTTACATGGTGGCTCACAACCATCTGTAATGGGATCTGATGCCCTCTTCTGGTGTGTCTGAAGACAGCTACAGTGTACTCACATACATAAAAATAAATAAATAGCCAGGCAGTAGTGGTACAGCCTTTAATCCCAGCACTTGAGAGGCAGAGACAGGTGGATTTCTGAGTTCGAGGCCAGCCTGGTCTACAGAGTGGGTTCCAGCCAGGGCTACACAGAGAAATTGTCTCGAAAAAAAACAAATAAGCCGGGCGATGGTGGAGCACGCCTTTAATCCCAGCACTTGGGAGGCAGATGCAGGTGGATTTCTGAGTTCGAGGTCAGCCTGGTCTACAGAGTGAGTTCCAGGCCAGCCAGGGCTACACAGAGAAACCCTGTCTCGAAAAACCAAAACCAAAAAAAAAAAAAAAAAGATTTATTTAAGGGGCGGTGGTGGCGCACGCCTTTAATCCCAGCACTTGGGAGGCGGAGGCAGGAGGATTTCTGAGTTCAAGGCCAGCCTGGTCTACACAGAGAAACCCTGTCTCAAAAAAAAAAAAAAAACAAATAAATAAATAAATCTTTTAAAAAAATTTTAAAAAAAAGTTATAATCAGCTGCTGTGCCAAACCAGGGGCTGCGCTCTGTGGCCACCCAGTCCTATTTCCTGGGGGCACAGCAGGGCACACACTAGTTGGTGGCTACTGGCAGGATCCTGCCTGGAAGTGGGTCAGGAGGGAATGGCAGGCAAAGGCAATCAGAAAACATGGGATGTGGTTCTGTGGTAACAAATTACCTGGGCACATGTATGTACAAAGGTTCTCAGTTCAATCCCCAGAGCAAACAAAGGAAGAAAGCGGGAAAAAAAATACTAGGTAAAACCAAAATCAATACAGGCACCCGTAGGCTAGAGAGACAGTTGTGCACGGAGCCTGTGTGACGGGCCTGCCGCACTGACCCCTGGGAAAGGGCATCTCTCCTATAGGAAACAACAATCCGAGGCAGCCACACGCTTGAGCAAAGGGCCAGCGACAGTCAGGGGGCAGCCACTGAGGTCAGAGCAGAGACAGTATGTGGGGCTGAGGGCAATGGCAAGGCCTGTTGCTGTGAAGAGACACCATGGCCAAGGCAGCTCTTCTACAATGAAAGCAGCATTTAACTGGGGGCTGATTTCAGAGGGTGAGTCCATGATCAGCATGCTGAGGACACGGCGGGCAGCGTGGAGATAGAGGGGCAGGTGATGGAGGGCTACATCCCAATCCAGGAAGGCTGGGGCAGAGACTGGGCTTCTCCAACAAGGCCACGCCTCCTAATCCTTCTCAAGTAGCCACACCCCTATCCCTGTGACTAACCACCCAACACATGAGCTTATAGGGGTCACTCTTACTCACACCACTCCCCCTGCAGGACACGGTCGGCATGGGGGGGGGCAGCCTCAAGATGAGCAGCCCCCATGATGAGTTCGGGGCTGTGGATCAGATATCCTGCCTATCAGATACACACACATACACTTACAGTTCATAACAGTAGCGAAATTACAGTTGAGGCAGCAACAAAATAATCTTAAGGCTGGGGGATCACCACAACATGGGGGGGTCACCACAACAGGGGGGGGTCACCACAACATGGGGGGGTCACCACAACATGGGGGGTCACCACAACATGGGGGGGGTCACCACAACATAAGGAACTGTACTAAAGGTCCAAGGAAGGATGAGAACCGCTGATATAGACACTTAGCAGAAGGAAAGGCCTTTCCTTCCAATGCAGCAAACTGGCAAGGTCACCCCCGGAAGCGTTCACTCCTCGTGTGGGGTAAGTGGAATCAACACAGGCTCAAGGTTCTCCAGTTCCCCACCAGCCCCACTTCACATGCCGCTGCCAGCCCCACCCACCACCTCCTCCCTGCCCCACCTCCAAGGACATCTGAGTGTGAGAACCAGGCTGTGATCTAGTGGCCAGCGTACGGTTCTTTGAGAAGAGCTACTCACGGCTGCTGTGGGGAGCCTCTGGGTGCAGGCCACAGGAAGCCGAAGCTTCCAGTCAGTCTCTCCATCCAGCTGATCCGTGCGCAAGAAGCAAGACCCTGCAGGGAGAGTTGGACGCTGTCTGAGGTCTGCAGTTCAAGGGTGGAGCTGGGATCCCCTCAGCAGCTCCCGGCGGCGGCGCCTGCTGCAGTCCTTGAAGAAATGGCCTGCTAATGGCCAGCGACTTGCAGAGAAAATAAATCTCCACTTCCCACCCCTTCTACGAGGTCTGGGTTCAAATCCTCTTTCAACCACTCACTCGCTGTAAGATGGGGTTAGGCCCTTGACTTTACTGGGCCATCATCTATCTGCCTTTCTACGTTACACAAAGGAGCCATGCTGCCTGATCTAACAGTCCAGTGGGTGATGGGACAGTGGCTAACACAGGACGGTCACTCTTAGGGCCATCCCCAGGCAGGGGTGCAGGACTTTCCAGACCCTCCTCAGGACCATCAGGATTTGGATGCAATGTTTGTCAATTTCTGGCTTTGTATCTCAGAGCCTCGGGTTCCGAGCGTGTAGGAACGGAGGCGGTAAGAACCTCCAGGGCTCTTTCAGGGTCTAAAACGCTGCGCCACGGGCTCAGGACATAGCTTTTGAAATAAACATGCCAGGGCCTGTCTGCTCTTACTGCAGAGTGACCCCACTAACACAGAACCCCCAAATCCACAACACTTCAAAATCCAACGTGAGGAGCTGGAGAGGCGGGTGGCTCAGCGGTTACAAGCAGCACCGACTGCTCTTCCGAAGATCCTGAGTTCAAATCCCAGCAACTACTCGGTGGCTCACAACCATCTGTAATGGGATCTGACGCCCTCTTCTGGTGTGTCTGAAGACAGCGATAGTGTACTTACATATAACAAATAAATAAGTCTTTAAGAAAAAATCCAATGTGATTGACTGATGACTGATTTAGAGACAGTCTCAGATATCCCAGAGTGGTCTTGAACTCACTAAACAGCCAAGGCTGACCTTGAACTTCTGATCCTCCAGCCTCCACTCCCAGAGTGCTGGGTTGACAGCAGCCTGGTTTTATGCACAGCTGGGGATGGGATCAGGGGCCTGGGGCCTGTGGGGAGGGCACTCTACAAACCCTAAAGCTCTACAAACTTCCTAAGAAAAACTCTACCACAAAGCTTTGTTTCAGACATAAAACCTCAAGCCTGTAGCACTTGTGGTCCCATGAGGGACACTGAAGAAGATAGGCTTACACATTCTAGGGACAGACGCCTCAGGCGTGTCATACGCTCTGTGACAGCAGGTCAGACAGGAAGTGAGTCCAGGTCCCTGACGTGCAGTTACTTCCAAGCCTGAAGAGCCTTGCGGGTCCCAAGCATGAAGGCCGGGAGAGGGTTCAGTGGGTAAAATGCTTGCTGTGCGAAGGTGAAGACCCAAGTTCAAATCCCCAGAGTGCACATAAAATGGGATGTGGCAGGCCGGGTACTCCCAGCCTTCTTGCTTCAAGAATGCAAGCTGAGACAGGAGGATCCCCAGAAGTTCCAAAAACGTCCAAGTGCTGAGGCAGAACACAGATAACCACGTGGGTTTTGTGTGTGATTTTTGCCTTTTTTGAAATAGGGCTTTGCTGTGGAGCCCAGACTGGCCTCCAACTCCATGCCATCCTCCTGCCTCAGGCTCTGGAGAGCTGGGATTACAGGTATAAATCAGCATACCCGGCTTTCCCGGGCTCTTATTTCTTAAATGTTTACTACATCTCTTCGCTGTTAGTTCTGTGGGGGGAGGGCGTTATTCACATACTGCAGACGCGTGTGTAGGTTGAAGGACAACCTGGAGGGATTGGGTCTCTCCTCCTCCCATGAGGGTCTCGGAGACTGCGAACAGCTACCAGGCTTGGAAACGCGTGCCCTACCTGCTCAACCATGTCACCAGCCAAATTTGCTGTTTTGTGATCTCACTAGTTAGATGTTTTGGCTTGAGACATGGTAGCCGTCAATGACCTGGACTTGTTACGTAGAGTCTAGCCTCGAACTCCTAGACCTGACTCTGCCTCACGAGCGTGGGATTAAACCATATGACACCATGCCCGGTCAAATTTTCTCGTTCTAATGACCAAAACTCATGGGCCTACAAGCACCCCAACACTTTGAGTTGGGAAGAACCCTTCTACAGAGATGTTCTGGTTCGACTGTGAGACCCCACATTGACATCTACCCTGCGACATTTCCAAAAAGATGATTCTGCCAGATGTCGCTGTCCCCGCCCACCATGTGCTTACCGTTTTTCTCTGACGTCCTCAGGAAGATCATGTCAGCAGGGACCCGCTGGTTCTGGGAAATGAAAGGAAAACCATTAGTGTGCAGCCAGGGGTGGGGTCTTCCCCGGCCCGCTGTTCTTTCAGGCCTCAGTCGTAGCTAAGCAAAGGGCTGTCTTGTCTGCAGTCCGCAGGACCCTGCGCGCTCTTAGCACAAGTCACTAACCACCGCTGCCACCGAGTCACCTGTTGAGAAGAACACCATTCCTGGGGTTCCTGAATCCTGCTCAACCTCAAACCTGCAGCCAGAGCCACCCAACCCCGCCCCGCCCCCCCCTAGCTACCGGCACCGAAGGCAGATCTGCAAGCACTCCTACTGCCTCTGCCCCCCCCCACAGGGCTTTCTTGCCCTTTTAAGTATGCACATGTTGAGTATGTGCGTGCAAGTGCTTGCATGGAGGACAGAAACCCTTGGGTTTTTATTGTTGTCTGTCGTTTGTCTTGTTTTGGGTTTTTGGAGATGTGATCTGTCACTGGCCTAAAACCTGCCATTGAGCCCCAGGGGTCTGCCTGCGCGATCTCAGGTGCCACCACACCCAGCTCTTTTCACACAAACTTGAGTCCCCGTTCTTGTGTGGTGTGGCGAGCACTTTGGCGACTAATCCAAAGTCCTCTTGTTTGGCTTACAGCAGGATGCCAGGGAGGAAAGTTGTGAACAGTACACAAGGCCAGGTGGGATCTGTAGGCCTTTAATGCCTGACTGATGCATCTGTAACTTCCTTGGTTTACACAGTGAGACCTCATTTCAGAAACAAATAGTAAATAAATAGAAATGAATACACGGGGGGAGGGGGCGGCAGCAGTCTGTGTGGCTGTGCTGGGAAGGGGCTCTGTCCCCGAGTCTGTGCTGGACAAGTGGGGCTCTGTCCTCGAGTCCTCCAGGTTCTCTCAAGTTAACCTTGAGTGCTTGGACTTAACCATCTAACGAGTCGGCATTCAATTCCCACAGAAATAGGGTAAAACAGGTTCTTTTTTTCTGACCAATTATGATTTCCAGACTCTCCGGACCCCACACCCAAACCTCTCACCTTCCAAACACAGACAGTAAACAGGCCAGTGTCTGCTCAAGTGACAAATGTTAACACAGACATTTAACAATCCTCCACACTGTCCGCCCCTGCTCCCCATAAAACGGCTGGCAGACCCCGGGAGTCAGGATACACAGGTTAACAGTTCGTCGACAAAGGTGAGTTCGATAAATATTTTTAAGTGTCGGTGTGGCCATCGGTCTTGTAGAAAAGACATTATCATTAAGTGGGGGAGGGGGTGACCCCCTCCAAACAAACACACCAAGCAGAAAATCAAAGGTGCACTGTTTATAATTATGAGCAGGGCTACTGGCTGCCCAGCATACGGGCACCTTAGAGAAAGCTTCTTGTGTTTGTCTCAATGGGATGGAAGTTTTTCTTCCCGAGGCAGACATGTCTGCTAGCATCTAAAGCGTTCCTCCCCGTCAGTCCACTAACGGAGCGAGGCAGGGCTCTACCCGCCGTGGACCACTCCCAGTGCTCCAGCTCCTACGGACGCCCAGCCTCCAAGAAGTTTCCAGACTCAACTCACCTTTTCCACAAGGATGAGATCGCCCACCTGGATGTTTGAACTCTTCACCTTTACGGTTCCTGCAAAGCAACAGACCAACAAACACATCACTGTCTCGGACCATTCGGATTCCACCGGGGGCATCGAGGCCCAGGAGCACCCACACCCCCCCCAACCCCCACCCCCGTCTCACTAGGAGGGAGCCTCCCTGCCCCTGCAGTGGCTTCGGAAGCCCAGGCTCTGTTTTAATAACACCAGGAGGACTAAGACTCTTCAGGAAAAAACGAGCTGTCTCCGCTGTAACTTGTCCTTTCTAAATCAACAAGCAACAAAGCGCTATTATTGTTCACCAATAGGTTAAGTCATCAAGATTAAAATGCACAGGACTGGGGAGATAGCTCAGTGGGTAGAGTCCTTGCCACACAGACCTGAGGACTTGAATTCCATCCCCAGAACCTACGGAAACGCCAGAGAGACGTCTGCCACTCAGAGCAGTTGCTCTTCCCTCAAAGGTCAAGTTCACTCCCTAGCACTCGTAAGTGCCGGGCATTCCAGCTCCAGGGGGATCTGGCGTCCTTTTTTGGCCACCTTTCAGCACCTGCAAACATATCTCACACACACACATGCACACAGACACATGCATGCACACGCACTCAAATAAATAAAACCTAAGCAGACTTAAGCCAGGCATGAGGCATGGTGGTGCATACCTTTAATCCCAGCACCTCTTAAGGCAGAAGCAGGTGGGTCTCTGAGTTGGAAGCCAGCCTGGCCTACAGAGGGAGTTCCAGGACAGCCAGGGCTACACAGAGAAACCCTGTCTCGACAAAACAAAAATAAATAAAAATAAGCAAAACTTAAAACAACAACAAAAAACAGGTACAGCCCTTCCTTTCTCTGAGACCCCGGGGCCGAGCCAGGGGCCCTCGGCTCTCCCCGGCCAGCCTAGCTGATCCAGGGCCCTCAGCTCTCCCCGGCCAGCCTAGCTGATCCAGGGCCCTCGGCTCTCCCCGGCCAGCCTAGCTGATCCAGGGCCCTCGGCTCTCCCCGGCCAGCCTAGCTGATCCAGGGCTCGCTTGCCACACCAGCTTAGTGACCTCACTAAAGTCCAGGTTCAGCAAAACCCATCTCAAGAGTGTCAGGCAGTGAGAGCGGAACCTGCCATCCTACTGTGCACACTCACCAAACACTAACCAGGGCTCACCTACTGTGCACACTCACCAAACACTAACCAGGGCTCACCTACTGTGCACACTCACCAAAGACTAAGCATGGCTCACCTCCTGTGCACACTCACCAAACACTAACCATGGCTCACCTCCTGTGCACACTCACCAAACACTAACCAGGGCTCACCTCCTGTGCACACTCACCAAACACTAACCAGGGCTCACCTCCTGTGCACACTCACCAAACACTAACCAGGGCTCACCTCCTGTGCACACTCACCAAACACTAACCAGGGCTCACCTCCTGTGCACACTCACCAAAGACTAACCATGGCTCACCTCCTGTGCACACTCACCAAACACTAACCAGGGCTCACCTCCTGTGCACACTCACCAAACACTAACCAGAGCTCACCCCCTGTGCACACTCACCAAACACTAACCAGGGCTCACCTCCTGTGCACACTCACCAAACACTAACCATGGCTCACCTCCTGTGCACACTCACCAAACACTAACCAGGGCTCACCTGTGCACACTCACCAAAGACTAACCAGGGCTCACCTCCTGTACACATTCACCAAACACTAACCATGGCTCACCTCCTGTGCACACTCACCAAAGACTAAACAGGGCTCACCTCCTGTGCACTCACCAAAGACTAACCAGGGCTCACCTCCTGTGCACACTCACCAAACACTAACCAGGGCTCACCTCCTCTGCACACTCACCAAACACTAACCAGGGCTCACCTCCTGTGCACACTCACCAAAGACTAACCAGAGCTCACCCCCTGTGCACACTCACCAAAGACTAACCAGGGCTCACCTCCTGTGCACACTCACCAAACACTAACCATGGCTCACCTCCTGTGCACACTCACCAAACACTAACCAGGGCTCACCTCCTGTGCACACTCACCAAAGACTAACCAGAGCTCACCTCCTGTGCACACTCACCAAACACTTACCAGGGCTCACCTCCTGTGCACACTCACCAAACACTAACCATGGCTCACCTCCTGTGCACACTCACCAAACACTAACCAGGGCTCACCTCCTGTGCACACTCACCAAACACTAACCATGGCTCACCTCCTGTGCACACTCACCAAACACTAACCATGGCTCACCTCCTGTGCACACTCACCAAACACTAACCAGAGCTCACCTCCTGTGCACACTCACCAAACACTAACCAGAGCTCACCCCCTGTGCACACTCACCAAAGACTAACCATGGCTCACCTCCTGTGCACACTCACCAAACACTAACCAGAGCTCACCTCCTGTGCACACTCACCAAAGACTAACCAGGGCTCACCTCCTGTGCACACTCACCAAACACTAACCAGGGCTCACCTCCTGTGCACACTCACCAAACACTAACCAGGGCTCACCTCCTGTGCACACTCACCAAACACTAACCAGAGCTCACCTCCTGTGCACACTCACCAAACACTTACCAGGGCTCACCTCCTGTGCACACTCACCAAACACTTACCATGGCTCACCTCCTGTGCACACTCACCAAACACTAACCATGGCTCACCTCCTGTGCACACTCACCAAACACTAACCATGGCTCACCTCCTGTGCACACTCACCAAAGACTAACCAGAGCTCACCTCCTGTGCACACTCAAACACTAACCAGAGCTCACCTCCTGTGCACACTCACCAAACACTAACCAGAGCTCACCTCCTGTGCACACTCAAACACTAACCAGAGCTCACCTCCTGTGCACACTCAAGCACTAACCAGAGTTCACCTCCTGTGCACACTCACCAAGCACTACCTGGAGTTCTCCTCTACAAAATTTCTAAACCCTGATACAACATGCAGGATGCCAAATAGCTATCCGGTATTGCTCGGAGGAGGGCAAGATCGAGCCTGAACCTATTTAATACAAAAGTAAGCACTGAAAGCTAACGGCGAGGACACTGCAGCCAAACTAGCAACAATGTATCACTGAGGCTCTGCGAGGGCTCAGCTGGTGTTGGGCGCTAAGCCACTTGAGTTCCAACTCCAAATACACAAGGTAGAAGGAGAACCAGTTCCCTCAACTTGTCATGTACACACACACACACACACACACACACACACACACACACACACACACACACACACACTGCTTTTTCTTTTCTTAAAGGCCAAGAATGGCGGTGCACAACTTTAATACCAGCCCTTGGAAGTCAGAGGCAGTGTTCTCAATGAGTTCAAGACCAGCCTGGGTTACATTGTGAGATCCTATCTCAAAATAAACAAAAAAGCCTTTTGATCGAGGGTTAGACAATTCCAGAGATGGAGAAACTACAGGTATGGGGCAAGTGGAACTTAAAATGGAGAAATTAGCCTGACTCGCCTTCCTGCTCCACCAGGGGGCACCAACGACAGCAGGCAGGGAGGGTTAGAGCTCTGGTGGACTCCAGACTCAGGGTAGGGGCTCCAGTACGTCAGACAGGTATCTGAAGCCCTGCCCCACCCTCGACTCCAGGAAACTCCTCCTCAGGAGCTCATCCCAATGTTACCAAACTTAACTTACAGTCTTTGGTTCTGTTAGCAAATATATAGCCAGTGGTCTAACTCTAAGGACCACACCCGGGTTCAGATCTTCACCACCAATGGTTAAGCCTAACTCACTGCTAACCGGTCACCACTGGATATGCACGTTTGTGAGCTTGACAGAGAACAGGCTCTCAGAGGCTTATGGGGATTCGTTCTATCAACAGTGAGATTTATTTCTAAATCCTTCACCCTTTTTTCCTTTTAAAATAAGCATGAAGTAGGTTGCCTTTCCAACTAGAATATGCATATATATATAAAAAATAAACTAACTCAAAAATTTTAGATGCCTAGGCCCACAGTCTTTTCCTTCCATGTCCAGTCCTGAATTTCGATGAGTTCACCTAGACTCCCTCAGGCCGTCTGTTCTACCTCAGCAAACCCTTTACTCCAGCACGGTTGCAGTTACTAGGTCTCCCAGCAGGTTACTCCTTCACTGCAAGCAAGCCTACTATAGCGGCCCAGCCAGCAAGATCACAAGTGGACCAGAGAACCCATACATGACTGGATACTTGTGTTGCTTACTTAACCAGGGACTGTCACAAGGGGGTGCTGGGGAGGATGAGCCACGGGTCAGAAGCTTCAAGAGAGACCCCAAGATAGGAGCTGGCTCGTCAGCTAGGAAAATTGGCTGCTCTTCCAGAGGACTAAGGTTTTATTCCCAGTACCCACATGGTGGCTCACAACCATCTGTTAACTCCAGTTTGAGGGGATCTGACACTCTACTGTGGCCTCCATGGGCACTGTGCACATGTGGTGCACAGACATGCATGCACCATGCACTGAAATAGAAACATAAAAAATAAATAAGGAGATAGAGATCCCTAGATCCACACCTGCTGCAGTAGCGACGGTGCCAAGCATCAAACGTGTACTTCCCACCTCGTACATGCTGGGTGGTAGTGACAGTGGTGTGTGTGTGTGCACGTGTGAGTGTGTGCGTGTGTGTGTAATGCACACGTGTGTGGAGGCTGATGACAATTTTCAGGAGTTAGCTTTCTCCTTCCAGTCTATGAGTCCTGTGGAAAGGACTTAACCTGTCCAGTTTGGTGACGAGAGCCTCTATCCACGGAGGTGCCTCGCCAGCCCAATTTCGTGAGGCATTGAACAAGGAGGAGAGAGAAGCAGTCTTCGGTGGTGGCTGGGACTGACTTCCAGAGTGAGAGATGATTTAGAATCCACAACTCTTACAAGAGTATTAACCCCCTCCCCCATCTTCCAGGAAGGAGGGAGAGAAGAGGAAAGTGCAGGAGGAGGGGCAGAGAAGGGGAGGGAGGAGGGGCAGAGAGCACGGACAGACGCAGCCAGGGCAGGAGCTGAGAGTCCTTACTGGAGGGCCAGCAAGGTGGCTCAGTGAGTAAAGGGGTCTGCTGCCAAGCTTCAAGATCCAAGTCTGATCCCAGGGACTCACATGGTAGGAGAGAAGCAACTCCTGAAAGCTGTCCTCTTACCTCAATACACACACATATATACATGCACACATTACACACACACACACATTACACACAAACACACACTATACACATTACACACATACATACACACACTATACACATTACACACATACACATACATTACACACACAGATACACACACATTATACACACAAATGCACACACATAGTTTTTAATTCTTAAATTTTAACATGGGATCTGCATTTTGTCCTGTACTGAGCCCTGACTATTCTACAGCTAGCTCAAGAGGAGACGAAGTACCAAAGCTTCCTCAGAATGCACCCTGAGAAGAGAAGACCCTGACCCCACCCTTTCCCCTTATGGGACCTGATACCCAGAATCTACGCTAGGCCCTAAGACCCTCCACACACACATTTTATGTATGTATTTGTTTATTGTGCAAATGTGTAGGCAGATGTGTGCCGCAGCATACGTGCAGAGGTCAGAGGGCAGCTCCTTCCAACATGAGGACTCTGGGGTTGAACTCGAGTCATCAGGATTGGCAGCAAGCTCCTTTACTCACTGAGCCATCTTGCCAGCCCCAAGGCTGCTTTTTGTTTGTTTTGTTTTGTTTTCTTTCTTGGAGACTCCAACAGAAGCTGGAGTGAGATTAAGAGAAAGTGACATGGAAAATTCTCCAGACACAGCCCTGATCATTAACCGGCTCCTGATAAATCCACCCCACCCACTTTCACCGCCTCGCCCCCCCCACCCCCCCCCCCCCCGAGGGCTCTCAGTCGGTCTATAAGAGGGACAAACAGCCAATGAGCACTGCTGTTTATTTCCACAGCGCAGGCCCTCAAGCCTTTCATAAGCAAACCAGCAGGGCCGGAGCGGCCTTTCATGGATGACAGCCTCAGAATAAGAGTGGCCTGTCTCTGTGGCAGGGAGACACCAGATGTTTCCCTGGGCAGAAGCATGTAGATGACAACTCGGAAAGCTCTGCACGTGCTCCACACCACAAACCCATCCTTAAACACATTCCAGGGCACCGGCCGCAGGGGCCTGTCTTTTGACCCTGAACACCTCCAGTTACAATTCTATTTTTCATGGAGAGCACAGGGCAGTGGCTGCGTTGAGGGCTGGTCTCACTGGCCCTGGGTAATGGATCACTCTCTAATCTAACTGTGGCAGTGACAAGCTGTAAATTCCACTCGTGTGTGTGTGTGTGTGTGTGTGTGTGTGTGTGTGTGTGTGATGTCAGCCCTATTTCCTGGGGCTGACATCAAAACACCTCTGTGTGTGTGTGGGGGGGGGGTTTCAGAGGCTTTTTAAAGGTGAAGTTTTCATATTCAAATGGTGGCCTTTCCAAACTCAGGAAAAGACTCACTCAGAAAAACAAGCCAAGGCTGAGAAGTGTGGTCCTGAAGTACCTCTGCTTAAATCAGTTAAGAACTGGGGGTGGGGGTGGGGGGGGTGATTGACTGATTTTAAATATTATAAGTGTATATTCAAGTTGTAAGTGATAAGAGACTTTTCAATAAATATATCAATGGCCAAAACAGGTTGACAATGTCCCAAAAAGACAAACAGGCTAACAGTTAGCCTGGGACCAGGAGATAGCGAAATTAGCAGTTGGGGGGGGATCCCCAGAACCCCACTCGGAAAGATGAGAACTCCCCCAAGTGATCCTCTGCCTTCCATGGGTGTGCCAGGCATACCCACAAAATGTAATCTGAAAAGATTAACTGTACAATTTTAATGTGATTAAGATATTTAGGGGTTTTGTTTTGTTTTTGTTTTTACTAAACAATAGCTTCCATTTACCAACGAATTACAATAAGGACTGGATATTAGCAAAGTAAAATTTCAAGTATCACTTTGCATCTGTCTGACCTCATGAGAGTCTGTGGTAAGTCCCTCTTAATAAAACTCAACTGCTAGCCTCGACCTTACTGGGGTAGGGGTGGGGGTGGGGACAGATTCTTTCTAGGCTCAGGGAATAGCACAAACTCGCGTGCACGCACGCACACGCACGCACACACACACACCAGACATTAGTAAATAAAATTAGGTAAAAGAACTTTGTAGTGGTTTGAATAGTTTCATGTGTTTGAATGATTGGCCCACAAGGAGTGATACTATTAAGAAGTGCAGCCTTGTCAGAATAGGTGTGGCCTTGTTGGAGGAAGAATGTCACTGTGGCATGGACTTGGCTAATCTTCTCCTGTCTGCCTTCATATTGGCCCACAAGGAGTGATACTATTAAGAAGTGCAGCCTTGTCAGAATAGGTGTGGCCTTGTTGGAGGAAGAATGTCACTGTGGCATGGACTTGGCTAATCTTCTCCTGTCTGCCTTCATATCAAGATCTAGAACCCTCAGCTCCTCCTGTACCATGCCTACCTGCTCTGGAACCTCTGAACCTGTAAGCCAGCCCCAATTAAATGTTGTCCTTTTAAGAGTTGTCTTGGTCATGGCGTCTGTTCACGGCAGTAAAACCCTAACTAAGACAAAGTTTTAAAGTCCAGCACTATAATTCTCTCCTTATAAAAATAAACACTGGGCGGAAGAGATGGCTCAGCGGTTAAGAGCACTAACTGCTCTTGGAGAGATCAGTATCTGACTCCCAGCACCCACGTGGGAGACTCATGACCACCTGTAACAGGTTCCAGGCAGTTCCAAAGGTTATCTGTGGCCTCTTCGGGCACCACGGGCACTGCATGTACATGGTACACACACATACATGCAAGCAAAAGAGCACCCATAAACAGAAATGAAAAGTATGTAGCCCAGTGAGGTAGAACCTGGGAAGCGGATTTGGGTGGGGCTATGTGAGTTCAAGGCCACCCTGGTGTACACGGTGAAATCCTGTCAATATCAATAATAATAGTAGTAGTAGCAGTTTTAGTTTTAAAAAAACATAAATTCATATTCAGTCATTAAACACGGCCTGTTCTATGAAGCCTGAAAAGCAGTGCCTCCGTAACTATTAACTGAACGAGCTCCCATTAAGGACTGCACCCCTTCATGCTGACTAAAGTAGACCAGGGCCCCCCTAAAGGAAATGCAGGAATACTCAGGTCAGAAGGGAACCATGCACAAGAGACTCCCGACAGACTAGCGATGAGCTCTCTGGCCCTAGGCACTCTATAAGGGCTAACAGGGCTCACAAGACTCCACAGAGTAGGAGACCTGAGGGAGGCATGCAACGGAGAGGGGAGAGGGACACATTTAGTACCCAGCACGACCCTGAGAGAAGGCTGCACTCCGTGTGGCCAACATTGTCCTCTGCTCCGAGCTGATGGCTTGCCATCTGTCCAGATGTCCCCAGCAAGAGCGAGGCTACTGTGTTCTTAATGTTTCTGCCTGCACTTTCTTTCAAAGCTCATTACCTCAGCCTCATTTAGCCCTGCGTGGCGGGAAGGCAGGCCCGTACGAAGAACTAGATACTCATCTGTCAAAATGCACATCCCAGTCCTCGTCTCTCACCCACTCACAGACACCCCTCCCCCAAGAATCAAACTTACTGAAAAAAAAAGTCTAAAGAGAAGTTCATTTGCTTGGCCTTTCCTGACACAAACTGAATCTTCTGTTGCTGTTCTATTCTCCTGTTGTCTGAGGTGAACTAAAATCCGAGTAACTGGCTTCGGCTGGACCGACTCCTTCACATCTCTGTCTGGCCTCATTCCTGGAACTTCAGCTCCCTGAACACTGTTGGTTAGAGAAGACAGTGTTTGTTTTGTCGGTTTATTTTTTAAGACAAGAGTTTCTCTGTGTAGCCCTGGCTGTCATGGAACTCGCTCTGTAGACCAGGCTGGCCTCAAATCCAGAGATCAGCCTGCCTCTGCGTCTGGAGTGCTAGAACAAGTTCAAGGTTATCCTTGAGGCTAACTCAGGCTCCTTGACTCTGTCTAAAAGTAGGTAGGTAGATGATAGACAGACAGACAGACAGACAGACAGACAGACAGACAGAGAAGACAAGACAGATATTGTGTGTGTGAGAGAGAGATGAGAGAGATGAGAGAAATAGAAATGTTTGTCCCAAATGAGGATGAGACCTGGTTTTATTCTCTGGCCTATACACACACACACACGCACGCGGCTGCACACATTGGGGCAGCTGACCTCAGCATCACACCCACTAAGCGCTCCCCTGTCTCCTCTGCAATGGCTCCTGCCTCTGGAGGACCCTTATTTTCAGGCGGGCCTGAGTTGCACCCCCTCAGCGCTGCCCTTACCTCATTCTGCTCTCTCAAATGTTTCCCTGTTATCCTAGAGCCTCAGCCAAAGCCTGAGCAATGGGTACAAGGAGAAAACTCTCCCTCCTCTCCTTCTCTCCCCACCCCACCCCCCATAGCTCCTTCCTTAGAGTTACTTAAAACGGCTGACAAGGCCTGTAACTGGTGCCTGGCTGGCTGTGGCTGTGTGGGACAGCAGTGTCCAATTCCCAATCTAGACAAAATCGTTCCCAAAGCATGTCACTGTCCCTCTCTCCCAGTGCCATGCTCAGGAGATCACAGAAGCGACCTTCCCAGAGGCTCTGGGCCTCACTGGGTCTGCCCTATGTTCAGCCCGTTGCTATTTTTTGTAAGACTCTTTCATTTTGTTTTTGAGACAGAGTCTTTTACTCTGTAGCCTTATGTGGCCTGAAGCTTGCGAGGTAGATCAGGCTAGCCTCGAACTCTCAGAGCTGGAGAGAAAGTCGTGTGCCGCTACATCTTGATTTTTAAAATTCTTTACCAGGGCTAGCTGAGCATACATCTGGTGCAGGCAGGGAGCCCACAGCCAGAAGGTCCCATACTGGGTTCCGTGCTCCTCGAGAACTATCCTGAAATTCCTTGTTTTTCCAGGGCAGGGAGAGGTAAGACAGGGTTTCCTGTGGCTCACTCTGGCGTTAAACTGGCCTTGAACTTCTGACCCTCCTGCTTTCAACTCCTGAGAGGTGGGGTTCTGAGCGTACCACCATACCCAGTTTTGATTTGCCTTTTAAAGTCAAGCTCTCCCTATGTTACTCCAACTGGTCTTAAACACCTGAACTCAAGGAATCCTCCTTCCTCAGTCTCCCAAGTAGTTGGGTGTTGTGGGTGGGTTCTAACGCTATTTGTGTTAATTCAACTCCCCAAATCAACAGGGAATCTGCCCATCCAGATGCCAAGGGTCCCTGCGCCCAGTTGGCCCTAAATGGCAAATAAAGTGGTCAGCAGCCAACGGCTGGGCAGGGAGACAGAGGTGGACTTTAGATTTCCCAGGCAAGGGACCACGAGAGGAAGGAGGTTTTAGAATCGCCGTGAGGGAGAAGCAAGAAGATGGGGCTTGAGAGAAGATAGCAGGAGAGCAATAGCCAACAGCTGGGAAGGAGGCAGGAGGGCGTGGCCTGAGAGGGCGTGGCCTGAGAGGGCGTGGCCTGAGAGGGCGTGGCCTGAGAGGGCTGCCCATCTGGGTCCAGGAAACCAAGATACAATACAAATTTTAATAAGAAATAATTCAGAAATATTGGAGGGGAGAGTGCGTTAGCAGTGAGGAGGACTGGAAGTGCCCAGCCATTGTGTTAGTCAAGGCATATTAAAACTAAGGCTGTGTGTATATGTGAGTGTGTGTGTGTGTGTGTGTGTGTGTGTGTGTGTGAGAGAGAGAGAGAGAGAGAGAGAGAGAGAGAGAGAGAGAGAGAGAGAGAGAGTGTGAGTGAGTGTGCGTGAGAGTGTGAGTGTGTGTGTGTGTGTGTGTGAGAGAGAGAGAGTGAGAGTGTGAGTGAGTGTGTGTGTGTGTGTGTGTGAGAGTGTGTGTGTGTCTTTCATTCGTGAATCCAGACACTCTGGGGCGGCTGCTGGCAGGGAGCTTAGTACAATTTAACTCACCGCTGCTACAGTTGCGGCTGCAGCCGTAGGCACTGCATCTGCCCATGGATTTGCTTCCAGTCCGGGCACCACACTTGTCTATGTGGCTTGACTCTGAGCTCCCCTCCCCAGGCTTCTGTTCTTGGGTGCTTAGTCATCAGTGTGATGCTATTTGGGAGGTGGGGCCGAGCTGGAAGAAGTGTCACTAGAGGTTGGCCTTGGTAGGTGACATCTACCCTGGGCCCAGAGCCCGTTGTTCTCATCCTGATCCCCCAGGATGTAAAGATACAAAGAGCCTCACCTCACAGGCTCAGGAAAGCCCTGCTAACCTTTCCCATCAAGGGAGACTACAGCACTAAGCCAAGGTCCTCTCCTCTCTTAAATTGTCTCTGTCAGGTAATTTGATCAGAACAACACAAAAATCACCAACATACCGGTCTATAAGTCATTCTTCCCCAACATACACTTTTTCATTTGTTTTGTTTCTTTGGAGACAAGATCTTACTATATTATCTTGCCTGGCTTGGAGCTCACTCTCTAACTCAAGCCGGCCTCAAACCCAGAGCTCTACCTACCTCTGCCTCCCTAACACTGGAATTAAAGGTGCACGCCACCATGCCTGGCCAAAACTGGATCTTACAAGTAGCCCAGGCTAGACTTGAACTTACTATTGAACTACCTCACCTCCTAAAGGTGTGAGGTACCACAGCTGGCTGACACCCTCCCGGACATCTGACCACTGGTCTTGTTTCATTTCGCCAGGCCCTCTTCCATCCTGTGAGACTCAAGGTGGGAACATCTTCCAGCCCTGAACTTCGGGCCCATGTCCCTGACTCACATCCTCACTAACACTTATGAAGCCCACTCGCCATCCACGGCACAGCCTTTGCTTAGCTCACTCCAAGACTCCATACAAGACAAACATCTCAGCAATGCACCAGGTGGCGTCGGTACGAGCCCTGGTGTACCCACGGATGGCAAGACCTGCCTTGAGGTAGGGACAGGGTAGAGTTCAGGCCCTGGAGTCACTACTGCCAATGGTGAGAATCCTGCCAAGAAGCAGGACTACAGTGTAAAAGGGGAAACTGATCCAGGAACTGTGACACTTGCCTCTAATTCTCACACTGTGGAGGATGAGGCAGGAGAATTTTGAGCTCCAGGACAACTTGGGCCACAAAGTGGTACCTATTCCCAAAAGACAAAACAAGCCAGGTGTGGTGGTTTGAATGAGAATGGACTCTGAAGGCTCACGGTTTTGAATGCCTGGTCCCAGTTAGTGGAACTGTTTGGGAAGGACTAGGAGGTGTGGCCTTGTTGGAGGACGTGTCACTGCAGGGTGAGCTTTGAGGTTTCAAAAGCCCACGCCAGGCCCAGCCTTGCCCTCTCCATCTCTCTGCCTCCAACTTGCAGATTGTGAGAGTTCCAGGTGGTGTGTCTGCCTACCAGCTGCCCCACCCCAACCATGACGATCATGGACCCTCTGAAACTGTGAGCAAACCCCAACTAAATGCTTTCTCGTGTAAGTTGCCTACTCCCTGCAACAGAATGGTACCTAAGATGCCAGGGAAGTAGCATATGCTTTTGTCTCAGCACTTGCAGGGGCAGAGGCAGGGGGATCTCTGTGAGCTGTAGGTCATCTGGATGTACATAGTGAGTTCCAGGCTAACTAGAACCATATGAGAGCTAACTCAAAAAAAAAAAAGAAAAGAAAAGAAAAAAAGAAAGAAAAGAAAAGTCAAGGGATATGTACATCCACAGAGGGATCACAAGGGTGAGAGAGGACAGAGATCAGTAAGAACAAAATACATCACACAGAGGTGTGGACATGTAATAAGCCCCGTCATGTTGAATAAATACATCCTAATAAAACATTAATACTTGTATGAAATTGACCAGGAAACGACATCCAATGTGGATGAGTAGCATGGCCTGGAATCTACTGACCAAAGTTCTGAGCAGTGGGCTGCATGTGGTAGCGCACACCTTTAACCCCAGACCTCTTGAGGCAGAGGCAGAGGCAGGTAGATCTCTGAGTTCGAGGCCAGCCTGGTTTACAGAGAAGAGTTTCAGGTCACCCAGGGCTACACAGAGAAACCCTGTCTCCAAAACCAAAAATCCAAGTTTACTTTGTTTTACTCCATGACCAACTTGAGTTCGCTTTCATGAGGTTGCCACCCACAGTGGGTGGGGCTTTGTGGTGATGCAACTGTCTGGGGTCAGGGGGTCACCTAGGCCCCTGGAAGTAAGTAACCATCACCTGTGCTCTGGAAGCAAGCCCAAATAAACTCGCTGGGATTTCCCGTGATGAGGGGCCACCAAGGTGACGGCCACCAACGTGACCCAGCGGGTGAAGGCACCGGCTGGGACTAAGACTGATCACTGCCTGTAAATTCAGTCCCTAGGAGGTGCTGTGGAAGGAGACAGGCTACCTGCAAGCCACCATGCTAAGCCTCTCAGAGTCTCTCAGGCATGCAGCTGATCTCTTTCACACTCCTAGTTTCCTGAAAGCAAGATCCTTTGACATAGAGTCTCTCCTAAAAACAATTCTCCTTAGCCAGGCAGCAGGGGCTGGGCTTCAATCTCAGCATTCAGGAGGCAGAGGGAGGCAGATCTC